>JBBGZY010000771.1:1237500-1777500 GCA_037952925.1 Lithobates clamitans | reverse complement strand
AAAATTCGCAAGGAAAATTTGCAATGCAATCGGAACAAATTTGCGCAAAATTCGCACCGCAGCAGTGTGAACCAGCCCTTAGACAGAATTACAGTTAAATGACACTTGTTTAATAATAAAAGTAAATAGAAAAAACGTAGTCAAAACATAGCCAGAGTTCAGGAACCGGAACGGATAGTCAGACAAGCCAAACGTCAGGGAGGCGGAGATGAGCGTAGTTGAACAGCAAGGAGGTTCTGGAGCCAGAAGGGATGTCAGCCAAGCAAGTCTTTTAACAGGAATGCAGGAGAGCGTCTCTATGATGTTGATTAAGGCGAAGGCAGAGATCCTCTGGACTGGACGGCTTAAGTGGGCAGGACTGACGAGCAGGATATCATCAACAGCTGAGTAACTGTGGAGAGATAGGAGCTGGCAATTAGCCGACAGCTCAGAGAAGGAAGGGCTAAGCCCAGCCCTGACAGAGATAAAGTTGTGGAGAAGTTTAAAACCCCTTCCTGCCAAGTGTATGCAGATGTGCATACTCGGCTTTCCGGGGTTATACCGGGATGATGCCCACAGCTGCAGGCATCATCCCGGTATCGTTGTTTAGAGCGGGCGATCGGCTATCCGAGTATAACAATCGATGCAGCTAAATGCCGCTCGGCTGTTATATAGGAGGAGCGGGAGGGGACATCCCCCCTCCCGCCGCCTCCCACCGCTCTTACCGGGCCTCCCGATGACCAATCGGCCTCCTCCGGCGGGCTGGGGTCGGGCTGGAACAAAGCCGTGGGCCTTCATGACGTCACTTCTCGTTTACTCGGCTGCCAATGGCGCCGGTTTTAAAAAAATACACAGTATTCAGAATCGCCGTTTTCGGCAATCTGAATACTTTAAAGTACAAAGGAGGGATCGGAGGTCTTTTAGACCCCCGTTTCCTCCATAAAGAGTACCTGTCACCACCTATTACTGTCTCAAGGGATGTTGTGTACGTATTCTTTCCTTTCTGAGCATGCGTAGTCTTGCTCTTACGATTTTTTTTTGTACGAAAACCGTACTCATGAAACGAAAATCGGGTGTTGTGTTCACATCCGCTAAAAATTTTATAGTCTGCACATCCAGCTTTTGCCTTACGAAAAAGTGAAATTGGCTGCCGAAAGCACCGTACTAATGATCCAAAAATCGGAAGGCAGCTCGTCGTACAAATTTTTCCATCTGATTTTCGCATCATGTGTACGGGCCTTTAGTCGTGCTCTCCACAAATCTGGCCTTTATGGAAGAGTGGCAAGAAAAAAGCCATTGTTGAAACAAAGCTATAAGAAGTCCTGTTTGCAGTTTGCGAGAAGCCATGTGGGGGACACAGCAAACATGTGGAAGAAGGTGCTCTGGTCAGATGAGACCAAAATGTAACTTTTTGGCCTAAAAGCAAAACGCTATGTGTGTCGGAAAACTAACACTGCACATCACCCCGAACACACCATCCCCACTGTGAAACATGGTGGTGGCAGCATCATGTTGTGGGGATGCTTTTCTTCAGCAAAGACAGGGAAGCTGCTTGATGGTAAGATGGATGGAGCCAAATACAGGGCAATCTTAGAAGAAAACCTGTTATAGTCAGCAAAAGACTTGGGACTGGGGCGGAGGTTCACCTTCCAGCAGGACAACGACCCTAAACATACAGCCAGATCTACAATGGAATGGTTTAGATCAAAGCATATTCATGTGTTAGAATGGCCCAGTCACAGTCCAGACCTAAATCCAATTGAGAATCTGTGGCAAGACTTGAAAATTGCTGTTCACAGACGCTCTCCATCCAATCTGACAGAGCTTGAGATATTTTGCAAAGAAGAATGGGCAAAAATGTCCCTCTCTAGATGTGCAAAGCTGGTAGAGACATCCCCAAAAAGACTTGCAGCTGTAATTGCAGTGAAAGGAAGTTCTACAAAGTATTGACTCAGGGGGGCGCCATACAAATGTACCCCACACTTTTCACATATTTTATTTGTAAAAAATGTTGAAAACTATATATTTATATATAACAGCTGTTATACCTGCCAAAAGAGATTTACGCAGTTCTGCCACCCAGCACAGCCCCGTCTGCCAGGGGAGGAGACCTGATTCTTCTTTGCTGCAGTTTAGTAACACCTACAGGTCTCCTCCACACCTTCAACCTGTGACTAGTCAGTGAAGGAGAAGAAAAAGCCTATTGGGCACATCTCTCGGTCACTCTGCTCTCTCCTCCTATCAGCATGCGCCTTGTTAGCCAATGAACACTGCAGCACAACTGATTGGCTCCTGGTGCAGCCATTCTCTCTATAAGTCTGAGCTTTTCTGCACAATGATTGCAAGAGGCAGATACCAAATCATTTTTTGATACTTGCTGTACACTGCTTGCGTTTTAAAAAGAACACATCTAGGGCAATTGCCACCCCTCTGAAAAAGTGATTCACAGTGGAGGCTCGCAGGTAGCTGGGAGGTGATACGTTGCTAGTTTTGCTCTTAATTAAAGCCCATAGCATGCGGTTGCAGGGTGGCTGTGGTGCAGCACCATTCACTTGAAAGGGTCTCTTTTGGTGGCCCACCAAATATGATGAGGGGGTGTACCGGGGGGGGCCTGAGAAATGCCTGAAAAAGAAAACTAGTGCAGCCATCCTATCGGAGGACATGCAAACTGCAATATATTATATACTGTATATATTTTTTTTCTTGGGCTAAAGCTGCTCACACACTCTACAATCTGCTCGTACAATCGCCTTTAGATATACCAACAACAATGTAGCACAAGGGCCTGCCTGACTGCATACAAATGAATTGGATAGTTCAGGTAGGTCTTCCGCTTATTAGGTCTTTTTGAGCCCAGATCTCTCAATAAAGAGGACCTGTCATGCGTAGTACGATTACGATTTTTACATTCCTTGTAATAGGAATAATAGTGATAAAAAAAAATAAAAAAAAATTAAAGGGACAGTATAAAAAAATAAATAAGAAAAAAATAAAAATGAAAGCGCCCCATCACTCCGAGCTTGCATACGTAAGTCGCACCCGCATATGTAAACAGTGTTCAAAGCACATGTGAGGTATCGCTGCGATCATTAGAGTGAGAGCAATAATTCTAGCACAAGACCTCCTCTGTAACTCTAAACTGGTAACCTGTAAAAATGTTTAAAGCGTTGCCCATGGAGATTTTTTTTTTTTAGCGGAGTTCCAGCCCGGGGAAAAAAAATTAAAAGTCAGCAGCTACAAATGCTGCAGCTGCTGACTTTTACTATATGGACACTTACCTGTCCAGGGAGCCCGCGATGTTGGCACCCCAGCCGATCTATGGGTACTGTTGGGTGCAGCTACCGCCATTCCAGGTAAGGGAACCCGGATTCACGTCCCGTTCCCTGCGCTTTCTGATTGGCCCGGCGGCGGAGGAAGGAGGCCAAATTTTTGGGAGATTGGGTGGCTCCCCGGTCTCCCGGAAGTGGGGAAGGGGGGCCTGTCAAAAATAGCCCCCCCCCGAAAGATGCCAAATATGACACTGGAGGGGAGGAGGAAGCAATTAAGCGGAAGTTCCACTTTTGGGTGGAACTCCGCTTTAAGTACTGTAGTTTGTCGTCATTCCACGGGCATGCACAATTTTAAAGCCTGACATGTTAGGTATCTATGAACTCGGCATAACATCATCTTTCACATCATACAAAAAACTGGGCTAACTTTACTCTTTTATTTATTTTTTTAATTCATGAAAGGGTATTTTTTTTTTTTTTTAAATTGCGTTTGAAGGATCGCTGCGCAAATACCATGTGTCATAAAATATTGCAATGACCGGCATTATTCTCTAGCGCAGGGGTCTCAAACTGGCCGCCCTCCAGCTGTTGCGAAACTACAAGTCCCATCATGCCCCTGCCTGTGGGAGTCATGCTTGGAACTGTCAGCCTTAGAATGCCTTATGGGACTTGTAGTTTCGCAACAGCTAGAGGGCCGCCAGTTTGAGACCCCTGCTCTAGGGTCTCTGCTAAAAAAAAAAAAAAAATGTTTGCGGGTTATCAGTATTTTTTGCTAGAAAATTACTTATTTTTAACTTGTAAGCAACCACTGTCAGACATAGGCCTGGCCTTAAAAAAATTAAAAATTGATCGTACAGAAGTACGCTTAGATATGCTTTGACATACCTCCCAACTTTTTGAGATGGGAACAAGAAATACCTATTAGCAAAAGTATGTAGGAATAGGACACACCCTGCCACCAGTGCTGTATTTAGGCCTAGGCCAACAAGGCCCAGGCCTAGGGTGGCACTTTGGGGGGGGGCGGCTTTCTTGCACCCGCCTCCCGCAGCCTTCTCCCGCACAAATGCAGGCTCCAGCGGCCGGTTTGCTGTGGTGTGATGGCGTGCTTGGCGGGGGGGGGAGCGACTCGCGCCCCCATAAGTGGCCAGTGCATGGCTGCATGTAACTTGGATGGGCGGAGGCGGAGCCTAAAGCTCCGCCCTCTACTCTCCTCCGTTCGGCTTTCCTGCATCGCTCGTCTCCCCGGCCAGGGCAGGACGAGGAGGAGGAGAGAGAGAGAAGCACGAGGGGAACCCCCTGCCCTCTAGCCAGGACAGCAGGTAAAATAGAGTAAATTACTATTACTCTTCTATTGTGCACATGCATGGGATCACTTTATTGCAGCCAATCTGTGCTCAATATGGAAATGAATTTACAGATCATGATATTGCAATAAAGTGATCCATGCTACAAACTCATTAAACAGTCCACCTTCAGTGAAAGTTCATGTACTGCAAACTTTGCAGTACATCAACTTTCACTAAGACCCCTTTCACACTGGGGCGTTGTCGCCGTCGGTGGTAAAACGCCGCTATTTTTAGCGGCGCTCTACCGTCATTTTTGCAGGGGTTTTTGGCCGCTAGCGGGGCGCTTTTAACCCCCGCTAGTGGCCAAAAAATGGTTAAAGCGACAGCGCTGCTTTGCAAGCGGTTTTGACCCTTTTTCGGCCGCTAGCGGGGGTCAAAAGCGCCCTGCTATTGGCCGAATAGCGCCGCTAAAACGACGGTAAAGCGGCGCTAAAAATATCGCCACTTTACCGCTGACGCCCGGGTGCTTATAATGTGAAAGGGCTCTAAAGAGGTTAAGGCTGCACAGATTGCCACTGATTAGGCGGCACTCTTAAGCTGCACTGATAAGGTAGCACTGATATGCTACAGTGATGGGCACTGATGAGGCCGCACTGATGGCCACTGATAACCTGCACTGATGAGGCTGCATTGATGAGCACTGATGAGGAGGCATTGATGGGCACTGATGAGGCTGCTTTCACAGGTACTGTTGAAGCTGCGCTGATGGGCACTGGTGAGGCTGTGCTGATGGGTACTGGCGAGACTGCCCTGATGGGCACTGGTGAGGCTGCATTGATGGGCACTGGTGAGGCTGCATTGATGGGCACTAGTGAGGCTGCATTGATGGGCACTAGTGAGGCTGCATTGATGGGCACTAGTGAGGCTGCATTGATGGGCACAGGTGAGGCTGCCTTAATAAGCACCGTTGAGGCTACGCTGATGGGCACCGGTGACACTGCATTGGTGGGCACCAGTGAGGCTGCACTGATGGGCACTGGTGAGGTTACATTGATGTGCACCGGTGAGGCTGCATTGATGTGTACTGATGAGGCTGCATTGATGGGCACCAGTGAGGCTGCATTGATGGGCACCAGTGAGGCTGCATTGATGGGCACCAGTGAGGCTGCATTGATGGGCACCAGTGAGGCTGCATTGATGGGCACCAGTGAGGCTGCATTGATGGGTACTGATGAGGCTTCATTGATGGGTACTGGTGAGGCTGCATTGATGGGTACTGATGAGGCTGCATTGAAGGGTAGTGATGAGGCTACACTTGGTACCCACTTTTAATGTAGAGAGAGGAAAAGGTGGAGCTCTAAGATGAAAAAGTGGAGCCCAAAAGGCAAGGTGTGTGGTTTACGGATGACAGGGCGGGACTTAAACTCAAAGGGGTGTGGTCTTGACAAGAAGGGGTGGGTCATATTTAAATTAGGGGTGCATGGGTTTAGTCAGGCCTAGGGCAGCACAAAACCTAAATACACCACTGCCTGCCACACCCCCTTAACAGAGAATTTTATATATATATAGAGAAATATATATAGAAAAAAAATATTAAGTAAACCCACAAGTGCTACTTTTTTTCCCACTGCTATTCCTTTATATTGGTTTTTGGCATTTGTAAATGTAGCAGTTTAGAGGTAAATAAATCTTTTTTATTGTTTTACATAAAAGTAAAATTGAACAGCATTAGGGGTATATCCAAAGTTTTGACACAAATATGATGGCCTAAAATAGGCTAAAACAATAACACCTGAGTTAGCATTGAAAGGTATATATTCCAACAGTCCATAGCATGTCAGAGTGTATATGTATCAAATAGAAGGGTCAAAAGTGGAAATCAAGAAAGTATAAAGAAAAGGAGGAGAAAGATAAAAGGAGCAGACAGTAGAAGGTCCGGGAGAGGAAAAGGAGAAAAATCTTGAGCAATTTGTGTCCATGTAGATACATATTCACAAAGGGGGGACTGAGCTAAAAGTATAAGTCATAGCATATGTTTAAGGGTTTCAGAAGTGGAGAAATCAATCCAAACATACCATAAGATTTTAAAATTCTCGAAAGAGTCATTGTCCATCGCCAACATCTCCCCCCCATCCACATAATATCATTGACCGCAGAAACCCACAAGGCTAAAGAAGGCGGCATATCTGACTTCCAAAACAAGGGAATCAATTGTCTATCTGCAGAAAGAAAGCAGCGTAGCAAACTTTTTTTTTTTTTAGAAGCTATTGAGCCTGAAAGTACAGACAGAAGTGTTACTTCACGCGAGGGCTATAGAGATTCATTACATATTGAGTTGTAGACTGTAAAAATTTGTGACCAAAAGGGTTGAACCCTGCTGCACTCCCACCAGATGTGTGTGTAATTCCCCTCTGCTGAACCACATGTCCAGCAAGTGGCGGCCGTAGACAGGAATATTCTGTGTAATGAGAGGGGATCCCTGTACCACCTAGAAAGGAGCTTCTAGTTATTTTCCTGTGCATAACAGAAAATTGTGGGTGAAGTGGAAGGAGGTCTGCCAATTGGAAGTCATGAGCTCCTTTCCCAAATCCGTGGACCACATCCTCATCATTCTTTATCACATGAAGTAATTTGTAAATTGAAGATAGTAGATGTCTGGGTGTTTCAGAGAGGGAGCACAGTCGTTCATATTTAGTCAAAAAACGGTGGACCTGAGTAGAGTTGAAAAGTCCAGTACAAAAGGTCGATAAATGAGGGCAGTAAACCAGTCGCCACTTGAGACAACAGGCCGCCCATTATCCGGGTGCACAAACGCGTGTGCTACCGGCCAAGAGGTTCTTGTCAGTGTAACTAGTGCAGGGGAGCCCAAACCCTGAGGGAACATGGGGTTGTCAAAGAGTGCCGTGATAGGGGACGGATCAGAGGACCAAAGGTTCTGAAAGTCTTTTTTTATACCATACATGCAAATCTGCCTGGGTTAAAGGGGATGATGAGTGCAATCTGAGCAAGTCCTGTTTATACCCCCAAAGAAGAGCCCTGAGGTCCAAGGGAGAGAGGTCCTGTTCGACCATGACAGAAGCCTTGGTAAAAGGGTGAGGGAACCACCCCAGGACCAGAGGCGGCTCTCTAATTAGGCGGTCGCCTAAGGCCTCACACTCACAGGGGCCTCGCGGCCGCCTAATTTGCCTGTTCTCAATCACTGAAGTTGACGCCGGCGGCTCCGCCTACCCCCACTGGGACTCTGTGGCTTAGGAGCTGAGGGACAAATCAGATACTGCCCGCAGCCTGAGGAATAGCGGCCTCATCACGGAGCCTCCCAGTCCGTGGGGCCTCATGTGTAAGTTTTGCCTAAGGCCTCACAAAGCCTAGAGCCGCCTCTGCCCAGGACCCCACTCCAGAATAGACTTTATGATAGAATTCATAATCCGGGAGTTCCACTCCGCCCTGAAGCTTGGGCAGTTAGTGCCGTATATGAGATAAGTCTCTATTCAAAATAAAATGTATAGACAGGGAGCGTAAGGAGAGAAAGAACTGTTTAGGTAAAAGTATGGGGATGGTCTGAAAAAGATGTAGCAGCTTTGGCAGAGTGTCCATTTTCAACGTGTTTATGCACCCAAACTAAGGCAAGGAAGAGGAGCCCCATGTATCTAATGCCCCGTACACACGGTCAGATTTTCCGATAGAAAATGTTCGATGGGAGCTCGTTGACAGAAATTCCCACCGTGTGTAGGCTCCATCGGACATTTTCCATCGGAATTTCCCTCACACAAAATTTGAGATCTGGATCTCAAATTTTCCGACAACAAAATCTGTTGTCGTAAATTCCGACTGTGTGTACACAATTCCGACGCACAAAGCTCCACGAATGCCCGGAATCAAGCAGAAGAGCCGCACTGGCTATTGAACTTCCTTTTTCTCGGCTCATCGTATGTGTTGTACGTCACCGCGTTCTTGACGTTCGGAATTTCCGACAAGATTTGTGTGACCGTGTGTATGCAAGACAAGACAGTTTGAGCCAACATCCGTCAGAAAAAATACGTGGATTTTGTGGTCGGAATGTCCGATCGTGTGTACGGGGCATTAGTCTTTCCGGATACAAGCAAGTAATGGGGGATAATTTAGCTCATAAGTTCGAAAGATTAGAAGAATAGTGACGCCTATGTAAGAGATACCTTTAGCGGACCATTGGAATGAGGAGTTAGAATGCAACTGGGAAATAGTGGCAGCTGTTAATGATATGTTGAGGGCCTCTGTTTTGGATATATTCAGTTTAAAATTGCTAAATTCCCCAAACCGGCGAAATTCATGTAGTAGGGACGGTGGGGAGATGTGGGGCTGTTGTACATACACTAGCAAGTCATCAGCATATAGGGAGAGTTTGTGATGTAAGAATGGGGTCAGAATACCGACAATTGAATCGTTTAGCCGAATAGCATGAACTAGGTGTTCCATCACGATGACAAAAAGTAATGGGGATAGGGGACAACCTTGCCTTGTACCATTTGAAATATTAAATGGTTCAGATGGTGAAACAATAACTAACACGGATGCTGAAGGCTGAGAATACAGGGACATGGCCTTGGTTACAAAAGCAGTGGCGAGTCCGAGCAGTTCCAAGGACATACGTAAGAATTGCCAATTCACTCGGTCAAATGCTTTTTCGGCGTCAAATGAAAGTAAGCATGCTTTCAGTTCATATTTCTGTATGTATGAGATAAAGTTAATGTTTTTTGTAGTGTTGTCCCTGGCCTCACGTCCAGGGACAAAACCAAATTGATCCTTATGTATAATTGATGGTAAAAGTGGGGAAAGGCGGCTAGCCAATACTTTTGCAAAAAGTTTTACATCTATATTAAGGAGGGATATGGGCCTATAGCTGCTACATTGGGAAGGATCTTTGCTGGGTTTAGGGATAATAGATATATTAGCAGAGAAAAGATCTCCTGGAAAGTGGGTGGGAATTGTCAATAGAATTAAAGGCCTTCGCTAACAGGGGGGTGAGTAGTTTTGCAAAAAGCTTGTAAAACCTAGGAGAAAAGCCATCTGGTCCAGGGCATTGGCCCGCTTTCAGACCTTTGATGGCACCCAAGAATTCCGTATCCAACAGGGATCTGTCCAGATCCAGAGCCTCCTTGGGGTCAATAGTGGGCAACGCAGTTTCCGTTATAAAAGATAGCATGTCTGAGGACCGGGATGTAGCAGACCCAAGGCCATGTGGCATAATTAAGTTGTATAAGTGAGAATAATATTGGTTAAAGGCTGTAGAGATGCCCTGGGTGTTATAGACCTTCTTTTTAGTCGAGTCTTGTATGAGTTGGACAGGGCGGCGGGGAGGGCGTGTGGGTGAAGAACTCTTGCAAGATGTTGGACACGTTTATTGGAGAGGGAATAAAGTTAATAGCGGCCTTTATCCCGTGCAATAAGGGAATGAGAGTCAAGGAGCTGTGGTAATTCCCGAGAGATTGAGAGATCCACATAAACGGAGGGGCCTAAATTCCGCTAATGAGTGTTCTCGAGTGAAGTGATTGTAGAGAGCAGCCAGGCAATCTCCGTGGCAAGGGCCCTCTTTAACCTAGAACCATGTTGAATAAAGACACCGCGTACTTGTATAACACATTTCAAGGCTTCCCACTGTATCAGGGGGGTAGTGGTGTCATCAGACCTATGATCCAGCACAACGTTCCGAATAGCAAGCTTGATATCAGTGACACATGGAGAATCCTGGAGTAAGTTGTCATTTAACCGCCAGGAAAAAGGTCTACGGGATTTGGGTATATGGTCTAGTGCAAGGTGCACAGGAGCATGGTCCGACCAAAGAAGGTTGCCAATGAATGATTGTAAGGGGACATCTAGGAGGGATTGGGACACAAAAAAGTAGTCAATACGACTTATTACGAGTTATGAACAACTGAATAATAACTGTACTCCAAGGGATGTTGTGTGTGCCAGACATCTACTAGTTGTGCAGATTGTAGAAGAGACTTAATATGCATCAAGGCTGAATGAGCAATAGAAGACATACCCGATGATGTGCCCATGAATGGAGAAAGGGCCATGTTGAAGTCGCCACCCAAGATGAAGCAGGCACCCCCAAAGGAGATCAATCTTTCAAGGACCGCAGCCAGGAAACGACCCTGTTCTTGGTTAGGGCTATAAACATTTGCCACTGTGAAAATAGAAGAAGATGTGATATTTCAGTTGAAGGAACACAAAGCGTCCAGTGGGGTCTATGAGGGAGTCTAGGACTTCTGGATGAAAGGACTTTTTGAAGGCTATAGATACCCCCTTTGATTTAGCCTGTGGGTTGGTACTATGATGCCAGGTATGGTAAAAACGATTACTTATGGCTGGTATACTATCGGTTTAAAAATGTGTCTCCTGTAGGAGCAAAATTTCGGACTGCGCTTTGTGAAAAAACACGATGTTGGGTCACAAGGAAGCTCAAGAAAATAAAAAATTCCATGAAGAGAAACAAAGAAAAGCAGGAGAAAAATAGGAGAGGAGAAGGAAAGGGGTAGAAAAAGCAGAGAGTAAAGAGGAGGGGTTCCCCTTAAACAGCATAAGGAGAGATAGACAGTGAGCATGTGAAGGAGGGAATGCACCAAACGCTAAAATATGACAGGCCACTAGGTGGCAGTATAACACTTAAATGGAAAAAAACAAACCACCAAAAATCACGCAAGGCTTAATGTACACGGGACGTTTTAAAACCTCTCCTGAACAATTTAACTTGACAGATAGTAACCAACGTTTAAAAACGTGCATTTTGCCGCGTTTACATGCCGCGTTTGCGTTTAGAAGCGTTTTGTTTTTTTTTGCAAATAGTCAAAAAATGAAAAACGCCTGTACACTAAACGCGGCTAAACGCGAGTTACCGCGTTTACACGCGGTTACAGGCATTTGGCGTTTAAAATGCCTCTGAACATCCATTCGGAATGCATTTTTTTGCTTTCCAAAAAATGTTTCTGAACTCAACTGCCTAGAAATGACTATAAACAACTATGTGTACATGTACTGATAAGACAACATAGAGTTTAGGGACAGCTGAAAAAAAAAAAACAACTGCTCCTAAACGTCTGTTTACCAGCAGCAGTGTACATGAAGCCTTACTGTACAAACATGCACCAGTGCATTTTCCTGCACTGAAGGGCCTAAGGGGGGGGGTTTCGAGGAAGGCACATGAACCAGCCCCCGGACCCAGCACTCCAAGGGATAGCAATATTAAAACCAAATATAAAGGATTACCTCTAAAAGAAAAAAACAGGTAGGGTGTTAGTGACAATAACCTGAGAGAAAAAAAAAAGGGATCAGTCATGACATAGGCACAGCAAACAAGGGAATGTAGAGATTCATATTGCGAGCGACCAGTCCTGCAGATCAATCACAGCAGTGCCGCACGCAGGGGCATAATAGTTATAATATGAGAGAGAGTTACCGTATTTTTCTGTGTATAAGACGCCCCCATGTATAAGACGCCCCCCACTTTTCCAACCCAAAATTAAGAAATCAATATTTTAAAGAGGTAAAACAGAACACAGTTTTATTTAGTAATTACTGCAGGTAAAGTTTACATACCAGTATATTATGCAGCATATCACTTTATTCAGCCTCTGTTGCATCAATGTTCTCTTCTTCACCATTAGTTCCAGACAGAATTTCTTCAACTTCTTTTGCATCACTGCTGTCTTCTGAGTCACTGTCTATATATGTGAGGTCATCCTCAGTTCCGTCCATTTCATTGCTGATTCCACATTTCTTGAAGGACTTCACAATCACCTCTTGTTTGACGCCATACCATGAGTTTAGGAGCCAATTGCAGACCTCAGTATTGGTTGTTTTTTTTTTACTCTTCCTGCCGGTCTCAAGTTATCGCCTGCTTTTTGCATCCATCTACTCCATTCTTCTCTCATCAGGACTTTAAAAGGCTTGTTAATTGAAACATCTAGTGGCTGTAGCTGACCTGTAAGTCCACCAGGAATAACTGCTAGGTGTGTTCGCAAATCTGATGCAACCATATGTGTGCGCAGCCTATTGTATTAGGGTGTGCACCCCAAAGCTCAAACACGCGTGTATGTATGTATGCGTAATATACACACACACTCTTATAAATAAATGTAAAAAACATTTTAAAATGTGTTAAAACATGGACAGCGTTAACAGGGCAGTGGACATGTCAATAGGGCACAGGTTGGTGTCAGTAGATTTTTTATTTTTATTTTCGTATTTTTTTCTTACAACCATTTTTAGGAGCCCTATTGGGGGGCTTTTGGTGAAATAACAGCAGGGGGAATCTGCACTGCACGGGGTCATTAGGGTGTGCCCAGGCACACCTGGCACACCCCCTGCGCACACCTATGGATGCAACCCTTTTAGTCTTTTCTGTTAAATGTGCTCAGAATTGATCAAAGACATGCGGAGCTGGCTTCTTTAAGAGCCCTTCAGGTCTTCTGGACCAAACCTTTGCAAACCAAATGGCCATAATGTCTTCATTCATCCATCCCTTCTCTTGAACTCTTTAGGTTTTCCTCTTGAAAATAAGCATAGGAGGCAGTTTAGTACCATCTGCACAACATGAAAGCACAGCAGTATAGTGTGTCTTTTCATGGCCACTTGTTTTTATTGCCACTGTTTTTATTCCTTTCACATCAACAGTTCTGTTGGAAGGCACATCAAAATTGAGAGGAACCTCATCCATGTTTGCAATCTGACTTGGTTCAAAATCATATTTTTTTCCAAAGTTGTATGACATAGGAGTGAAACTGTTGGATTTTATCCTCATAAACTGGTGGCTTTTTCTGAGCTAACTTTGATCGTGTTCTCATGGCCAACCCTTCTCTCCTCATGAAATTGAAGCACCATTTTGCCTTTCCTGTAAAATCAACAATGTTCATTTCACTTGCAAACATTCTTGCCTGACATTGAATAAGTTTGGTTGACACACATAAGCCACTCTGGCGCTGCTCCAAAATCCAATTCTTAAGCCTCTGCTCCAAATTTGGCCATTTTGCTGGTTTTCCCCTTAAGGCCTTCTTCTTTTTTGGCATCTTAAAGAGTTGCTCTTCCTGTTTTCTCCACTCTCTGATCATACTCTCAGTGGGGGGAGGTCCAAACTGTCTCTCTGTAGCTCTATTCCCATGCTTTTTTGCATAGTTAACTACACTGAGTTTGAATTTTGCAGAATAAGACAATCTCTTACTTTTATTATTCTGTGACATCTTGGGCTCAAAACTCTCCGCTCCCTGATGCATCTGCGCAGTCTCCGCGTCGAACGGGATCGCATCTGCGCACTCTCCACCTCCAGCTGCCATCACTAACATTCAGCTTGTGATTGGAGGAAGCCGTTTGTCAAGCTATGACCAGCTACGCACCCGCGTGGCTCTCTCCCAGGCTGACAGACTGTTTATAAGACGCTGCTTGATTTTCAGTCTAACAATTTTAGGAAAAAGTAGCGTCTTATACACGGAAAAATACGGTATCTGAACCACAGAGCCCTGTTTGATGAGCAGGAGGAACAGTCAACAGAGGCAGCTTAGTAAAAAAAACGGAAACAAAGAAGAAAAACAATGACTAAGACCCTGCAGGGTCTCTCGGGTAGAGTCATAGCTAAACTCCAGAGTAGGGTAAGTCCTGGATGCAGGGAGATCCCCAGAAGAAAATGAGGCCACGGTATGTTGAAGTGTCAATCATCTGGCGGCCTTTGTGAGGAAGATCTAGGGTGCTTTTTCTTGCTTTGTCTTTGCCATTGGGTAGCAAAGGGAAGGCCCGGGGTCGTCCGGGGAAAAAGGCCAATCAGACAGGGAAACTTGAGGCAATTCCAGGATTCCAAGGAGAGCAGGCATGTCACCCAGTGTGTGGAACAAATCCGTTTTGCCCTCATGGTGTACCCTGAGTAGAAAGGGGAACCTCCATTGATATTTGCTATGCCGTTCTTAGTGTAACTGCGTGAATGGTTTCAGGGCTCACCGCATGGCCAAGGTCTGGCGAGATAAATCTGGCAAAAGCATGGCAGGGGTTTCATTGAAAAAGATGGTGTCTTGTGAACTAGCAGCTCACATAATGTCCTCCTTTAATTTTATAAAAGTGCATTCCACATAAGGTGTCACATATGAAAGACGGATCCGGATTTCTGGGACCTGAGGTCCTGTGTACTCTGCCCTGTTCCAAGGGTGCATCTTTTGGCTGTTGTAAAGCTGGTTGAAAATGGCGGTGACTGCCACAGCAAGCTCTTTATCTTCAATAGTTTCAGGAATGCCCCGGATCCCTATATTATTACGTCGGTTCCTATTTTCGATGTCATCTTGCTGATACATGAGCTGCTGAATTAGCACTGTATGGGAATTTAAAGTTTCCTCATGTGACTGTAAAGCATTGCAAAGGCCATCTGTGGTGTTCTCAATGTCCTCCATGCGGACCCCTAGGTCCTTTTTTAAGCTCATTGATCTCTTGTCTATAGGTCTTTTCAATGCGGTCAGCACAGTGTTCAAAATCTGTTTTAGTGGGTAGCGATCTGATGTATGTGTGCAGGGACCTCATTTGAGTCTCCATGTCCCAGCCATCCCCTGAGCAGAGGGAGGCCTGTGAGAGACTGTGTGAGCATCTAGTGAGGTGATCGGAGCCCTCTTGTGACACAGAGCGGCTGCGGGAGCTCACCTGCGTGTAGACTCCTGAATCAGACCAGGCTGGGGAAGATGGCGCCGGTGCCATCTTAGAGGCTTGTGTTGTGATGCGGCCGAAGAACGGGTGAAGAAATGCCCTAGGTCACCATTCGGGCGGCCCTCTCCAGTCTTCTTGGGTTTCTTATGCTTGCACCCATCAGCGTGGTTTGGAGGTAATCTGTGTGTAAGAAATAAACCACTGGGGTCTCGGGGACCGGGAGCTGTGCAGAGACACGTCTCAACTCTTCATGCGCCAAGTGCCAAGCCACGCCCCCACCGCATATACAGCAATTTAGAAATTGGATGAAAGGTTTAGCACTGGGAAACATTTTTGAAAGATAAAAAGTACATTTTATATACAAATATATAATAATCAGACCAAAATGAGGGACAAATGAGGGAGAAAGAGGGACAGAGGGACTTAGTTCCAAATCGGGGACAGTCCCTCGAAATCATGGACAGTTGGGAGCTATGGGCTTTAGTGTAATGTTTGCTGCTTGGTTGAACTCGATGGATATGTCCATTTTTAACCTGAAGTACTATGTAGCTGACCAGGGATGAATAAATAAAAGTAAAATCATTCTTTCTATGGACCAGTACTAGCATTTAATTAGTGTATACAGCTTACCGACGTAAGGGGCCAAACCACCATCTCAGGACCTCAGGGGCATTTACCCCTTCCTTTACCCTCCACTAGACCACGGCCTGGCTCTCACACATTGTTGATGTTGGCCCCAAAATGTTGTTCCTGTGGGGCCCAGAAACTCAGATCTTCTCCCTGCATATTAACCACTTGACCCCGGAAGGTTTTACCCCCATCATTACCAGACCATGTTTTGCTATTCAGCACTGCGCTACTTTACATCGTAATTGCGCGGTACGCAAATACTGTACGCAAATAAAATGTTTTTTTTTTTTGGTGGGCTAGTCATTTTTTTAATTCATATTCCTGGCTGGCGTTCTGGTTTGTAGAAGAAGCTGTAATTAGACCATAAATTATTAATTACAGAAAGTCAATTAAATATACCTTTTCAATCTTTACTTCCTGCAGCTGCAGCAAGTTAACATAATTTAGAACACAAAAATTCTAAGCGTAAAAAGCTGATTAAACCACAATGGGCTAATATTCTAAATATATCCATAACATCTTTGTATAGGTATTTTAACGGGGCTTTTTTTAATACAATTTTCGAGGAAAATGGCCCTTTAACAGGAAATATTCAGATATTATTATTAGAGCAAAGGACGGCCATAATGTAATTTCAACCATAATCTAATGTCATCGCGAACAGATGATTTCCTAGTGAATAGTAATTAACCTGTAATTACAGATCGTTGGTAAATTTCATACATGTGGAGGATGTGTGCTGCGCGTGAGATGTGAGTTTTCCATATCTATCTATCTATCTATCTATCTATCTATCTATCTATCTATCTATCTATCTATCTATCTATCTATCTATCTATCTATCTATCTATCTAATATATATATAAAAAGGCACCAAAATATCAAACTAAATTAAATTCACATTAAAGGTACACCCACCCCAAAATGGAAAATGAACCCTTTCACTGCCAGAGCCCTTTTGCGTTTTTATTTTTTGTTGTGTATTTTTGCACACATCATTTTAGACCTGCAGATTAATCGGGTTTTACCCTCCTTCATGACCAGGCCATTTTTTGCGATACGGCACTGCGTTTCTTTAACTGACAATCGCACGTGCGACGCTGTACCCAAATAAAATTGATGTCCTTTTTTTCCCACAAATAGAGCTTTCTTTTGGTGGTATTTGATCACCTCTGTGGTTTTATTTTTTTGCACTATAAACAAAAACAATTTTGAAAAAAACAATATTTTTTACTTTTTGCTATAAAACATATCCAATAAAAAAAGTGTAATGTAAAAAAAAATCGAATTTCTTCATCAATTTAGGCCAATATGTATTCTGCTCCATGTTTTTGGTAAAAAAAAAAAATCCCAATAAGCGTATATTGATTGGTTTGCACAAGATATACAAACTATAGGATTTTTTTGGGGCTTTTTTTTTTTTTTTTTTACTAGTAATGATGGTGATCAGCAATTTTTAGCAAGACTGCGATATTGCAGCGGACAAATCGGACCCCTAACTGACATTTTTGACACTTTTTTTTGGGAAACCAGTGACATTATTACAGTGATCAGTACTAAAAATATGCACCGTTACTGTACTAATGACACTAGCAGGGAAGTGGTTAACACCAGGGGCGAACAAAGGGTTAAAGAGGAACTGCAGTCTGCTCACATAATTTGTAATTAAAACATCTTTGCCATTCTGAAGCTTCCCTCCAACCGCTTTGCATATTATTCTATATATACTGTGATTTTGTACTTGCCAAATATGCTGCAGAAATCTCCCTCCACTGAGTCTGGCTGCAACCATTGTAACTGTGGGCAGCTGAAGCTACTGCCTGTTTACTTCCTGGATTAATTTACACAGACACCCACAGAGCCACACCTCCAGCTCTCTAAAACAACAAGGGCAGAAGATTTAATAGATGGAAAGATGAAAAATGACTGACGTTCCACTTTAAGTGTGTCCCTAGGGGGTGCTTTCTAACTGTGTGGGGGATGGACTGACTGGGGGAAAACAGAGATCCGTGTTCCTGCTTAGCAGGAACACAAGATCGCTGTGTTCTCCCCTGTCAGAACGGCGATTTACCTTGTTTTCTGCCTCTCTGGTGAACGATCAGCGGGTCCCGGCGCACATCGCGTCCCCCGGACCCGCTGATTGGCTCCCCCTCTGGCCAATCAGCACACGCGCCACCGCTATCTATTGCACGAAATGATGTACAAGTGCGTATATCTGCGGTAGGCGGTCTTTAACTGGTTAAAGTGGTTGTAAACCCTCACATATACCCAGTGAAGTGACAATCCTCAGGTGATATTATATTTTTTTTCTGTTCCATAAAATATATGCAACTTTTTATTGAATCTAAATTCTCAGGACAAGATACACCAAAATTAATTTTATTGCATATAAACAACATTTTATTCCCTTTTTTTTGTACAAAATAAAAGATGAGATCGTGTTGAGTAAATAGATACAGTACCAAATGCATCAGAACATAATGGTACTCCAAAATTATCAATAGGCATCACTTTAAATGCCTTTACAGCTTAGAATAAACCATAAATGAGGAACCTAGAATTATTATTCTCCCTTTGACATTTGCGGTAATATACAGTACATGTGTGGTGCAGTTGCCATTTACATACGCAAGCGCACCCTGAGCATGCGTTTATATGTGCGGGTGTGTGCAGAGCGGTAGTCACTTTTTTTAAAATAAATTTTATTACATTTTACTTTTTTTTTTTTTTTTTTTAACTTTATTGCTAAGAAGATGGTTCTAACAAACCCTGTATGTAATAACATGGGCAAGT
The DNA here is from genome assembly GCA_037952925.1 of Lithobates clamitans. Classification (NCBI taxonomy): domain Eukaryota; kingdom Metazoa; phylum Chordata; class Amphibia; order Anura; family Ranidae; genus Lithobates; species Lithobates clamitans. The sequence goes on along the minus strand of JBBGZY010000771.1, from coordinate 1,758,890 downwards.
GACAGGTTCTCTTTATGGGGGTCAGGGGTCTATTAGTCTATTGTCTCCCCTGCCCTCCACTGCAGCTAATCAAGCTCTTCCAGCCTCAATGGACTGCCATCCTGAACACGTTTGTTGTGGCCCCAGAAATAGCGGGTGGGTCTGGGAACCAAGGAAGGGGGGCTGGCAGTGGGGCTGCCCACAATGTCTGCACTGTAAAAGGGAGCAGGCAACGTACCCCTTTTTACGTTACATCTGGGATTCGACATTCTCATGGCTGCTAGTTATATATTTGAAGTGTAAATTCACCTTTTTAGTAACTTTTTACAAAAATCCCCCCCCCCCATGCAGTTCCAGATCCTATATATAGTTTATACCAGCAGTATTCAGCTTAAAAATGCTGCTCCTGTTTTCCATTACTATGCAGCCATTGAGGGATCCCCTCCATTAATCCCATTCTGTCCTCTAATTCATTGGGCGTTACACATGTGCGCCCCCTAGTGGCAGACCCAACCTGTTCAAACAGCGTGCATGCGCGGTGCACTCCCTCTTGTCTAGCTGCAGAGGCTGAGCTTGGGGAGGGGGTGCACGCTCATAGTGTCCAGCTCAGCAGGAAGGAGGGGGGGATCGATGAGCCAGCAGTTTCTGCAGAGACACCCCCCCCCCCCTTCTTCCCCATGGCTGTATAATGTAAATAAGGCGCAACTTTTTAAAATGAGGATCTGGAAGTACATAGGGAGATTGTTACTTAAAGTGTCACTAAACCCACATCATAAAAAAAACTATCAATAAATGGTGTATTACACGCTGTTCATCCTCACTCAGTCACTATGAGATTTGTTTTCTGTATTCTGCAAAAAAAAAAAAAAATCGGGTTAATCAATCAGATTTTGTTGTCGGAAATTGCGACGGAAAATGTCCGATGGGGAGCATACACCCGGTCGGAATTTCCGACAACAAGCTCCCATCGAACATTTTCCGTCGGACCGTGTGTACGCGGCATAAGGGAGTCAAGCCATCCTACTTTTGTGGTGATAATAATAGCTAGTAGATCATAGATAATACATACAATTACATGCTGAATAAGACATACAGCCAATTTGTGGATAGGCTGGGAGTGTCCCTAGGATAACTCGGGTGTATATATTATTAAATACATTTATAAATTTTAATTATTGCCACGGAAATTGATAAATTAATAGTTACTAATAAAACAATTGAGATCCAGCCCAATGTTTAACCCTAACGGTGTGAGAGTCTGGAGTTCAAAAATCCACCTCGATTCATTTTGTGATCTTTGTTTTATCATGTTTGCACCCCTCCAATGCTTGTTGACAGTATCAATAGCATAGAAGGATAGTGCAGATGGATCTCGGTTATGTACCGTGTTGAAATGATTTGAGAGACTGTGTTTTGGAAAAACGTTGTGTATGTTGGTGATTTGTTCACCAACACGTATGGCCAATGTTAGGGATGTCCTCCCTACGTATTGGTACCCACAGGTACATTCCAAAACATAGGTCACATTCTTGGTATTGTATGCAATGCCATTTTTTATAGAGTATTGTTTCTGTGTTTGATGCGACCTGAAGGTTGTCCGCAGTGGCGTGGGGGGGGGGCTAAGGGGGGCTGGAGCCCCGAGTGGGCCCCCAAAAAGCCCTGGGTCTCGGGCATTCACAAATGTATTACTAGCCCCAAGCCCGAGCAGGGACCGGTCTGACTCGGATCGCGGCCGAGTGACATAGCAGGTCCCGCCTTCTGGAGCCTCCAGCGCCTATGATAGATGTCCCACTGGTCCAATGCCGGGACCGCGGGACGTGTGATATCCATCATAGGTGCTACAGGCTCCAGAAAGGTGGGAATTACAATGCGGCCGCGTCACTATGAGAAGATCCCCACTCGGTGCTCGGGCAGGCGACTCTCCTCTCCTGTCCTCTCCTCTTCTGTCTCTGGCCGCCTGCTGTCTCCTGGGATGGGCGTGCCGGCGCCGCACACTACGGCTGAGCTGCAGGAGGAGCCGGAGGTCACGGTCACCTGAAGTCTGACGTCACGTGTAAAGGGTCAGGTATGTGGGTCAGGTAGGTCATTGTGGGTCAGGTAGGTCAGTTTTTAGTGGTCAGCATTAAGCAGGTGAGCTTACCAACCCCCCCCCCGCCACACAACCCCCCCCCCCCGCCGGGCTCGGAATTCGGGCTGCAGCCCCTGGTCTTTTTCCCACCTAGCAACGCCCCTGGTTGTCCGTTTCCTAGGTGCTGCTTGGGTACTTTTACAGGGACCACACCTCCCGCATCTATAGAAACCTATTAAATCAAACATGGTCACTCTTGATGAATTGGGGGGGGAGGGTCAGGAATGTTTTTTTTACTAATTTAGTTCTTAACAGTGCTCCAGGACCACCCATGTGTATATGTATGGCACCAATACACCCCACCGATTTAAGATCATAATGTGGTGATCTGGGAACCCTTTTTGCTTCTCTGTTTGTATTGGAAGAGAGGTGTTCCCAAACACACCCACTGGAAGACCTTTGCTGTCTCTGACCGCTTGGTGTTATCAAAGTATCATTACTTGGTGGATCCTTACAGCAACCAACAGGATACATACTTGTCTTGGGAAAGTTTGACTGGTGATGAAAGCGATATAGAGAGAATAAAATGGCATAGCACAGGGATGGTTTCCCCAAAAGCAAACATTTATTATCCACTTACTGACCGCCCCATAGCAAATATACTGATATAGGGTGGCGCTCCTGTGCAGAATCACGTATGTATTGTATACTTGATTCTGCACTCCCGCCTACAGGGGGCGCGCACTGCTTCTGCTGCGATTACTCACAGCACAATCCAATCTGCCGAGCACTGGATGTCCGCCGGCACCCACTGATCATCGAGCAGAGACTCAGAACAAGGCAGATCTCCGTTCAGACAGGAAGGGGAAAGTGATGAATTTTGTGTCCCCTGAAATGCAGGGAATAAAATCCATCTCTTCCCCTAGTAAAAGGCAGCACACACAGTACACAAAAACACTGGCTAGGCACACATTTAACCCTCTGATCACCCTTGATTTTTAACAGCCAGTGTCTTTAGTACAGTGATAGTGCATATTTTTAGCACTGATCGCTGGATTAGTGTCACTGGTTCCCACAAAGTTTCAAAAGTGTAAGTTGGTGTCGGCCGCAATATCGCAGTCCCGCTATAAGTCGCTGTTCGCCTCCATTACTATTATAAAAAAAATAAATAAAAAAATTCCAGTATATATCCCATAGTTTGTAGACGCTACAACTTTTGCGCAAACCAATCAATATACGCTTATTAGGAATTTTTTATACCAAAAATATGTAGCAGAATAGATATTGGCCTAAATTTATAAAGAAACTTGTTTTTTTACATGTTTTTTTTTATTGAAAATGTATTATGATAGATAGATAGATAGATAGATAGATAGATAGATAGATAGATAGATAGATAGATACTTTTAGTTTTTTGGGCAGTTGTTATATGGTTACATTGGTACAACTTGGACCAATGTATATCTGTGTGTGTCATACCTGTGGGGTCCCTCGTGGACGATGGAGATCACTGTAGTAAGCAATGCTCTGTGCCACAAGCCCACCCTATTTTGAAGACTAAAAAAAAAAAAAAAAAAAAAAAAAAAAAAATATATATATATATATATATATATATATATATATATATATATATATATATATATATATATATATATATATATATATACCCTGTTTCCCAGAAAATAAGACCTAGCGTGATTGTCAGTGATGGCTGCAATATAAGCCCTACCCTGAAAAGAAGACCTACAAGGACTTTAACTAGGGCTTATTTGGGGGGTAGGGCTTATATTGCAACCATCACTGACAATCACGCTAGGTCTTATTTTCGGGGAAACAGGGTATATATATATAGTGGTATTGGGGGTTATTTAGCTTCAGTGTAGAGCTTACCAGTGACCTGAGTCTATGCCAGATATGCAGTTTAAGGGCTTTTTTGGCCCATGTTTATTGAAGTAAAAGAAAAACAGTCCATCCAGGATTCCCACGCAGGGGTTTCTTCCACAAAGCAATAATGAAATAAATGGAAAATACCAATCCACCTGGCTCTCTGGTCATCACTGCTGTTCAGGTGTTGACCTCGGTCCTCTTGACCCTGTAACTGTGTCCCTGTTTGGTACCCACACTGTACCTCCAGTGACACTCTCTCTCTTACAGCTTCTTGGCTTACGTTATTGCCACACGGCTGCTTCAGGCCTGTAGACTAGGCCTTAGGTCTGCTCCTTAGAACAAAAGGGTTTCCTTGAGTTAAAGTGGTGTTCCGGCCGAAATTATACTTTTTAAATAAAAATACCCCTATAATACACAAGCTTAATGTATTCTAGTAAAGTTAGTCTTTAAACTAAGGTCTGTTTTGTTAGTTTATAGCAGTAGTTTGTTATTTTATAAACCTACAGCAGGCCGTGGCCATCTTAAGTGTGGGCATCTGAAGCCAGACTGTATTTCTTCCTGGATCTCATCCTTGCAGATCTCGCACATGCTCAGTGCAGCACAAGCAGTGTAATAGGTTTCAGGTCAGGTTTCCATAGCAACGGCAGTGTCAGAGGAAGTTGCCGCCCCTTCCCAGAAGGCATTGCAAACAGGAAATGATCCGATGGGCCACGGCCAGGGAGGAGGAAGTGAAAAATGAATACAGCAGATATACAGTAGGTGCTAAGAAAAAAAAAAAAAAAAATCCAATTCGTTTACAGTGCACAGTTTAGTGAGGGATGCAGAAGAGTTGTAAAAGTGGGTGGAACTACACTTTAAGCTCTCTCCTCCAGATCAGCGCCTTGTTGCTCTGTCACAAAGTACATCTGCCTCCTGCAGAGGAATGGGAGTCCACCTGACTCCCATGCACAGACTCCCTGTCTGTCGGGTGGGGCCCTGAGCCATAGCCAGGTCACAACTAAATAGCCCAGCACACAGCTGTGCAATCAGCGTCCCTTTCTCTACAAAATCTGGTGTAAACCAGCAATAATCCAGTTAGCCCAGGGTCCCATTGCCACAATATATATATATATTTTTATATACAGTATCTCACAAAAGTGAGTACACCCCTCACATTTTTGTAAATCATTTCTTCTATCTTTTCATGTGACAACACTGAAGAAATGACACTTGTCTACAATGTAAAGTAGTGAGTGTACAGCTTGTATAACAGTGTAAATTTGCTGTCCCCTCAAAATAACTCAACACACAGCCATTAATGTCTAAACCGCTGGCAATAAAAGTGAGTACACCCATAAGTGAAAATGTCCAAATTGGGCCCAAAGTGTCAATATTTTGTGTGGCCACCATTATTTTCCAGCACTGCCTTAAACCTCTTGGGCATGGAGGTCACCAGAGCTTCACAGGTTGCCACTGGAGTCCTCTTCCCCTCCTCCATGACAACATCACAGAGCTGGTGGATGTTAGAGATCTTGCGCTCCTCCACCTTCCATTTGAGGATGCCCCACAGATGATCAATAGGGTTTAGGTCTGGAGACATGCTTGGCCAGTCCATCACCTTTACCCTCAGCTTCTTTAGCAAGGCAGTGGTCATCTTGGAGGTGTGTTTGGGGTCGTTATCATGTTGGAATACTGCCCTGCGGTCCAGTCTCTGAAGGGAGGGGATCATGCTCTGCTTCAGTATGTCACAGTACATGTTGGCATTCATGGTTCCCGCAATGAACTGTAGCTCCCCAGTGCTGGCAGAACTCATGCAGCCCCAGACCATGACACTCCCACCACCATGCTTGACTGTAGGCAAGACACACTTGTCTTTGTACTCCTCACCTGGTTGCCGCCACACACGCTTGACACCATCTGAACCAAATAAGTTTATCTTGGTCTCATCAGACCACAGGACATGGTTCCAGTAATCCATGTCCTTAGTCTGCTTGTCTTCAGCAAACTGTTTGTGGTCTTTCTTGTGCATCATCTTTAGAAGAGGCTTCCTTCTGGGACGACAGCCATGCAGACCAATTTGATGCAGTGTGCGGCGTATGGTCTGAGCACTGACAGGCTGACCCCCCACCCCTTCAACCTCTGCAGCAATGCTGGCAGCACTCATACGTCTATTTCCCAAAGACAACCTCTGGATATGACGCTGAGCACGTGCACTCAACTTCTTTGATCGACCATGGCGAGGCCTGTTCTGAGTGGAACCTGTCCTGTAAAACCGCTGTATGGTCTTGGCCACTGTGCTGCAGCTCAGTTTCATGATCTTGGCAATCTTCTTATAGCCTAGGCCATCTTTATGTAGAGCAACAATTCTTTTTTTCAGATCCTCAGAAAGTTCTGTGCCATGAGGTGCCATGTTGAACTTCCAGTGACCAGTATGAGAGAGTGAGAGCGATAACATCAAATTTAACACACCTGCTCCCCATTCACACCTGAGACTTTGTAACGCTAACGAGACACATGACATTGGGGGGGGGGGGTGGCTAATTGGGCCCAATTTGGACATTTTCACTTAGGGGTGTACTCACTTTTGTTGTTTTTTTGTTTTTTGTAATTGTCTTTTTTTTTGCTTATAGTGCAAAAAATAAAAACCACAGAGGTGATCAAATACCACCAAAAGAAAGCTCAATTTGTCGGAAATAAAGGACACGAAATGTATTTGTGTACAGCGACGCATGGCCGCACAATTGTCAGTTAAAGTAACGCAGTGCCGTATCGCAAAAAATGGCCTGGTCGTGAAGGGGGGCAAAATTAACACTCCACTCCCCTGCAGACTGACAACGCTCCTGCCTCCTGTACTTATTCCTCCAGAGTTGCGTCTCACTAATACAAGAGGTGTGTTACTGGCCAGATCACCAGGTGAAAACAGCCAAAGAAAAGAAAACTAAGGCAGTCACTACATCTAATGATAGTTAAAGAGGAGTTCCACCCAGGGGGGCCATTAAAAAAAAAAAAAATTAAAAGTCAGCAGCTACAAATACTGCAGCTGCTGACTTTTAATTGGACACTCACCTGTCCCTGGGTCCAGCGGTGCGGGGGATCGAAGCCCCGCTCGTCCCCCCCCTCCGCTCGTCGGCGCCGGCATTTCAACTGTGGGCGCCGGGCTGTGGCTTCACAGCCTGGCACCCACTGCGCATGCGCGAGCGGCGCCGAGCGCCGTGATTGGCCGCTCAATCACCTGGGACCTGCAATGGGTCCCAGATGATTGACAGGAGGGAGGGAGAAGAGCCGAGCCCTTCCTGTGCCAGGGGGAAGTGATGTCACCAGCCCAGGCAGACGAAGGGGCAGACTACGAGGGACCACCTAGCAACAGGCATTTAGAGGTAAGTAAAAAAAAAAAAATATCCAAATTTTTTTTGTTTTTTTTTTTAGATTTTTTTAGATATGTTTGTTTTTTTGGGTGGAACCCCACTTTAAGCTGCAATACATTCCATTCCTGGTTTTGGGTTGAAGATCACTTTAACAGAAGGACGCCCATATTAGGTAATCAAATCAGTGCAGTGTGCAGACAAGGGGGAAAAAAAATCTGAAAGCGCAAGTGCACTTAGTGGACACTAGAGGGGGTTGTAACTTCAGGAATCATGTTACGATTCAAGTTGAAAAACTTTTTTTGTAATCTTCACAGTGAAATGTCACGGGCCTTCGATGAGTAGAATTTAATATCATTTACAGGAATTACTCCTATACAAATATGATTTTGCCAGAGTTGCATAAATCAAATTAATTCAGCGTTTTTTTTCGAAAACGTTAAAAGTTTCTTATCAGAAGGAATAAAAAAAAAAGCAAAATTCTGCCATTCTGGTAAAAAGTAAGAGAAAACGTTCCCCTTGGCGCCCTCCCATGAGATCCCACAGAAGTGGAAGGCTGCTAAAGAATTGCTGTGATTAGAAGGTTCACAATTGAATTTAATCTCCATTTCTGGCAGACTTGGAAATGGAGTCTATAATTAGTGGGAATTGAATTGAGAAGAAGCTATAAGCGGGCTGAAGTCTGATCCCGGCCAACCTTGGCGTGCAGCCCACCCCGCCATGCTGTGGGGTCCTTGGCCCTCTAGGTACTCTCTGTATTCGCATTATCCATCGATGCTCCTATATAAAAGCTTAGAGCAGAATTACCCCACGTTCACACCTATGCGTTTTGCAGTTTGCAGAAGCGCACTACAACACAATTTAACATGGTTTCCTATGTATGTAGTTCATATCTGTGAATTTTGCGGTGCTGCCTTTTCTTGAAAATGGTCAGGGACTTTTTTTGCCGCAGCAGATTGCGTTTGGCGTGTAACAGACTTCAATGGAGTCGCACCAAAAAAAACGCAAGTGTTGCGTTTTTGATGAGTTTTTTTCATGAATAGCTGGTTGCTAAGGAGCAGGCAGGGAAGCCGGCCGTCACATCCTTAACAACCGATGAGTCGTCAGCTGTCAGTGGGGTTTTCCGCTGATAGCTGAATGTAAAAAAATTGCCAGCAAAAATTAAATCTGAAAAAAAAGGGCGTGGGGTCCCCACCAAATCCATACCAGGCCCTTTGGTTCTGGTATGGATTTGGAGGGAAACCCCCACACCAAAATAAAAAATTAAATGGTGTCCCCCCCCCCCCACACATCAATACCAGACCCTTATCCGAGCATGCAGCCCGACAGGTCAGGAAAGGGAGGGGACGAGTGAGTGCTCTCCCTTCTCCTGAACCATACCAGGCCACATGCCCTCAACATGGGGGGGGTGCTTTGGTGCGGCGGGGCTGCCCCACCCCACCCCAAAGCACCTTGTCCCCATGTTTATGGGCGGTGGTTGTGGGGGTCTGCAGGCAGGGGGGCTTATCGGAATCTGGAAGCCACTTTTAACAAAGGGGGCCCCAGATTGCAGCCCTCCCCATGTGAACAGGTAGAGGTACATAGTACCCCTACTCATTCACCAAAAAAGTGTAAAAGTGAATAAAGACAGTATAAGACTTTTTGACAATTCCTTTGTTTTTTGTCTTTGTTTTTTTATTTTTATAATAATAATAAAAATGTCCCCGATGTAGATCCATCGTCAATTGCGATGCCCACCATCACCGCAGGACCCGGGAAGAAAAAAAAAAAAACCTCGAACACACAATGGCTAAGGGGTGGGGCCACCCGGCGAAATCACCTGGTAGCACCGCCCACCTCTGACATTGGTGGCCCATCATGCACCAGTCGATGACGTCACAGGGGTGGGGGGGGGGAGAAAAAAAAACTGCAAAAAGCAGAATGCATGAAAACTGCATGCAAAAATGCATCAAAAACACAATTTCAAAAACGCAAATCGCCTTAAAAAACGCATCAACCGCATAGATGTGAACCTAAGGGACAAAACTTTTAAACATTTTTTTTTCTGGATAGAGTAAGGCTGGCGAGGTTTTTGTTTTTTGGGTTTAATACCACTTTAAGCCTTCCTCACTGTATGAAACAAAAATCCTTTAAATATACAATAAAGTAGAACTATAGGCAAAATTATTTTGGATAGAGTAAGGGAGGGTTAGAACCCTTGGAAAGTTTATTTTCTGCCATCTTTGTCCCATTGAGGAGATTTCCCTTCACTTCCTGTACCATAGCCAAACAGGAAGTGAGAGGATAATGCCTGCAAATTACCAATCGCCAACTGCAATAGAGATAGAGATAGATATAGATATAGATATAGATATATATATATATATATATATATATATATATATATATGGAATTCCGCTTCAGAAGGCATTCCAGCGGCTCATGACCCGTTCTGTATGCTTTCATGAGAACGCCAAAAAACGGTAGCGGGGTTATGGCTGATATCTTAACTTGCAAACTGCAATATATATATATATATATATATATATATATATATATATATATATATATATATATATATATATATATAACTTCTCTGTAATTCTAAGCAGGTAACCTGAACAGGCGTTTAAAGCGGATATTTTTAAGCCCTGTAGTCTGTCACCGATCCACGAGTTTGCGCAATTTTAAAGCATGACATGTTGGATATCTATTTACTCGGCGTAACCTCATCTCTCACATCATACAAAAAAAATGGGGTAACTATTGAGTTTTTTTTTTATTATTATTCATTAAAGTGTATTTTTTCCAACAAAACTGCGTTTGCAAAACCGCTGTGCAAATACCGCGTGACATAAAAAATTGCAACAATCGCCATTTTTATTCTCTAGGGTCTCTGCTAAAAAAAAAATTGTATGATGTTGGGGGGTTATAAGTAATTTTTATTAGCAAAAAATACTGATTTTTTACTCGTAAACAAAAAGTGCCAGAAAAATCCTGGTCGGCAAATGGTTAAGGGAATTCCTTGGGGATCCCAGAACTAGTGTCCCCATTGGAAGATTTCTCCTCTATCACTTTTCTGGGGACAACCCAAAATGTAGAATTTTTATTTTTCCTTAACTTTCAGTTTCAATGATAATGGTAAACAGGACAAAGAGAGGGTGAAGCTCCCTAACAAGGACATAGACAGCAATAAAAACCCAACAGGGGTTCTAATCCCTCTCCACGCCATCCAAAACGACAAAAAATGTTTTGCTTTAGTTATACTCTAAACCTGAATTCCCGGCAGATAGAAAAAACTCAAATGAACACAGCCGTTTATTCTTTATTATTATTTATTTGTTAAAGTTATTTTTTTTTAATGCAAGCACCTGACTTACTATCTGCCTGTACAGCAAGGCTGAAATGTGAAAGGAAGAAGCAGCACATGTTAATGCTGACATACATTCAGGTGCTGATAGGAGGAGAGAGCAGAGTGACAGAGAGATGAGCTCATTACTGCTTCTCCTTTCACTGTCCAGTCTCGGGATGCTGCCCATCAGACTAAGAGCCTCTAGTGGTAGGAATGAAGTACTGCAGGGGGAATCTTTGGATTGAAAGTGAATATTGCAGCAAAAGCTGGTTTTGCTGTTTTATCCTTTTTAATGGGATATTCATTTTTTTCTTGTTGTTTTTTTTGTTTTTGGCTGCTTTATACCTGCCTTTGTATCAGAGCATCCAAATACAAATAAACATTTGTGGAAGCTCTGGCACAAATGCAGGTTAGCGGAAGCCAGACATGTGTCTTCTGGATTAATTACATTTTAAGCCTAAAGGGATCCTGCTGGGATGTGTGACCCCCACCCCGGGTCACTTACTGTATGGGGTCATTTTTTTTTTTTCTTCTGTTAAGCAGTCCGGGACACATGACCATTGTGCTTAAGAGCTTAGTGGCCTGTCCTGTAATGTTGAAGCTTGTCCAAGTGACTTCTTCCATTCTAATGAGTGCCAGGAGCCTATACCAGTATTGATATCCACATAGGTAGCACAAGCATCATAAATTGTCACTAAAGCTTTTAAAGAATTTTTTTTGTTTTTAAAAATAACAAACGTCATACTTACCTGCTCTGTGTAATGGTTTTGCACAGAGTAGCCCCCGATCCTCTTCTTCTGGCTCCCCGCCCTCCCGCCAGCGCTCCTGGCTCCTCCTCCTGGTACTCGTGTGTTCTCGCTCCTGAGCCGCCTCTGTGTGCCAGCTCCCTCCTCCCTGCCTGTGATTGACAGCAGTGGAAGCCAATGCCTCCCGCTGCTGTGTCTCAGCCATTGAGGAGAGTGAGAATGCTTTAAAGAGGAGGTCCAGCCTCCTTCGGGAAAAATTTAAAAAAAGTCACCAACTACAAATCCAGGGATCGCGCAATGTCGGCACCCCAGCTGATTTTTCCATTGGCTCTGCTGGGGCGCCACCATTGCTTCTAAGGGAAACCGGCAATGAAGCCTTCACAGCCAGTTCCCTACTGCGCATGCACAACGTTTCTGAATGGCCCCGCGGTGGGGAAAGGGGGAGGGGGGCTGCGGCGAGATCATCTGAAAGTGGGAGCAGGTACCTCAAAAACAGGGGTGCCACCCCCACCCCCCCGAAAGGTGTCAAATGTGGCCCTGGAGACTAGGGGAGGAGAGGTGATCTCCCTTCCTGTGCCGGGAGGAAGTGGGAGCTGGAATCCTCTAAAAAGAGGGTACAGGCTCCCCCCCCCCCCCAAAAAAAATTACATGCCAAACGTGGCATGTCAGGGGGTCACCTTTCCTTAAAGCGGAGGTTCCATTTTTGGGTGCAACTCCGCTTTAAAAAAAAAAAAATGCTCCACTATCTATGCAATGTAATGTTGGATGTTTTTTATAATAAAAACCCAGTTGTGATCAAATACCACCAGAAGAAAGCTCTATTTGTGTGAAAAAAAATCTAAATTTCATTTGAGTACAACGTTAAAATCTTGACTTCAACAGGAAGGGGCCATCCCCAAACTGTTCCCCTCAGTCTCCCAACTTTGTGGGAACAGTTTGGGGACGGCCCCTTCCTGTTTCAACATGACTGCCCACCAGTGCAAAAAGCAAGGTCCATAAAGACTTGGATGAGCGAATTTGGGAGTGGAGGAACTTGACTGGCCTGCACAGTGTCCTGACCTCAACCCCATAGAACACCTTTGGGATGAATTAGAGCGGAGACTGCAAGCCAGGCCTTCTCATCCAACATCAGTGCCCTCCTTAGAGTGATCTGAAAGCAGATCGCTCTTCAAAGACCAAAGCAAGGGATGAACAAGCTCTATATTTAAAAGCTAGCTCCGCCTTTCAGACCATGTTTCATGTTACACCCTACATATTGGAACACTGGGGCCCAGTCGCAGGTGCGACCTTTGTGACACTGGTAATTCAGCCACTGGTGTCAGTAGTTTTTTATTCTTGTTACTTTTTTCATTCTTTTTTTTTTATCCAACTTTTTTTTTTTTTTTTTTACAATATTATTTTTTTATTCTTTTTTACAATTTTTTAAGGAGGCCCATTGGATATTAGGGGTCTAAACAGACGTCTGATTTTTCACCTTTGAGCCAGACAAATGAGATTGAGAACACAGCTCTCAATCCAGTAGCGGCTGGTTTAAAATTTTGGGGGGGGGGCGCAAACAAGATAAAAAATTTTGAAAAAAAACATCAATTGCAGCCTTAATGTGCCCATCAATTGCCGCCACTGTGCCCAATAATTGCCGCCACTGTGCCCCATCAATTGCCTGCCATTGCCGCCACTGTTCCCCATCAATTGCCCCCCACTGTGCCCATAAATTGCCCCCCACTGTGCCCCGTCATACCCCGCCACTGTGCTCCATAAATTGCTCCCCCCTGTGCCCATAAATTGCCCCCCACTGTGCCCATCAATCACCGCCACTGTGCCCATCAATCGCCGCCACTGTGCCCCATCAAACGCAGCCACTGTGCCATATCAAATGCTGCCAGTGTGCCCCCCGCCAGCCCGCCGTCTGCACTTACCTGTCTCAGTGGGACAGCTCCTCGATGTCTTCTCCCGTCCTCTGCTATAATTGGACGCCTGGCATCCAATCACAGCGCCTGTTTCGAACAATCAGGTGAGGGGTAACAGATCCGAGCACCTGATTGGCGGAGAGGCGGTTTAGTGTTAGGAAAGCGAATATTCATTTGCTTTTCTAACACAGCTGAGTGACCTGTGAGCGCCCAGCATGCAATGCATGAATCTATCTATTGGTGCTAGAGGGGGGGGGGGGGCAGGAGAGAGGGGGGCGGCGCCCATGCGCCTTTAATGCACGGGCCGCCACTGCCTCAATTTCCATCTCTGCAGCCTCAACTGCGCAGAATGAACGGACTGGAAGAACTCCGTACAGAGCTTCCTGTTCATTCACAAACCAAAGCATAGTAAACAGTTTAGTATGTTTCAGTTATGAATGGACATCGGTACGGATCACTGACTTAATTCATACAGACAAGGAAGGGGCCGGTAAATTACGCATTTACCGGCCCCTTCCCCGTGCCTCCTATCCAGGTGTACAGGGGGCTGACAAGTCCCCTGAAGCATGGGGCTGGGTCACAATTGCGACCCCTGTAGGTACGCCCCTGGTGTACATCCCCTCCCCCCCACCTTAAATTTGGTGCTGCTGTGTGTGGCTCCGCCTGCACAACTACATTATTCATTTACAGAAATCTGCGATTAAAAAAGCTAGCAGTCCCTTCAGAGGGGTTTGTGATTCTCAGTGGATCACAAACATGGTGACGTCACTTCACTTATAGCCGATTGATACTTCCTCCAGCTCCAAAGCTGAAGGTCCATACAGGGGCTAGAGATAAAGTCTGCAGACCCCCGGAACTTGCACCCCCCCCCCCACCATGTTTCTTGGGCTCTGCTATTCCATGGCAGATGTTACTGAGTAGAGGGGAGGGAGACCAACAAACATCTGTTCACTAATCTTCCCTTGCTAGTAGCGAGTGATGAGGGTTTTGTCACTTCCAGTTTCTGCTGTCACTTCCCCTCCGGCTGCTGGGACCAAGAAAGAAGCTAATGGAAGTGCGATCTACGCTCCGTTATCTTCAGTAGAGGACAGGTGAGACATTAGGGGTCAAAAAGACCCCTGAATTCTCACTAAAGAGAGCTTTAAAATACTGATAGCAATAAAGTTACTAGTCAAGTGAAAAAATATAAATAAAAATTGAAAGGTACACCTACCCCCCCCCCCCAGTTTTGAGTAACCCCCCCACCTATAAACGTCTATGTAAACGCACATGTCAAGGGGATCTACCTATGAAAATGCTGATTGTTCTTGTTCTATATCTCCGCACAGCCCGGAGTGAGAGCAATAATTCAGGGGCCGTTATTCATGGTTAGCTCTAAACTGAGGACTTGTATAGGCTTTTTTAAAATGGCGCCTAAGGAAAATTTTTGGGGGTACCAAAATTTGGCACAGTTTCATGGGCACATGCCCAACAAGTCAGGCCATAAAATTGTACCTATTTACCCAGCACAACCTCGTCTTTTTTTTATATTTTACAAAAATTTGGTTAATATTTGGCATTTGCGTGCCCTCAACTTATATTTTACTAACAATTTGTGCTTGCTAAACTGTTACCAAGATTTGTGTGGAATTGTAACTACAACCATTTTATTCTCCGGGGTATCTGGTCTCCGAAAATATAGATTCTTTAGGAGTTTTAATTAATCTTCAGGCCTAAAATGTGTGGGTTTTTTTGCATGCAAAAAAACAAAACAAATAAAAAAACTCAAAAACAACTCTTGTAGCGATAGAGTAATAAACACACAACTCTTGTAGCGATAGAGTAATAAAAACATTGATAAAGGTTCATCGTCTATATAAATATGGTATTGAAAGGGGTGTAGTGCGGTGTTGTATTAGGAAGGGGTGTAGTGTGGTGTTGTATTAGGAAGGGGTGTAGTGCGGTGTTGTATTAGGAAGGGGTGTAGTGTGGTGTTGTATTGGGAAGGGGTGTAGTGTGGTGTTGTATTGGGAAGGGGTGTAGTGTGGTGTTGTATTGGGAAGGGGTGTAGTGTGGTGTTGTATTGGGAAGGGGTGTAGTGTGGTGTTGTATTGGGAAGGGGTGTAGTGTGGTGTTGTATTGGGAAGGGGTGTAGTGTGGTGTTGTATTGGGAAGGGGTGTAGTGTGGTGTTGTATTGGGAAGGGGTGTAGTGTGGTGTTGTATTGGGAAGGGGTGTAGTGTGGTGTTGTATTGGGAAGGGGTGTAGTGTGGTGTTGTATTGGGAAGGGGTGTAGTGTGGTGTTGTATTGGGAAGGGGTGTAGTGTGGTGTTGTATTGGGAAGGGGTGTAGTGTGGTGTTGTATTGGGAAGGGGTGTAGTGTGGTGTTGTATTGGGAAGGGGTGTAGTGTGGTGTTGTATTGGGAAGGGGTGTAGTGTGGTGTTGTATTGGGAAGGGGTGTAATGTGGTGTTGTATTGGGAAGGGGTGTAGTGTGGTGTTGTATTGGGAAGGGGTGTAGTGTGGTGTTGTATTGGGAAGGGGTGTAGTGTGGTGTTGTATTGGGAAGGGGTGTAGTGTGGTGTTGTATTAGGAAGGGGTGTAGTGTGGTGTTGTATTGGGAAGGGGTGTAGTGTGGTGTTGTATTGGGAAGGGGTGTAGTGTGGTGTTGTATTAGGAAGGGGTGTAGTGTGGTGTTGTATTAGGAAGGGGTGTAGTGCGGTGTTGTATTGGGAAGGGGTGTAGTGTGGTGTTGTATTGGGAAGGGGTGTAGTGTGGTGTTGTATTGGGAAGGGGTGTAGTGTGGTGTTGTATTAGGAAGGGGTGTAGTGTGGTGTTGTATTAGGAAGGGGTGTAGTGTGGTGTTGTATTAGGCAGGGGTGTAGTGTGGTGTTGTATTGGGAAGGGGTGTAGTGTGGTGTTGTATTAGGAAGAGGTGCACTGTGGTGTTGTATTAGGAAGGGGTGTAGTGTGGTGTTGTATTAGGAAGGTGTGTAGTGTGGTGTTGTATTAGGAAGGGTTGTAGTGTGGTGTTGTATTAGGAAGGGGTGTAGTGTGGTGTTGTATTGGGAAGGGGTGTAGTGTGGTGTTGTATTAGGAAGGGGTGTAGTGTGGTGTTGTATTAGGAAGGGGTGTAGTGCGGTGTTGTATTAGGAAGGGGTGTAGTGTGGTGTTGTATTAGGAAGGGGTGTAGTGTGGTGTTGTATTAGGAAGGGGTGTAGTGTGGTGTTGTATTAGCAAGGGGTGTAGTGTGGTGCTGTATTGGGAAGGGGTGTAGTGCGGTGTTGTATTAGGAAGGGGTGTAGTGTGGTGCTGTATTAGGAAGGGGTGTAGTGTGGTGTTGTATTAGGAAGGGGTGTAGTGCGGTGTTGTATTGGGAAGGGGTGTAGTGTGGTGT
This sequence comes from Lithobates clamitans, assembly GCA_037952925.1. NCBI lineage: Eukaryota > Metazoa > Chordata > Amphibia > Anura > Ranidae > Lithobates > Lithobates clamitans. The sequence continues at coordinate 1,742,257 of JBBGZY010000771.1, read as the reverse complement.
TGTATTAGGAAGGGGTGTAGTGTGGTGTTGTATTGGGAAGGGGTGTAGTGTGGTGTTGTATTAGGAAGGGGTGTAGTGTGGTGTTGTATTAGAAAGGGGGGTAGTGTGGTGTTGTATTAGGAAGGGGTGTAGTGTGGTGTTGTATTAGGAAGGGGGGTAGTGTGGTGTTGTATTAGGAAGGGGTGTAGTGTGGTGTTGTATTAGGAAGGGGGGTAGTGTGGTGTTGTATTAGGAAGGGGTGTAGTGTGGTGTTGTATTAGGAAGGTGGGTAGTGTGGCCTTGTATTAGGAAGGGGGGTAGTGTGGCCTTGTATTAGGAAGGGGTGTAGTATGGTGTTGTATTGGGAAGGGGTGTAGTATTGGGAAGGGGTGTAGTGTGGTGCTGTATTAGGAAGGGGTGTAGTGTGGTGTTGTATTAGGAAGGGGTGCACTGTGGTGTTGTATTAGGAAGGGGTGTAGTGCGGTGTTGTATTGGGAAGGGGTGTAGTGTGGTGTTGTATTAGGAAGGGGTGTAGTGTGGTGTTGTATTAGGAAGGGGGGTAGTGTGGCCTTGTATTAGGAAGGGGTGTAGTGTGGTGTTGTATTAGGAAGGGGGGTAGTGTGGCCTTGTATTAGGAAGGGGTGTAGTATGGTGTTGTATTGGGAAGGAGTTTAGTGTGGTGTTGTATTGGGAAGGGGTGTAGTATTGGGAAGGGGTGTAGTGTGGTGCTGTATTAGGAAGGGGTGTAACGTGGTGTTGTATTAGGAAGGGGTGTAGTGTGGCCTTGTATTAGGAAGGGGTGTAGTGTGGTGTTGTATTAGGAAGGGGTGTAGTGTGGCCTTGTATTAGGAAGGGGTGTAGTGTGGTGTTGTATTAGGAAGGGGTGTAGTGTGGTGTTGTATTAGGAAGGGGTGTAGTGTGGTGTTGTATTAGGAAGGGGTGTAGTGCGGTGTTGTATTAGGAAGGGGTGTAGTGTGGTGTTGTATTAGGAAGGGGTGTAGTGCGGTGTTGTATTAGGAAGGGGTGTAGTGTGGTGTTGTATTAGGAAGGGGTGTAGTGTGGTGTTGTATTTGGAAGGGGTGTAGTGTGGTGTTGTATTTGGAAGGGGTGTAGTGTGGTGTTGTATTGGGAAGGGGTGTAGTGTGGTGTTGTATTGGGAAGGGGTGTAGTGTGGTGTTGTATTAGGAAGGGGTGTAGTGTGGTGCTGTATTAGGAAGGGGTGTAGTGTGGTGCTGTATTAGGAAGGGGTGTAGTGCGGTGTTGTATTAGGAAGGGGTGTAGTGTGGTGCTGTATTAGGAAGGGGTGTAGTGTGGTGTTGTATTGGGAAGGGGTGTAGTGTGGTGTTGTATTAGGAAGGGGTGTAGTGTGGTGAAGGGGTGTAGTGCGGTGTTGTATTGGGAAGGGGTGTAGTGTGGTGTTGTATTAGGAAGGGGTGTAGTGTGGTGAAGGGGTGTAGTGCGGTGTTGTATTGGGAAGGGGTGTAGTGTGGTGTTATTAGGAAGGGGTGTAGTGTGGTGTTGTATTAGGAAGGGGTGTAGTGTGGTGTTGTATTAGGCAGGGGTGTAGTGTGGTGTTGTATTAGGAAGGGGTGTAGTGTGGTGTTATTAGGAAGGGGTGTAGTGTGGTGTTGTATTAGGAAGGGGTGCACTGTGGTGTTGTATTAGGAAGGGGTGTAGTGTGGTGTTATTAGGAAGGGGTGTAGTGTGGTGTTGTATTAGGAAGGGGTGTAGTGTGGTGTTGTATTAGGAAGAGGTGCACTGTGGTGTTGTATTATGAAGGGGTGTAGTGTGGTGTTGTATTAGGAAGGGGTGTAGTGTGGTGTTGTATTAGGAAGGGGTGTAGTGTGGTGTTGTATTAGGAAGGGGTGTAGTGTGGTGTTGTATTAGGAAGGGGTGTAGTGTGGTGTTATTAGGAAGGGGTGTAGTGTGGTGTTGTATTAGGAAGGGGTGCACTGTGGTGTTGTATTAGGAAGGGGTGTAGTGTGGTGTTATTAGGAAGGGGTGTAGTGTGGTGTTGTATTAGGAAGGGGTGTAGTGTGGTGTTGTATTAGGAAGAGGTGCACTGTGGTGTTGTATTAGGAAGGGGTGTAGTGTGGTGTTATTAGGAAGGGGTGTAGTGTGGTGTTGTATTAGGAAGGGGTGCACTGTGGTGTTGTATTAGGAAGGGGTGTAGTGTGGTGTTATTAGGAAGGGGTGCACTGTGGTGTTGTATTAGGAAGGGGTGTAGTGTGGTGTTGTATTAGGAAGAGGTGCACTGTGGTGTTGTATTAGGAAGGGGTGTAGTGCGGTGTTGTATTAGGAAGGGGTGTAGTGTGGTGTTGTATTAGGAAGGGGTGTAGTGTGGTGTTATTAGGAAGGGGTGTAGTGTGGTGTTGTATTAGGAAGGGGTGTAGTGTGGTGTTGTATTAGGAAGGGGTGTAGTGTGGTGTTGTATTAGGAAGGGGTGTAGTGTGGTGTTGTATTAGGAAGGGGTGTAGTGTGGTGTTGTATTAGGAAGGGGTGTAGTGCGGTGTTGTATTAGGAAGGGGTGTAGTGTGGTGTTGTATTAGGAAGGGGTGTAGTGTGGTGTTGTATTGGGAAGGGGTGCTGTATATAAACCTGGGATTAGAAAAGAGTGCTCTATATCTAAATCTGGGGTTAGGAGGGGGAAGTGTTAATTTTTTTTCGACCAAAACAGACTAAAACATTTTAGTCGACTAACTTATACGATTATAACATATTCGATTTTTCACTCCAGCAGTATATAATGAGTTTGGAAATTGTACAGAAATGCTTAAATAATGCATTACAATTTAACTTATTTTAGTGGACTAAAATGTACTGGAGATTTTGTTGACTAAAACAATTGCAGAAGACTAAAATGGGACTAAAACTAAATCGAAATTTTGTGCCAAAATTAACAGTGGGAGGGGGAGCAGGATATAAATCTGGGACTAGAAAGGGGAGCTGTATATTAATCAGCGTTAAGAAGGGCTGAAAATAAATAAATATAAATATATAGATGGATAGATAGCTAGAACTATATATATGTGTGTGTGTGTGTATATATATAGATAGATAGATAGATAGATAAAAAATCTCCCAATACAACACCGCACTACACCCCTTCCTAATACAACATAGTATATATATATATATATTTCTATATATAGATATAGCTAGATCTATATATCTATATCTAGAGATATATATATATATATAAAATCTAGAGATATGCATATATATATATATATATATATATATATATATATATATATATATATATATATATATATATATATATATATATATATATATATATATATATTATAATTGGATGGGGGGGGGGTGCAGGATATAATTCTCGGATTAGGATGGGGGGGTGTAGGATATAAGAAGTAGGTATTTGGGCAGAAGGTTTCTCCGGTAGGCAGGGTGGAGGCAGGGAGGGGGAGGGCTGATCCGGGACAATAGACACCTCGTTGTGACACCGGGGAGGAGGAGGAGGAGGAGGAAGGCTCGGTGTAATCCCCCTGAGCTCCGGGCAGAGGGAGGGAGGAAGGTCAGCGGGATTCCTCCTCCATGAGCCTGCTCGGGTCTTACCGGAAAAAGACGAACAATGACGGTTATGAGTCTTTGCAGCTGGTGGACAGCAACGGGGAGGCCAGTAGCGGAGGAGGCGGCAGGGAGCGGCCGGGGAGCCGGCAAGGAGTGAGCGCGGCGGCGGCGCCATCCGGAGGAGCCTCTCCAGCAGCAACAGCGGCGGCGGCAGCAAAGAGCCCGGGGCCGGCACAGCGACTGCAGCACCATGGACAGCTCAGGTACCACCCGGGGCCTAGTGCATGGAGGAGGTGGATCGGTGCACGGTGGGGGATCGGTGCATGTAGGGGGGGGGGGAAGAATCGGTGCATGCAGAAGGGGATCGGTGCACGGTGGGGGATCGGTGCATGGAGGGGGGGGGGGGGGCGGGGGAAGAATCGGTGCATGGAGGGGGGGGGTCGGTGCACGGAGGGGGGATCGGTGGAGGGTCATAGACATTACATGCCCCATAGTGTACTACAAGAGCCAGGCATAAGGGGGGACTAATGTATGATTAGAGGATCGGGGTGTCGGTGCATGTTGCATGGGGGGGGGGGGTCATGCATCTCATATATTGTGTCTATAAAGATGAAACTCTATTAACAGCTCATTATAATGCGGGTGGGTCTAATGTATAATGTGTGATCAAACAATATCAGGGTGTCTGCTGCAATTTGGGGGGGGGGGGGGGTTGGTGCATCCATCACACACCCCATATTATGGTACTATTATTAGGCTGCAGCACCATGGACACCCCCAGGCATAGTTGATAATGGGGATCCCAATGCCCGATGACCTGATCAGGGTGTCTCTGCATGCTGCATGGGAGATCACACAATATATATTGGCTGCAGCACCATGGACAGCTCAGGTAGAGGGGCCTAATGCATAATGTGTGATCATAGGGTATTAGGGTGTCAGTGTATGCTGTATGGGGGGATCATACACCCCAATATTCTGGAACTGTAGGGCTGTAGCACCATGCACAGCTCAGGTATATCTGGAGGGGGTGGGGGTTGTGATATGCATGATGTGTGATCATATGGGATCAGGGTGTCAGTAAAGGCTGTATGGGGGGATCATACACATTTTTTTTATCATATATTATATTGTAAAGATGACGCACCATGGGACAGCTCAGGTATAATGAGGGGAAGGGGGGCTCATTCATGATGTGTGATCATACAGTATCAGGGTGTCAGTGCATGCTGCAGGGGGGATCATATACATTACTCTCCCCATATTATGGCACTTTAAGGCTGTAGCACCATGGACAGTTTAGGTAAGTGAGGCCTAATGCATGATGGGGCTGTGTGTGATCAGACACAATCGGGGTATCAGTACATGTTGCATGGGTGGATCACACACATTATACACCCCATATTATGGATGCAGAGCCATGGACTGCTCAGGTATAAGAGGGGCCTAGTGCATGGTGTGTGATCCTATGGTACCAAGTCAGTACATGCTGCATGGTGTACCATTCACATCTGCACCCCATTTTATGATACGATAAGGCTGCAGCAACATGGACAGCTCAGGTACAATGTGAGGCCTAATGCATGATGGGGGGGGGGGGGGGGGCTGTTTGTGACCATATGAGATCATGGTGTCAGTGCATGCTGCATGGGGGATCAAATATATTGTATATCTTACATGTTATATATCCTATATCCTACTATAAGGATGCAGCACCATTGACAGCCCAGGTATGTTGGAGGACTAATGCATAACTGGCGATTACAGAAACGGGGTGTCAGTGCATGCCGCATTGGGGATCGTACACGTTGCACACCCCTATTATAATACCTTAAGGCTGCAGCATCATGGACAGTGCAGGTACAGCCAGGGAGCCTAATGTATAGAGGGGATTGGTGGGATCATATGCAATCAAGGTGTCAGCGCATGCGGCATGGGGGATCATACACATTGTACACCCCCCTATAGTGTTCTATAAGGCTGCAGAACCATAGTCAGCTTAGATACAGCCAGGAGGGACTGGAACACCAATACATGTTATCACATGATCAGTGTGTCTCTTTATGCTGAATGTGGGGGGGTCACACATCTCATACAGCCCATATAATTGCATCGTCTGTCCATAGTGCCACACGTAAGTACAAGTCATATCATGGTGGTGCTCACTGTTAGATCATGTACCATATTATAGACTACAGCACCATGGATACCTCCAATACAGCTAGGAGCCATAATACATGAGGGACCTGTGTTGTCATATGATTACCCTGTGTCCGTGGATGCTGTTTGGGTGTTCCTACACATTCTATACCCAACATCACCCATATACACCTATATCACTGCATTATCAGGATGCAGCATCATAGATGGCCCAGGAAGAGTCTATGTTGTATTACCTTGCAGTGCATTCTGCATTGGGAATCATACACTTTATAGAGCAGAATGATATCTATTGCAGGACCCTGGACAGCCATGTAGAATATTTCCATGATATTCCATGAATTATATGATCAGAACATCAGTTTTTACTGCATTGGGGGATCATGAACTTTATAAAGTCAGACTGCAAGACCATAACCAGCTCAGGTACAGCAGGAAAGCTTAATGATAATAAAGGCATTTAAAAAAAAAAACTGTCATACTTAACCTGCTCCATGCAGTGGTTTTGCCTCTCATCTTGGGACCTCCCGCTGGCGCTCCTGGCCCCTCCCTCCTGCTGAATGCCCCCAGAGCAAGCAGTTGCAATGGGGGCACCCGAGCAGCTGTGCTTCCAAGTCACTGCTCTGCTTGTCCATTCACACACAGAGCCATGGCTCCCCCCCCCTTCTCATTGGCTCAGTGGCTGCCCAGCCAAAGCTTTTTTTTATTTTATTTATTTTTTTATATATATTCCTCAATAGCTTTAAAAACTATAAATCAACTTTATGCCTCTGCAAACCCAGATGTTACATTGTAAAACTATCAGTGACGTTCTCACTGTGCTGTACATGGCCTGTGCAGAGAGCAGAGCTGTGGGAGGGGCCCAGCAGGCCCCACCCACGATAAGCTGCCTGCAGAAAATGACAGGAAGGGGCGGAGACAAGACCAGTCGTTCTGCACAAGGAGAGAGCAGCAGCAGTGAGCGGTCTTTATTACAGGAAGCAAAAGTCTCACTCCGGATTACTTACACAGATCTGGGAAAAAAATACACAAAGCACACCAAGATTCAAAAAGAATACGCAGGATGAATGGATTTGGACCACATTTAGCTTATCCTGGTGTTCTGCTTCAATACCAGCTCTAATCTGCCTGTCAGTGCATACTGCATGAGGGATCATACCCCTTATATGTACAAGCCATATTCCACCCAGCTTAAGCAACTGAGCTGAACCACTCAGGTATAGGTTACATGAAAAAGACATTCAGATATACAAGATTTCAAAAGTGTGCCACATCCCATGAAAAATAGAAAGAAAGAAAAAAAACCCTGGGGGTGGGAGTTTATAGGCACTACCAACAGACAATGGAAATTAAGAATAATTATTTGAATAGTTTTGTATAAAAATACATTGAATATTAAACAAAGTCATGAACATTGAAGAATCAAGATATGCAAATTGATGATACAAAGATTCTATGATCTTTGATGATAGGTTCTTTGTATCATCAATTTGCATATCTTGATTCTTCAAAGTTCATGACTTTGTTTTAACATTCAATGTATCTTTCTGCAAAACTATTAAATAATTATTCTTAATTTTCATTGTCTGTTGGTCGTGCCTATAAACTCCCCCCCCCCAGTGGATTTTTCTTTCTTTCTAGGTATAGGTTACATAGCAATATCAACTTACCACAATATATATTGTACCGTTATATACTGTGTGTGTGTATGTGTGTGTGTATATATATATATATATATATATATAATGTGTGTATATATATATATATATATATATATGTGTGTGTGTGTGTGTGTGTGTGTGTGTGTGTATATATATATATATATATATATGTGTGTGTGTGTGTGTATATATATATATATATATATATATATATATATATATATATATATATATATATATATATATTAATATATATATATATATATATATATATATATTAATATATATATATATATATATATATTAATATGAGTTATATTATATCATGTTATGATATCAGATTATCACCTTAGTAAATACTATAATATATAATTTGCTTCCGCCATGGCAAAGTTCCTGCTATATCATTTAGTTTGAATACTACAATATCAGCACCAAGGACAACACAGGTAGATCTAGGCCATGCTGTGTTTCCAGTCTGTGTATACCATAATATTGTATTATATACTTCAGCACCATGGACAGTGCATGTAAAGTGTATAAATGTTTTATCACCAGGATGAAGACTTTTTTTTTTTTTTTTTTATGGTTGGACTGGATGGACTTGTGTCTTTTTTTCAACCTGACTAACTATGACTAACTATGTAACTGTGGCGGCACTGCAACCTCCCTTATGGTCCAGGGATGGCTCAAAAACCCGGTGCCGCAATTCTAAGGTCTCTGGAACTTTCCTTATTACATAGTCCATAAAGTAATGCCGGCACATCAGTATAAATCAGCAAAGCGGTTATTTTTTATTGTAGCAAATGCAGATACAGCCAAACGGAGCACCAACACGTTTCGGCAGCCCAAGCCTAAATCACGGCTAACCATGATTAAAGCGGAGCTCCACTCAAAACGGGAAGTTCCGCTTTAAAGGAGTAGTACAGCCAAAGCTCACTTGGCTGTACTTCTCCTGTGGATGACAGTCCGTTCTGCACTCCTGTGACCCGTTTTCAGCAGATAGCGGGCTGACGTCAAAGAGCCGGCCCAGGCTGTGGCAAGATTGCGGCAATATGGTCAGGATCCGCCCACAACCTTGGACTGGCACCCGGCTGTGGCAAGATTGAGAAAATATGGTCAGGATCCGCTCACAACCCGTGGCACAGTGGTGTAGTGGGTAGCACTTTCGCCTAGCAGAAGGAGGGGTCGCTGGTTCAAATCCCAACCACGACACCATCGGCCTGGAGTTTGCATGTTCTCCCTGTGCCTGCGTGGGTTTCCTCCGGGTACTCCGGTTTCCTCCCACACTCCAAAGACATGCTGGTAGGTTAATTGGCTTCTGTCTAAATTGTCCCTAGTATATGAATGTGAGTTAGGGACCTTAGATTGTAAGCTCCTTGAGGGTAGGGACTGATGTGAATGTACAATGTATATGTAAAGCGCTGCGTAAATTGATGGCGCTATATAAGTACCTGAAATAAATAAATAAATAAACCCTGGACCGGCCCCCCGGCTCAAACTCTCAGCGAGCTGCTGGCTGCTACCACTACATTCACAACCCAGCGGTCCAGTGAGCACAAGGGGGAGGGGGGTGGCAGAGCAGAAAGCAATGCTGGACAGTCACCAGCTCTCTGTTCAGGGAGCTCTGAGAACCAAGCGATCAGCAGTGTTTGATCACTCGGTTCTCAGTCTCACCTCAGTTCCCCCCCCCTCCCTTCCTTCCCTCCCCCGCAGTGTTCTGGGACATGTCACAGGTCCCGGGAAGATTAGAGAACCATTCACAAAGCGAAGCGCCACTCGACTGTAAAGCCGAAAGTCGCACAGCCGGCTGCCCACAGTTGGGGTGTTGGCGCTTGGAGCCTGGGGGCTAGTGAAGAACTAGCCCACGTGAGGATGGCACTGGATCGTTGGACAGGTAAGTCTCCATTTATAAAAAGTCATTAGCTACAGTATTTGTAGCTGTTGACTTTTTAAATTTTTTACAGACTGGAAAACCGCTTTAAGGCCTGAGTGGCTGAAACGCGTTGGAGCTCTGGTTGGTTGTCTCTCGCTGTCCTACAATAGAGCTCAACTGCTTTGATGATTTATACTGATGTGTCGCCATTTCTTCATGGGCCATGTTTTATTACCAACCCTTGTGTTATATTAGGGGGGGCTATATACAGTATATTATACATAGCAATATTGCATTTTAGACTACTGCACTTTATACTGTCCAACTTGCTAAATTACCAGCTGGTGTATTTTATATAGGGGCTCATCCACCTTCTATTATTACTTCCTTTAGTATATATTGTAGCATGACTGGGGGGATTGTGTGTATTGTAGATCAGTACTAAAGGAGCAGGTCCAGTAATGTTACATTTCACGCATCCAAATCAGTTTTCTTTATAAAGCATGGCTGAATGTGCTGGCACTACATGAATGAATACAATAAAGTACTCAAAAACAGTTTTAAAGTTAATCTCCAGGCTAAATAAATAATGTCTAAAGAGCCATGTGTGGTTTTACTTGAATCTTAGTTTCCTTTGTGTTTTTCTTTCAGATCTGTGCAGTAATTCAGCATGAAACAATTCTTGTACTTTTGTCTTCCTGTAATAAAGACCGCTCACTGCTGCTCTCTCTCTCCTTGTGCAGGGTGACTGGTCTGGTATCCGCCCCTTCTGTAGTTTTCTGCAGGCAGCCTCTAGTGGGTGGAGCCTGCTGGACCCTCCCACCAGTCACTGCTGCGCTCTTTCCTTGTGCAGGGTGACTGGTCTTGTCCCCGCCCCCTCCCGTAGTTTTCTGCAGGCAGCCTCTAGTGGGTGGAGCTACTGGGCCCCTCCCACAGCTCTGCTCTTTTCACAGGCTGAACAGTGATGAGAGGTTTGAAAAGGCATTTGGTTCACATAAAGTGGATTTATATCCTTTTGTGGCTACTGGGAAATATACACTATATTACCAAAAGTATTGGGACGCCTGCCTTTACATGCACATGAACTTTAATGGCGTCCCAGTCTCAGTCTGTAGGGTTCAATATGGAATTGGCCCGCCCTTTGCAGCTATAACAGCTTCAACTCTTCTGGGAAGGCTGTCCACAAGGTTTAGGAGTGTGTCTATGGGAATGTTTGACCATTCTTCCAGAAGCGCACTTGTATTGGTCAGACAAGGATGTTGGATGAGAAGGCCTGGCTCGCAGTCTCTGCTCTAGTTCATCCTGAAGGTGTTCTATTGGGTTGAGGTCAGGACTCTGTGCAGGCCAGTCAAGTTCCTCCACCCCAAACTTGCTCATCCATGTCAAAGCTAATAAAGGGTCTGGAGGATCTTAGTTATGAGGAAAGGTTGGGAGCACTGAACTTATTCTCTCTGGAGAAGAGACGCTTGAGAGGGGATATGATTTCAATGTACAAATACCGTACTGGTGACCCCACAATAGAAATAAAACTTTTTCGCAGAAGAGAATTTAACAAGACTCGTGGCCACTCATTAAAATTAGAAGAAAAGAGGTTTAACCTTAAGCTACATAGAGGGTTCTTTACTGTAAGAGCGGCAAGGATGTGGAATTCCCTTCCACAGGCGGTGGTCTCAGCGGGGAGCATCGATAGTTTCAAGAAACTATTAGATAAGCATCTCAATGACCACAACATACAGGGATATACAATGTAATACTGACACATAATCACACACATAGGTTGGACTTGATGGACTTGTGTCTTTTTTCAACCTCACCTTCTATGTAACTATGTCTTTATGGACCTTGCTTTGTGCACTGGTCCAATTCATTTGGTGAAGGGGGATTATGGTGTGGGGTTGTTTTTCAGGGGTTGGGCTTGGCCCCTTAGTTCCAGTGACGGGAACCCTTAAAGTGGAATTCCGCCTGCAAAAAAAAAATTTAAAGTCAGCAGCTACAAATACTGCAGCTGCTGACTATTAAAATAAGGACACTTACCTGTCCGGGGCGCCTGCGATGTCCTCACCCGAAGCCGACCCGTCCCTCGGCTCTCGGGTGGAGGCGACAGCATCTTAAGTAAGGGAATCAGGAAGTAAAGCCTTGCGGCTTCACAGCCTGTTTCTGTACTGCGCATGCACCAGTTGCGCTGCATGTTCTGACTGGTCCCTGCTTTCTTCTGGGACCTGTGTGTCTCCCAAAAGACAGCGGGGAGGGGGGGTGTAGGGGGGGGCCAGACGTGGCATAGATCGCCGCAGTATCTTTTGCCGGAAGTGGGAGTAAATACCTGTATTAGACAGGTATCTGATCCCCCCTCCCCCCCTGAAAGGTGCCAAATGTGACACCGGAAGGGGGGAGGAACTGGATAAGCAGAAGTTCCATTTTTGGGTGGAACTCCGCTTTAAGGCATCGGCATACCAAGAGATTTTGGACAATTTCACGCTCCCAACTTTGTGAGAACAGTTTGGGGATGGCCCCTTCCTCTTCCAACATGACTGCACACCAGTGCACAGAGCAAGATCCATAAAGACGTAGATGAACGCGTTTGGGGTGGAGGAACTTGACTGGCCTGCACAGAGTCTTGACCTCAACCCGATAGAACACCTTTGGTATAAATTAGAACGGAGACTGCGAGCCAGGGCTTCTCATCCAACATCAGTGCCTGACCTCACAAATGCGCTTCTGGAAGAATGGTCAAACATTCCCATAGACACACTCAGTGCCTTCCCAGAAGAGTTGAAACTGTTATAGCTGCAAAGGGTGGGCCAACTCAATACTGAACCCTACAGACTAAGACTGGGATGCCATTAAAGTTCATGTGCGTGTAAAGGCAGGCGTCCCAATACTTTTGGTCATATAGTGTACAGTATATTTAAATGAGAGGATGTGTGCCTGGAGTTCAACTTCAATGTCTTTGGCACAGTACTATACTATATATATTACCACACTGGGACCATTTTATCTGCCAGTATGGAAGGAGGAATCTTAGGCTAGCTTCACATCTATATGTGTGTGGTTGGTGCATTTTTTATGCATTTTCAAGCTTCTGCGTGTTTTTTTTTTTTTGTAGGAGGTGACTGGTTGTTAATGCAAAACCCTACCAAAAAATGCACATACATGTGTTTCGGTGTGGTTTCTTCGAAGTCTATGAAGCCAAAAAGCAGATATGTGGCGGTGCCTTCAATTGTTAATGGCACCCCCAGCCCCCCCCCCCCCATGCATCTGCTAATGTGGGCCAAAATGCATGGTGGTGAGCAATTTTGGAAAAGAGGCAGGGACTTCTTTTCCGTGTTTGTTTCTTGTAGGGTAGCCCATTGAAATGAATGGACTGCCCTGCGTGCATCGCGCATGTGCGCTCATTGGCACCTGTATTGTGTGAATCTAGCTGGAGGAAGTGTGGGAATCCAGGGCCGCGATCCGTCCTAAATACCATCAAACCGCTGGCACATGTTGCATGTGTATCATGACACATTGTAGTTACGTTGTATCAGGTTGTGTATCTTCTATGGACTCTGATACATCCTGTAGTACCATGGACAGCTCATACATGTTGGTTCCTTTTCATGACAAGTTTTCAATGTAATGAAGGGCATTCTTCTTATGGAGGATCGTGGATTCCCTAATTGTTGTGATATGTACTGTGTTATAATAGTCTCTGCATGCTGCATGGAAGGGGATTGTATAAGATATACACCATGGAAAATGATGTGCATGGATTGTCAGTACATGTGACCGAGTGCTGATCATACACATTATACAGTGGGGACGGAAAGTATTCAGACCCCCTTAAATTTTTCACTCTTTGTTATATTGCAGCCATTTGCTAAAAACATTTAAGTTCATTTTTTTCCTCATTAATGTACACACAGCACCCCATATTGACAGAAAAACACAGAATTGTTGACATTTTTGCAGATTTATTAAAAAAAGAGAAACTGAAATATCACATGGTCCTAAGTATTCAGACCCTTTGCTGTGACACTTATATATTTAACTCAGGTGCTGTCCATTTCTTCTGATCATCCTTGAGATGGTTCTACACCTTCATTTGAGTCCAGCTGTGTTTGATTATACGGATTGGACTTGATTAGGAAAGCCACACACCTGTCTATATAAGACCTTACAGCTCATAGTGCATGTCAGAGCAAATGAGAATCATGAGGTCAAAGGAACTGCCTGAAGAGCTCAGAGACAGAATTGTGGCAAGGCACAGATCTGGCCAAGCTTACAAAAAAAATTTCTGCTGCACTTAAGGTTTCTAAGAGCACAGCAGCCTCCATAATCCCTAAATGGAAGATGTTTGGGACAACCAGAACCCATCCTAGAGCCAAACTGAGCTATCGGGGGAGAAGAGCCTTGGTGAGAGAGGTAAAGAAGAACCCAAAGATCACTGTGGCTGAGCTCCAGAGATGCAGCCGGGAGATGGGAGAAAGTTGTAGAAAGTCAACCATCACTGCAGCCCTCCACCAGTCGGGGCTTTATGGCAGAGTGGCCCGACGGAAGCCTCTCCTCAGTGCAAGACACATGAAAGCCGCATGGAGTTTGCTAAAAAACACCTGAAGGACACCAAGATGGTGAGAAATAAGATTCTCTGGTCTGATGAGACCAAGATAGGACTTTTTGGCCTTAATTCTAAGCGGTATGTGTGGAGAAAACCAGGCACTGCTCATCACCTGTCCAATACAGTCCCAACAGTGAAGCATGGTGGTGGCAGCATCATGCTGTGGGGGTATTTTTCAGCTGCAGGGACAGGACGACTGGTTGCAATCGAGGGAAAGATGAATGTGGCCAAGTACAGGGATATCCTGGATGAAAACCTTCTCCAGAGTGCTCAGGACCTCAGATTGGGCCGAAGGTTTACCTTCCAACAAGACAATGACCCTAAGAACACAGCTAAAATAACGAAGGAGTGGCTTCACAACAACAACTCCGTGACTGTTCTTGAATGGCCCAGCCAGAGCCCCGACTTAAACCCAATTGAGCATCTCTGGAGAGACCTAAAAATGGCTGTCCACCAACGTTTACCATCCAACCTGATAGAACTGGAGAGGATCTGCAAGGAGGAATGGCAGAGGATCCCCAAATCCAGGTGTGAAAAACTTGTTGCATCTTTCCCAAAAAGACTCATGGATGTATTAGATCAAAAGGGGCTTCTACTAAATACTGAGCAAAGGGTCTGAATACTTAGGACCATGTGATATTTCAGTTTTTCTTTTTTAATAAATCTGCAAAAATGTCAACAATTCTGTGTTTTTCTGTCAATATGGGGTGCTGTGTGTACAATATGGGGTGCTGTGTGTACAATATGGGGTGCTGTGTGTACAATATGGGGTGCTGTGTGTACATTAATGAGGAAAAAAATGAACTGAAATGATTTTAGCAAATGGCTGCAATATAACAAAGAGTGAAAAATTTAAGGGGGTCTGAATACTTTCCGTCCCCACTGTAAATACATTGCATCAAATCCCCCAACCTGTTCTGTATTGGGGATAATAGCTCTCTTATAATTATTATACCATAGTATAAATATATATATATATATATATATATATATATATATAGGGGCTCTCCACTACTTTCTAATTGTGTACTATGAGGAAGACGTATGGGGGAGATTTACTAAGACAGGAGAACACAGGATCTGGTGCAGCTGTGCATAGTAATCACTGGAAGACCAGGCCTTTTCTGGCACTTTGTTTACAAGTAAAAAAAAAAAAATGTTTATATATATATATATATATATATATATATATATATATATATATATATATATATATAGAATTTATTTATTTATTTTTAGCAGAAACCCTAGAGAATAAAGAGAATAAAATGTTGGTCGTCTTTCAAACGCAATTTTTTGGGAAGTACACTTTGATGAATTTTAATGCAAAAAAACCCCCCACAATATATAACCCAATTTTTTGGGTAAAGTATAAAAGATGATGTTACACAAAGTAAATAGATACCTAACATGTAAGTTTTAAAATTACGCAAGCTGGTGGAATGGCGACAAACTATGACACTTAAAAATCTCCATAGGCGACGCTTTAAATTTTTTTACTGGTTACCTGTTAGTTACTAAGGTCTAGCGCTAGAATTATTGCTCTCGCTCTAACGTTCATGGCAATACCTCTAGGGCTGAAACAACTAATCGATTAATCGACAACTAATCGATTATGAAATTAATCGATTACTATTTTCATAATCGATTAATCGGCCAGTAACATAATGGGGTTAAATAAAACCCTAAAATGAGCCCTTTATAGAAGAGCAAATAATCGCTACTGCAAATATTACTTTCACAGTTCTACACTAAAAAAAATGAACCCCTTACAGTAGTGATTAGCTGCTTTTTTGTATTATAAAGGGCTAATTTTAGTTGTTTGAACCCCATTATGTTACTAAATGTCTTACACCTGGTTCACATCTATGTGTTTTTTGGTGCTTTTTGCAGAAACGCACTACAGTTCATTTACATGTTTTCCTATGGGACATGTTCACACAAAACGGTGCTTTTTTGGTCCAATATACTTCAATTGAAAAGCTGCAGAAAAGCATGTAATGCGTTTTTGCAGCAATTTGTGTTTTTTAATCTGCCCAACAACAAATTGGCCAAAAAAAATGCAAAAATGCAAATCGCAGCAAAATCACGTGCGCAGAATTAAAAACGCACAGCAAAAAGCACTGCAGAAACAGATCAAAAGCAGACTGCATAGGTGTGTACTGAGCCTTATGCTGGCCACACCGATCAATTTCAGACGAGAATATTCAGACAAAAAATCTTTGTACATTCGCTGAATGAAAGAACAAACGTTCTTAAAATTACATTATTTTTGAAGGAAGACAATTTGATCACTGAGTCTGATGATATTTACCAGATTCACCCTTTTAATAGTATATACAGTATATATCCTCTAATAGTATATACAGTGTATATCCCCTCTAATAGTTTATACAGTATATCTCTTCTAATAGTATGTACAGTATATCTCTTCTGTCTGTTATGCTCAGAGTGGATTCGATATTTTGCTCCCTAACCATATAGTTGGTTATTTATATTTACCACTGCATAGAGATATTTAAGAATAAATTACCTTTTTTTAAAAACTTTACACATTAACTAAATTATACACCACACTTTTTTTTTTTTTAAGGTTATTAACCGAATAATCGATTAATCAAAACAATAATCGGCCAACTAATCGATTATGAAAATAATCGTTAGTTGCAGCCCTAGATACCTCACATGTGTGGTGCGAACACCGTTTACATATGTGTGCACAACTGGGGGCGCATTACTTTTTTTTTTCTTGATTAATTTTATTTTTTACTTTTACACTGTCCCTTTGATTAATTTTTTTTACTCACTTTTATTCCTATCACAAGGAATGGAAATATCCCTTGAAATAGAAATAAGGCATGACAGGTCCTCTTTAGGCCCCTTTCACATTGGGGCGGTGTGGGTGCCGGCGGTAGCGCTGCTTTACCGTCGTTTTAGCGGCAGTATTCGGCCGCTAGCGGGGTGGTTTTACCCCCTGCTAGCGGCCGAGAAAGGCTTAAAACCACCGCAAAGCGTTGCTGCAGCAGCGCTATGCCGGCGGTATAGCCACACTGCCCAATTGATTTCAATGGGCAGGAGCGGTAAAGGAGCGGTGTATACACCACTTCTTCACCGCTCCAAAGATGCTGCTGGCAGGACTTTTTTTAGCATTCTGCCAGCGCACCGCTCCAGTGTGAAAGCCCTCGGGGCTTTCACATTGGAGACACAGCAGCAGCTCTTTCAGGGCGATTTGCAGGCGCTATTTTTAGCGTTGTAGCGTCTGCAAAGCGCCCCAGTGTGAAAGCGGTCTTATAGAGGGATCTGGGGGTTTATAAGATCCCAAATCTCTCCTCTACCATTTCAAAGCAAAAGATCCAAAAAAAAATAGTTTAATTCTGCCCTAGACCAGAAGTGACGTCATGATGTCGTTCTGGTCCTCCTAGATCAGAGATATGCAATTAGCGGACCGCCCAGCTGTTGCAGAACTACAAGTCCCATGAGGCACAGCAAGACTCTGGGAGCCACAAGCATGACACCCAGAGGCAGAGGCATGATGGAATTTGTAGTTTTGCAACAGCTGGAGGTCCACTAAATGCATATCCCTGAGATAGATCATAGAGATAATCAGAGATGATCGATTCTCTGCTCTTCTCTATGGCCAGCCGAGCGAATACTTGGATCATTTCTCTAAGCCGAGAAACACCGGTGAGTGACGGAAGGGGGGAGGCCCCCTCCCTCCCGCTGCTTTTGAATAGTTGCGGCCTGTCCATAGGGGGTGCACGGGCGCCGCCCCGCCCACCCAGCAGTCACAAAAAAAATAAAATAAATATATATATATATATGTGTTTAAAAAATAATTGAAAAAAAATGTTCTTTAGGTGCACTGTGTTTGGGCGCCGGACACAGTGCACTATGGGAAGCGCCACGTCAATGCAATCACGAGATTGCAGACGAGGCCCTTCATTTGCAGGCTTTTGACCTGCTTTGCAGCACAATCCAAAGCGCCGAGCAGTTTCCGGCTGTATTTGATGGGGCACAGTGGCAGCATTTGATATGACACAATGGCTGCGTTTTATGGCACAGTGGCGGCAATTGATGGGCACAGTGGCTGCGTTTGATGAGCACAGTGGCTGCGTTTGATGGGCAAAATCTGCTGTGTTCATTCTAGTAGTAGACTGCATCATAAATTACATTTTTTATTTTACCCAGAGTTCCACTTTAAACTTGTATTAACCTTGTTGTCCATCCCTGTGTTCCATATTTAGGACGCACGTTTTCTCTGCAAAACGATTGATTAGTAAATGCAGACAAGGTGCAGAGTACCCGCGATGGGAGTGGTTTCTGACAATGACAGCCAATCAGAAGCATGCACTGCTGTTGAAATGTTGCATTCAGTAAAATATAGTGCAGATCTGATAGGAAGCTGGACTGATAGGAATAAACATTTTTGTGGCCGATTACATGTTTATTGCAGCAGTGATTTAATTAATGGTGTCTCGCAAAATATCCGTTTTGCGCCCGGCTGGGAAATTTCTGGATATTTCGGAATTCTGCGGCCAGCCCAGCTACAAGCTCTGTGTGCTCGCTCGCTCATCGCACAGGTCTCTGGGTTATTTTTAAAATGTTGCCCACACTTGTGTGGGTATGTTGTTGAGCAGGCAATTATTACTAAGCAGCATGGGTGCTGTGTAGGCGGACTGTGCAAAGGCCTGAATTTGGGTCAGCCAACCTGAGGCGGGCCAAGCTGTCCGTGTGCCACAAATCTGAGCAGGCATCTTTTTTTTTTTTTTTCTATTTAAAGTCAGATTTTTATTTTTTTTAATGCTCCCACCATATGGTATTAAAGTGGAACTATAGGAAAAAAATAAAATATATGCCACAGCAATCACTCCGCAGTTTTGATTATGTGTTAAAGCAGAACTTTACCCATAACTACTTGATAAAAAAAAAAAATAATGTTCTTTAGCAAGGAACATACATTCCACATTAATATTTATTCTACCAAAATTAGTGTGCCTTGTAAATTGCCTCCAGCATTGCTCCGATTTTCTTATTGCTGCAGGCTGCCATTTTTCTGAAGCCCACAGCCCCTGAGTAGCAGTAAATCATAAAGTGGAACTGAATCCATGGAATTAAAGTGTTACTAAACCCACAACAGTAAAATCAGTCTGTATATGCAGTAAAGCATGCTTGTTCTACTCACTGTGGAACCTAAGGGGTTAATCCTCCGCATTGTGTAAAAAGGCTATTTGATCCTGTCTTCTCTGATCCTCCTCTTTTTCCACTGTCCCCAAACTATCTCCTGATAAGACAGAGCCTTTGGAGTCACTCTGCACATGCTCAGTTTGGTGTGTTTTTCTAGAGTCTTTTTTTTTTTTTTTTTTTGAGAGGGTGCATGTGATCAGCACAGGGCCAATCAGCACTGTCTAGATTTACAGCTGTTGCGAAACTACAAGTCCCATCATGCTTTTGCCTGGGGGAGTCATGCTTGTAAATGTCAGCCTTGCAACGCCTCATGGGACTTGTAGTTTTGCAACAGCTGGAGGGCCGCCAGTTTGAGACCCCCTGGTCTAGAAAGAGGTCCTGCAGTCTCATAGGACAGTCAGAGGAGGCATTTAGCAGTTTATATTTGCTAAAATAATTGCATTTCCATGTAGGGCTGGGAAAAAAACGATTTAAATCTTGAATCGAGTTGAGAGGTCAAATTGATTCAAAATTTAAGCAAATCGATCTTTTTAGATTTTTTTTTTTTTTTTTACCGTGTCGGTCGTGAGGAGCTGCGGGCATGAGTTTTTAGGGGAGGCCACGGCTTCGGCCTAGTCTGCTACACCGGACGCCGCAGACTAGGCCGAAGCCGCGGCCTCGCCTAAAAACTGCCCGCAGCTCCCCAGGACCCGGCGCTGACATCGCGCCGGTCCTGATGAGCTGCGGGCAGGAGTTTTTAGGTGAGGCCGCGGCTTCGGCCTACTCCGCGAGCCCGGACGCCGCGGACTATGCCGAAGCCGTGGCCTCGCCTAAAAACTCCTGCCCGCAGCTCTTCAGGACCGGCGCGGTGTCCAAAAAAAAAGAAACGAGATTCGAATCATGAATCGAGTTTTTTTTTTAAGAAAATCTCCCAGCCCTATTTCCATGTTCTGTGCACTGTGGGAGACCAGATATAGTGAATGCAGGCTCCTGGGTTTAGTAACACTTTTCTTATCTGAGCCCGATTCGATCCAGTGATGTGAACAAGTGCAGCGGCTCCCGCCGTGGTTGCTCTCCTCATTGGACGGATTGATAGCAGCGGGACCCATTGGCTCCCCCCCCCCCCCTCGAGTGCCCACATAGCAAGCCGCTTACTATGGGGGCACTGGTGCGGGCTTGCTCCCCATTTGCGCTGTGTGTGTCCATCCCCCCCCCCCGACACTTTTGCTGGACAGCTTGGCCTGCTAAGGGAAGTTGAAATATAATGGATCTATTGGCAGGATCAACAGAAAATAAATCTGTGTTATGGGGGAGGGGGGATTTAAACCCCTTGGCGCCGGCCGCGCGCAAATATGTGGGTCAAAAACGGGTCAAAACGAATTGCACTCCTGTGATCCCTAGGAGAAGCCCACCCTAAAGAGCTCTGGCTGGACTTCTCCTTTAAGGAATCCAGGGTATTACATGAGTTTTTATGTCATGCATATGGCCAGTAAGTATGTCGTTTTTCAAAAAAATACAAGCTCTCCAGCAGAATGTATCAGTTACAGAGATGAGACGAACCGTTTACCACTGACAGGGGTACCTACAGGGATCATTTTTTATTCATTTAAAACCTTTATCCCAAAAAGAATAAATCGTTTGCTGTAACTACTTATAAAATGTGAGCTGGAGTTCAGCTTTAATTTGTTAGTACATCTAAAACCCCCCCTCCACGCCCCCCCCAACTGACAATGGTGCGGTCCAAAGGTGCCTCCTGTGCTCCTTCATCCAGAGTGTAGGCATCTAATACAGGAGGTGTGTTACTGGCCAGATCACCAGGTGAAAACAGAGGAGGAAAAAGCCTAAAAAAAAAAAAAGAAAACAAATGCAGCCACCATATCTAATGATTGATAAGCGGCAATATGTTCAATGTTTTGGGTTTAATACGGCTTTAAGCTTCAGCCCCAAAACACGCATTCCCGGAGACGAGCGCGGTGTGGTACAATGTCCTCTAGAAGACTTTTAGAACAACGTCTTTGTATTGTTCTGCATTTTGCATCCTTCATACAAGAGAAGTGGAATTGTTTTCCTCGGTCTTCTTGTTTCCAAACAATGATGGATGCGGTACGCCGGGGTCGAGCCGGCCGGGAGACGTGCCTGTCATTCAGCGGGTCTTTTACGGAAATTTGAATAGATTACATTACATTCGCATTGCTCATCAGATTGCCACCGATATATTAGGAGATGTTTTTTTCCGCATAAATCCACAATATTACACGCTATGCTCCAGCAGTTCCGTCCGCCTGGAAGATGCGTTTCGGTGGTTTTGCGTCTGGTTTAGAAATGCCTGTGAATTAGCGCAATGCGTATGAAAGGGTAATGATACGGTAATGTCCAGTTTATGGTAATTGCTGGTGTCTGGCATGGCGGACGCATGTCAGGGTCAATCTAGATATTGCTGTAGTGCGTCATCGTCTATAGACTGCTATGGACCCAGCTAAACTCTATAGAGGACAACAATCCATACAAAAAAATACTAATTATATAATATAATATATATATATATATATATATATATATATGGTATGTGTGTGTATATATATATTTATATATAATTAGTATTTTTTTTGTATGGATTGTTGTCCTCTATAGAGTTTAGCTGGGTCCATAGCAGTCTATAGACGATGACGCTATATATATGTATATAGTTATTTATATATATATATATATATATATATATATATATATATATATATATATATATATAGTATGTGTATATAATGTATGTGTGTATATATATATATGTATATACATACATACATACATACATACGTATATATGTATATATATATATATACATACACACACACACACACACACACACACACACACACACACACACACACACACACACACGTGTGTGTGTGTGTGTGTCTATATATATATATAAAAAAATGAATAAAAACCAAGCGCTGATGTGGAAAGATATGTGTGATATAAATAAATTGTGCTTAAAAATATATATATATACCAATATAGTTAGTGCTATGAAAAAATCAGTAAATTAAAGCTGCTATCAATATAGGGTGATCAGATAACCAAACAAATAGTACTAAGTATAAAATTGATGCGCTTTAAATAAATAGTGCACAATATGCTGCTGCGACTAAGCTTAAATCCAGGAATAAAAAATGCATACATGTGAATAAAATAAATTGATAATTATGGTGCTAATACATGTGCCAAAATAAATCTTCAAATTGGTGATGTGACGGTGAGTATAAATAAAATAATAATGACACTCTAAATACAATGTCCAGGCAGAGATAAATGGTGGGAGAAAGTAAAAATAATTAAACAGTTCCTTCCCTTAATCCAGATTGATTGACTCACTGGGTTAGATCATTTGTATCAGGATATTTAGTTTTTCTTGTATCCCACTTCAGCATTTACACTGCTGGTGATTCGGCTCTCAGGATAAAGGTTTTATGCAAAGCAAGCAAAGAAAAAATAGATCATTGTGCAGTGAACTTACTAGATAGTACATAAGCAAAACAGGGACAAAAGATACACTCACAAACTCCCGGTCTATTAGAAGCATTCAAATAAGCAGATTGCAGTCAGCCGCTGTGGACGAGGTTTCCCATAGAGAAACAGCTGCTGTTAACCTTCAGGTGTATTGCAGCACTGAACGTCCTAAGCTCCTCCCACGCGTTACATCACTGACACGTGACTTTTTCAAGGATCAAGGATGTACACATATATACACATATATATTATAAATACTCGCTCATCCATGTATTTATGGACCTTGCTTTGTGCACTGGTGAGCAGTCATGTTGGAACAGGAAGGGGTCATCCCCAAACTGTTCCCACAAAGTTGGGAGCATAAAATTGTCCAAAATGTCTTGGTATGCTGACGCCTTCTAAATTCCAATTAGTAGTGTGGCCTCTGTGGTAAAATAATGAGGTAAGCAAGGTTAGATGTACCATCATCCAGGAATGAATAATTAGGCAAAATTGGGAGCCTGATCCCCAGTCAGGCGACCAAGAAAATGGGGGGCGTATTGGACTATTACGGTACAGTACACAAAACAATATAGAGAATATATCAATAATATAAAAGTGTAATCGATTTTATTGATGCAAGGGACAAATCATAAGTAATACGTTGAAGCACAATAAAAAATGAATAAAATAACAACAACAATCGGGTCATGAGTTTGCAGTAAGACAATTGATCTCAGAAATATTCCTCGACTAGTTTCGCGGATGAAACCGCTTCGTCAGGAGGGAATCTGAAGATAGCAAGTTCTGACTAAACAGTCTAAACCTAAGAATACAGAAAAGGTACATTAAGATTACACTGAAAAACTATATAAAATTGATAATAATATTGCAGCATCAAAGTTAAACAACGTAATAAATTGAGGGGGGGAAAAAAGGGACAAGTCTGCTTACCCATGTCCCAACAGAACCCGAGCGCAAGGCTCCTCCACCCAAGGTAATCTCCCACGGCGACCCGGGGGAGCTGCAAAGATGACGGGGATAATAGGAATAAAAATAATAATAAGGTAGTTGGATATGTAAGATTGCCAAGGGGAGCTGGTGATGTGATAGGTAGGAAGGATTGATACTTGGGTGAAAGTGTACAGGGTGATAGGGTGGATTACATAATGCACACATTGAGTGAAAGTAGTGCATGGGAATGTGAAACAACAACAAAGAGAACTGGTAGGCAGGTGGGATAGTGTTGGGTAGGGTGAGGGAGGGTGAATAAGGGCAGAAGAGTGATGAAATTCTAAATTCTTCTAAATTCCCTTCAATGGAACTAAGGGGCCAAGCCCAACCCCTGAAATACAACCCCCCACACCATAATTCCCCCCTCCACCATGATGATTTGGAGCAGTGCACAAAGCAAGGTCCATAAAGACATGGATGAGCGAGTTTTGGGGTGGAAGAACTTGACTGGCCTGCACAGAGTCCTGACCTCAACCCGATAGAACACCTTTGGGGTGAATTAGAGCGGAGACTGTGAGCCAGGCCTTCTCATCCAACATCAGTGCCTGACCTCACAAATGCGCTTCTGGAAGAATGGTCAAACATTCCCATAGACACACTCCTAAACCTTGTGGACGGCCTTCCCAGAAGAGTTGAAGCTGTTATAGCTGCAAAGGGTGGGCCAACTCAATATTGAACCCTACAGACTAATGCCCCGTACACACGGTCGGATTTTCCGATTGAAAATGTCCGATCGGAGCGTGTTGTCGGAAATTCCGACCGTGTGTGGGCTCCATCGGACATTTTCCATCGGATTTTCCGACACACAAAGTTGGAGAGCAGGAGATAAAATTTTCCGACAACAAAATCCATTGTCGGAAATTCCGATCGTGTGTACACAAATCCGACGCACAAAGTGCCACGCATGCTCAGAATAAATAAAGAGATGAAAGCTATTGGCCACTGCCCCGTTTATAGTCCAAACGTACGTGTTTTACGTCACCGCGTTCAGAATGATCGGATTTTCCGACAACTTTGTGTGACCGTGTGTGTGCAAGACAAGTTTGAGCCAACATCCGTTGGAAAAAATCCTAGGATTTTGTTGTCGGAATGTCCGATCAATGTCCGGCCGTGTGTACGGGGCATTAGACTGGGATGCCATTAAAGTTCATGTGTGTGTAAAGGCAGGTGTCCCAATACATTTGACAATATAGTGTAGGGCAGAAGAGGCGGCAGGCACCGCAGGATCAGGTAAGTGTCTCCAAGACCTAAATGGGCATTTAACATTGTGGGGGAGCCTCAATAAAAAGAAGCATTGTTTACTTTCCATGGAGTTCAATTTTAGGACCCCTGTCAGGTTTTTTTTTCTGTGTTTCCTATTAGAGAGATTTCCTTTTAATTCCTGTCCGAGATACACGGCAGGCGGTAAGAGAAGATCTCTCCCAATCAGGGGATAGTTTAACTATTGCACAATTTCCCCTCTATCTCGGTTTCTGTGGCTACTCAAAAATGTTGACTTTCCTATCACTTCCTGCACCAGAAACAGTGGTCACCAGGAATATTAGTAAGGGTAAATCTCCCCAGAGCGGACACAGACAGCAATAAAAACTCCACTGAGGTTCTAACCCTTTCCCTACTTAATAAAAAAAAATGCAACAAACGATACAAATTCTTTTTATACCAAAAAACGTGCTTCTTTCTACTAGTTGCTATTCAGCTCCTTCCAGTGAAATTTCTCATTGAACATAAAATGGCTGGGAAGGGATATGGGGTGGTTCATGCAGTTCTTTGGCACTTACGGTGTGGCCCTCAGGGGCCCTGATGATTCTGCGTTTTTGTGCTCTGTCAAGCCAGCAAAGAAAAATGAAACGCGCACATTGCAAATGCAGGCAGCATTGGCGCAACAAGCGCAACAAAAAGCATGAGACTCACTGCAAAAAAAAAAATCCAGGAGCGACTTTGGTGCGTTTTGTCGTGCATAGGAAAGCCCATTCAGGTGAATAGAAGGCCCAATACTGTCATGTGACAAATGTGCAAAAAAAGCGCTAAAATACTCTTCACAAAGATGTGGGTGGGGCTTTAATAGGTAAATGGTTTGGTCAATTTTTCACACTATTTTTCTTCCTTTGATCTTTCATAACGTGTAGAAAAATATCAACTTGTAATTTTGATAAGGGGGCTGAAGGGAGCACAAAGGGGCAGTTATACTAGTGATCTTTAGCAGTCTCATGCAACGTATTTCCAGTCTATGATTGTTTTCTAAAACATGTCCCCAGCTTTTCCATGTCTGCAGTCTCTGACCATCTCCTGTGTCATGTCTTCAGTCTCTGACCATCTCCTTTTGCACATCTGTAGAATCTGACCATCTCCTGTTCCATGTCTGCTATCTCTGACTGTCTCTTGTTGCACATCTGTAGTCTCTGACCATCTCCTGTATCATGTCTGCAGTCTCTGACCATCTCCTGTATCATGTCTGCAGTCTCTGACCATCTCCTGTATCATGTCTGTAGTCTCTTACCATCTTTTGTATCATGTCTGCAGTCTCTGACCATCTCTTGTATCATGTCTGTAGTCTCTGATCATCTCTTGTATCATGTCTGTAGTCTCTGATCATCTCTTGTATCATGTCTGTAGTCTCTGATCATCTCTTGTATCATGTCTGTAGTCTCTGATCATCTCTTGTATCATGTCTGCAGTCTCTGACCATCTCTTGTATCATGTCTGTAGTCTCTGACCATCCCTTGTATCATGTCTGTAGTCTCTGACCATCTCTTGTATCATGTCTGCAGTCTCTGACCATCCCTTGTATCATGTCTGTAGTCTCTGACCTTCTCTTGTATCATGTCTGCAGTCTCTGACCATCTCTTGTATCATGTCTGTAGTCTCTGATCATCTCTTGTATCATGTCTGCAGTCTCTGATCATCTCTTGTATCATGTCTGCAGTCTCTGATCATCTCTTGTATCATGTCTGCAGTCTCTGACCATCTCTTGTATCATGTCTGTAGTCTCTGACCATCCCTTGTATCATGTCTGTAGTCTCTGACCATCTCTTGTATCATGTCTGCAGTCTCTGACCATCCCTTGTATCATGTCTGTAGTCTCTGACCATCTCTTGTATCATGTCTGCAGTCTCTGACCATCCCTTGTATCATGTCTGCAGTCTCTGACCATCTCTTGTATCATGTCTGCAGTCTCTGACCATCTCCTGTATCATGTCTGCAGTCTCTGACCATCACCCTTATCCTGTCTGCAGTCTCTGACCATCTCTTGTATCATGTCTGCAGTCTCTGATCATCTCCTGTATCATGTCTTCAGTCTCTGATCTCTCCTGTATCATGTCTGCAGTCTCTGATCATCTCCTGTATCCTGTCTTCAGTCTCTGACCATCTCCTGTATCATGTCTGCAGCTTTCTGTAGCACTACATTTACCGAATATGTGCGGCCCTTATGGGCCAAACTGGAGGCTCCCCAATTTGATCACTGCTAAAATAAACATTAGAGACAAACTTGTTGGAGTGACTTGAGATATAAGTACATACAAATGCTTACACTTCCATTCTGCTGGAATTCTGGTAAAGTTCTGGCTAGATACAATGGAATAATAAACCCCTTTCTGGCCTTTTCTTGCAGGTGCCTCTTCCCCGGACATGGAGGCGAATTATGGAGGGGGCCTCCTGGACATGGTCAAAGGAGGAGCGGGGCGCCTCTTCAGCAACTTGAAGGACAACCTGAAGGACACTCTGAAGGACACGTCTACTAAAGTAATGCAGTCAGTTGCCAGGTGAGTGTAAATCGGTCCTACCATGAATAGTAACCCCTTACTGCTGGCTGTACGTGTAGATTTGGCAGCATGCTGGTGGGATTTAATACTTTGCTGCCACATACAGTATCTTTTTGTGTTAAGTGCATGTATGCTAAGCAATGTGTCAGTGTCCAAGTATTTAAGGTGATCGTAAATCTAGGATTTGATTTTTTTTTTAAATAATAAACATGTCATACTTACCTGCTCTGTGTAATGGCTATGCACAGAGCAGCCCCATTCCTCCTCTTCTGGGGTTCCCTGCTGACACTACTGGCTCCTCCCCCCTGGTACGTAGTCACCCTCTCTTGCTCGCTCCCCTGATAGACTATGGGATGTGTAGTGTGCACAGAGCAGTGTACAACCTAATGTGGACTGCTTGTTCCAAACAAACGGAAGTGTGGGGGGGGGGGGGGTTGGGCGCTCATGAAAAATGCTATTCATTGTACAGTCCCCTAAAGTGGATTATTTTTGGAAAATAAATCTATGGGTTAGTGTCACTTTAAAGAGGGTGAACTAGTGATGCCGCCTTTTCTTCGAGCCAAACACTTTAGGGGGGGTATATGCTATAAGATTGTAAAAGACCTGGGACACTTTTGGTGGCCTGAAAGAGAGTAGTAAGGAGGAGGAGGGGAGGAGCTTTGATACACTGACACTCTGCTCTGGGAGGGGAGGGGATTGGGCGCTCATGAAAAATGTTATTCATTGTACAGTCCCCTAAAGTGGATTATTTTTGGAAAATAAATCTATGGATTAGTGTCACTTTAAAGAGGGTGAACTAGTGATGCCACCTTTTCTTCAAGCCAAACCCAAACACTTTAGCGGCGTCATTTTTTGGGGGGTGTACGCTATAAGATTGTAAAAGAC
The DNA here is from genome assembly GCA_037952925.1 of Lithobates clamitans. NCBI lineage: Eukaryota > Metazoa > Chordata > Amphibia > Anura > Ranidae > Lithobates > Lithobates clamitans. Next base: position 1,714,141 of record JBBGZY010000771.1, on the reverse strand, counting down.
CTGGGACACTTTTGGTGGCCTGAAAGAGAGTAGTAAGGAGGAGGAGGGGAGGAGCTTTGATACACTGACACTCTGCTCTGAAGAGGGGGGGGGGGGCGAGTCCTGCTGTCTGTCAATGGATGCAGCAATGGGGCTCATGAGCGAGCACGCACGAGTGCTCCCATGGGAAACACTGGACAGAAGGGGGGGGGGGGCGCCAGGAGCGCTGGTGAGGGACCCGAGAAGAGGAGGTTTGCGGCCATTTGAACAGGTAAGCATAGACATGTTTTGTTATTTTTAATCTTTATCTTTTTTTAATTTTTTGTGTGGGATCCAAGAAGAAAGAAAACAAGCCATCAGCTGTTAGTTCCGTGCTATCACTCAAGTCAAGGAGCGCGCGGCTTCCAGTGACGCGCTGACGTCACACCGCTGACGCGTTTCACCAGCCAATAGACGCTGGTTTCTTCAGAGCCTCTTCAGAGCTCTTTTTATGTTTATAGCGCAAAAAATAAAAACCACAGAGGTGATCAAATACCACCAAAAGAAAGCTCTATTTGTGGGGAAAAAAAGGACGTCAATTTTGTTTGGGTACAACGTCGCACGACCGCGCAATTGTCAGTTAAATTGAGGCAGTGCTGTATCGCAAAAAATGGCCCGGTCAGGAAGGGGGTAAATCCTTCCGGGGCTGAAGTGGTCAATAAGTTTTCAAGTTTTCACTATATGAAAAAGGTCCGATGTATGGAAGAGTTACTTTATTTTTCCCTGGTGGTGCAAGACCAGCTGGTTACTATGCCAGAAATAAACTTGTTTTAGAATCTTCTCAGGTGTACCCAGCGCTCATTGTCCCTTTTTTTTTCTTTTTTTAGTTATACGAAAGGAGAGCTGGATATCTCATATATTACCTCAAGGATTATCGGTAAGAAACTTTTCTTTTTTTTTTTTTTACTTGTTTGTACAGATATAATGTTTTATGTCTCCTTTAACAGGTCTGTTTCATTTTCAGCAGTCTTGACCTGAGCCTTCCACCCAAGCCAATAGCAGCGTAATATGAGGACCTAATCAAGGGTCTCAAACTGGCGGCCCTCCAGCTGTAGCGAAACTACAAGTCCCATCATGCCTCTGCCTGAGGGAGTCATGCTTGTAACTGTCAGCCTTGCAATGCCTCATGGGACTTGTAGTTTCCCAACAGCTGGAGGGCCACCAGTTTGAGACCCCCTGAGTCCTAACTAAACCTATTCATTCAGGCTTTAGCCAATCAGGCAGGCCCTTGCCCTACACACCTTCCATTTTTAAATACACAGCAAAAAAAATACAAAAAAATAAATAAAAATAAATATCCCACGTGCTGGAAAATATCTACTCCAATAGTATAAGAACATTCTTGACAATATAATCAAATTCAAAACCAATGAACAAGACAAATAAAACAAACCTCACCACAGTCTCTGATATATTATAATTAGTAAATCATGTGATAGCTAACACCCACCTTTTATTGCTGTATCGCATTTTTTTCATCTTTCCATCTATTAAATCTTCTGCTCTTGTTGTTGTTTTAACTTTGGATAGTAAAACATTTTTTTTCTGCCAGTAAATCCCTTTACAGCCCACTTCTTTTTTCTTGTCTGGTCATTAGTCTAGGCTTATGACATCATCCACAGCTCTCTCTCTCACTCTCTGGAGAGTTTGCCAGGAAGAGAGGGGGGATGAGTCATAAGAGTGCCAATGAGAGCTGCAGAGCTGGAGGTGTGTGTCTGTGTAAATCCAGGAAGTGAACAGGCAGCAGCTTCAGCTGCCCACAGTTAAAATGGCTGCAGCCAGACTCAGTGGAGGGAGATTTCTGCAGCATATTTGGCAAGTACAAAATCACAGTATATATAAAATAATACGCAAAGTGGTTGGGGGGAAGCTTCAGAATGACAAAGATGTTTTTATGACAAATTAGGTGAGCAGACTGCAGTTATTCTGTAAGTGTGTCTCTTCAACTTTTCCTGGGATGTTCATTGGCCAGCAGTGTCTGTTGCTGTCAGCTTAACCACTTGCCGGCCCCCTAACTGGGAATGAACATCATGATTTTGACTTTAAATACCGTTGTTATGGCAGCAGCTACTGTAGCTGCCATAACCCTGGCATTGTTTTTTTCCTTAGGCAGCCAGGTTTCAAATAAAAGTGGTGTTAGTGGCGGATTCGCCGCAAGATCACTTTTATAGGCCCCTCCCTCCCACCACTTCCTGTTCCTTTCCAAGCTTACCGGAGACGTGGGTAAGCCCGGAAACCGATCTGATGCGGCTAATGGCTAGGCAGGAAGTCAAGTGAGGGCAAAATAGCCCCCACTGAGCTCTATGCCCTTGGAGGACTGGAGCAACCTCCACCACTTCCGGGTCTCAGGTAGATAGACAGGATTTTTTTTTTCCTTAAAGAGGAGCTCCAGGCTCTGTCAGAAAAAATGTAAATGTACAGTATTTGTAGCTGCTGACTTTTAATATAAGGCCTTTTACCTGTCCACGAATCCAGAGGTGTCTTCACCCGAGCTGATTTTTCAATCGGTCTTTGGGTGCTGCAGCCGCTATTTCAGGTAAAGAAAACCGACAGTGAAGCCTTGCAGTTTCACAGCCAGTATCCAACTGCGCATGCGCAAAGCCCGCTGCACTTTGTGAATGGCCCGGCAGCGGGGGAAGGAGGAGAGGACCAAACGTCCGGCTAACTTTAAAGTCAAAATTACTTTTTTTTTTTAATTTGCTTTTAAAGGTAAAAGGGAATTGTGGTCTTATTTCTATTACAAGGGATGTTTATATTCCTTGTATTATTAAAAAAAGTGATCAAAAAAAATAAAAGGACAGTGTAAAAAATAAAATAAGTAAGAAAAAAAAAATTTAAAGTGCCCCATCCCTGCGAGCTCGCGCGCAAAATCGAACCCATACATGAACCGCGCCTGCATATGAAAACGGTGTTCAAACCACACATGTGAGGTATCGCCGTGATCGTTGGAGCGAGAGCGATAACTCTAGCCCTAGACCTCCTCTCTAACTCTAAACATGTAACCTGTAATGAAAATTAAAATGTTGCCTATGGAGATTTTTAAGCACTGTAGTTTGTCGCCAATCCACGAGCATGCGCAATTTTAAAGCCTGACATGTTAGATATCTATATCTTACTTTAGTGTTTTTGTTTTGTTTTTTTCATTAAAGTGAATTTTTTCCCCCAAAAGAAATTGCCTTTGAAAGACTGCGCAAATACTGTGTGACATTAAATATAGCAACAATCGTTATTTTATTCTCTAGAGTTTGTGCTAAAATATATATATATATATATGACTATTTTCTATATATATATGTTTGGGGGTTCTATATACATTTTCTAGCAAAAAATACAGATTTTTACAAATGTAAACAACAAATGTCAGAAAAAGGCTTGGTCTCAAAGTTCCCCTTTTCACAAAAAATGAAAAGGTGAATGATCTCCAACTATCCTGGCCACCCCTCTGTTGCACATAGCGATCGTCATGCCCCGTCTGATCCATACTGCACAATACACAGCCCCAGACTCAGTATCCATTATAACCCATGGCAAGCACTCGTTGGTCAGCACAACCATATGACCGCTGGAAGAAGAGTCTGCACCAGCCACCCATTGATTGTGGTTGTAATGTTCTGCGGGCTCATTTGCAAAAAAATAATAAAAGCACTTTTTTTTCTGTAAATTTTCAGTATGTGTGTGTATTATTTTTTGGAAAAAGGTGGACTTATCCTTTAAAATAATTGAGCCAACAGAGGCGTCCCGTCACTTTCTTGCCTAGTTTGAAAGTCTCACTTTAAATTTGACAGCTGAAATTGAAGCCGACCTATACCATGGCCATGCCCAATAAATGTAGACTGTAGTTCGCTGGAAGGCATTATAAAGCCACAGCCATGATCTGCAGAGATGAGCTGTAATAATACAGCGGAGCACACTTTACAATGCCTTCTAGCTATAGCAATATTATTTTATTGTGTACAGCTGTGCTACAGATTTCTATCTAGTTCATATTTCTAGTTCAGATATCTGCAGATTTTAAGGGAGACTTTTACCCCGGGAAAAAAATAAATGTGTGCGAATGAAAGTGTTTATTTAACACATACTATCTTTTCATAATAACTCTTGTTACCATTTTACATTCGTTTTAGGATTCTGCACAATTTTCTTTTAATGTGGTGATATATAGGCAAGGTACAGTACACCCCTCCACTGCCTGTGCAACTACAGGAGGAGCGGTTGGGTGGAGGGGAAGGTATTTTGGTGGTAAAACTGGGGCTCAACTGTGTGTGTTTTACCAACCCCAGCCAATATTGTAAACCCTAGAAACAGGGATTGCACTATAAACAAGTCCCTAGGGCAGCGATATTGAATTCAAGTCTAGTCAGTAAAATTTTCTTTAAGTCGAAGTCTGAATCTTAAAGTGGGGTTCCACCCAAAAAAACAAAACTACATGAAAAATCCTAAAAAAAAAAATAAAAAAAAAAATATCCAAATGTTTTTTTGTACTTACCTCTAAATGCCTGTTGCTAGGGGGTCCCTCGTAGTCTGCCTCTTCCAGTGCCTGGGCTGGTGACATCACTTCCCCTCGGCACAGGAAGGGCTCAGCTCTGCTCCCTCCCTCCTGTCAATCATCTGGGACCCATTACAGGTCTCAGGTGACTGAGCGGGTAATCACCGCACGCGGCGCCGCTCGCGCATGCGCAGTGGGTGCCAGGCTGTGAAGCCACAGCCTGGCGCCCACAGTTGCAATGCCAGCGCCGCTGAACGGAGGGGGACAGGTAAGTGTCCAATTAAAAGTCAGCAGCTGCAGTATTTGTAGCTGCTGACTTTAAATTTTTTTTTTTGACTGGAACTCCTCTTTAAGTTTATCCTATGACTCAGAAAGGTTGCAGTCATTGTATGTCTATCAATAGATGAGAAATATACAATTTCCATAGAATGTCATCACTATTTGTTCCCCATCAGAGTGCTCCTTTACATCTGTTTCCCCATCAGAGTGCTCCTTTACATCTGTTTCCCCATCAGAGTGCCTCTATAGACCAGATGCCACCATCAGAGTGCCCCCTATAGATCAGAGTGCCCCCCATCAGAGTGCCCCCTATAGATCAGGTGCCCCTATAGATCAGGTGCCCCCCCATCAGAGTGCCCCTATAGATCAGGTGTCCCCCATCCGAGTGCCCCCTATAGATCAGGTGTCCCCCATCCGAGTGCCCCCTACAGATCAGGTGTCCCCCATCAGAGTGCCCCTATAGATCAGGTGTCCCCCATCCGAGTGCCCCCTATAGATCAGGTGCCCCCCCATCAGAGTGCCCCCTATAGATCAGGTGCCCCCCCTCAATCAGAGTGCCCCTATAGATCAGGTGCCCCCCCCATCAGAGTGCCCCTATAGATCAGGTGCCCCCCATCCGAGTGCCCCTATAGATCAGGTGTCCCCCATCAGAGTGCCCCCTATAGATCAGGTGCCCCCCCATCAGAGTGCCCCCTATAGATCAGGCGCCCCCCCTCAATCAGAGTGCCCCTATAGATCAGGTGTCCCCCATCAGAGTGCCCCCTATAGATCAGGTGCCCCCCATTAGAGTGCCCCTATAGATCAGGTGTCCCCCATCAGAGTGCCCCCTATAGATCAGGCGCCCCCTCCATCAGAGTGCCCCTATAGATCAGGCGCTCCCCCTCCATCAGAGTGCCCCTATAGATCAGGCGCCCCCCCTCCATCAGAGTGCCCCTATAGATCAGGCGCCCCCCCCTCCATCAGGGTGCCCCTATAGATCAGGCGCCCCCCTCCATCAGAGTGCCCCTATAGATCAGGTGTCCCCATCAGAGTGCCTCTTTACATCAGAGTGTCCCCCCCATCAGAGTGCCCCTATAGATCAGGCGCCCCCCCCATCAGAGTGCTCCCTATAGATCAGGTCCCCCCCATCAGAGTGCCCCTATAGATCAGGTCCCCCCCATCAGAGTGCCTCTTTACATCAGAGTGTCCCCATAGATCCATTAAAGTCCCCATCAGAGAGCAGGTGTCAGAATGCCCATCCTTAAATGTCAGTTGTGAACCTGTAGATTGGTAGAACAGTGTACTTGATGGATAAGTCCCCGTAGCCAGGCAGGCGGGGGGGGGGGGGCAGGAGCTGGAGCTTGAAGAATAACGTGTGCTGCAGGGGGTGGGAACTGGGAGAAACTTGCTGAAGAGGGCGGGGCGCACAAGTGACATCAGTGGTTGCTAGGATGCCAGCGGTCTGGTAGGCTGACAGTCCAGATGGGAGCGTCATTCAATCCGGGTCTGGACCATGGGCTGCCATTTAACGAATGATGCCCTAGGGCAATTGTCCATTAAGGTGCACCTGAGCAGTTCAGATGAGCAGTGTAACTAGAAACCACTAGATGGTGCAAGAAAAATACCTTTGTGGAACACTTGAGGACAGTATTAACCTAAACCACTAGATGGCACAGACACACACTTGTGGAACACTTGAGGGCAATATAAACTCAAACCACTAGATGGAGCACGTCTGTGGAACACATGAACTCGAAGCCTATAAGACGGGAGAGCGCAGGAAGTTCTAGGACTCGGATACATTCATGTCCATAGGTGGGCGCAGACTATTGCATTAGGGTGGGCATCCCAAAGCTTAAACAGAGGCTTTTTTTCTGCAGCCTCAGCTGCATTGGACAGTAAGTGAACAGAAAGTGCTCTGTGCTGAGCGACTTCCTGTTCATTCACCAACTGAAGCATAGTAAACACAGTTTACTATGCTTCAGTTATGATTGAACACAGTGAGTGTGTTCATTTAGAAAAGGAGGGGGGCCAGTAAATGACATATTTCCCCCATTCTCCCGTAGAGGAGGGAAGCCAACAGCACTGCAGTAGAGGGAATTGGCACAGCACGAAATGATTAGGGTGTGCCCAGGCACACCCGGCACACCACTTGCGCACACCCATGTTCACGTTGCAATTCTATAGCAGGCATGTGTTGGTGTGTGTGGTGAACGGGCACTGTAGTGCACTGCAGTATGTTTTTTTTTAAAACATTGCAATGTTTCCTTTTTTTTTTTTTTTTTACAAACTACTTGTATGTAATTCTTATGTGCTGTGCAAAAATGCAACATTCCCTTCTTTTTTTTTTTTCAGCCCACACCAGTTAGGGTGACCACATTTCCAAACAGCCCCACCTTCTCAAAAATCAGCTTGTGCCATAACAAATCACAGCACAGCCGGGCGCGCTCCACCCAGAAGCACTGATCACGCCCCCCAAAAAAGGCCGCCGCATCGCCACTTTCCTCACTGACAGTACTTGTCTGAGGCCCGTTTTTACCTTGTTCCAACACTGGCTCTACATTGCCCTGATTAGGCACAAGAGGCGGGAATTATGATTTCTCCAGTCAGAAGCAGGAGGCGGGGCTTGTGCCTCTCCAGACATTCCCAGTCAGGACAAGCACTGCCAGTGAGTAAAGCGGCGATATGGCGGCCTTTTTTGGGGGGCATCCCCTGGGGGGGGGGGCTGTGTCAGTTTCATTCTGGGACACTGTATTGTCCTGGAATGAAGGTGCCTGAGACCTGGCAACAGACCTGCAAAATGCGGGACTGTCCCGGGCAATCCGGGACATGTGATCACCCTAACACCAGCGCACAGCAACCAATGAACTAAAGCCACTGGACATAAGGCAGGTTGCCTTGTTTTTATGTTGGGTTGCTTCAGGCAAAACACTGCTGGGGTGAAAGATTACTTACTAACTCATAAGGATTGATTTACTAAAGGCAACTAGACGGTTGCACTCTGCAACTGCAGTTGCTCCAGAGCTTAGTAAATGAGGGGAAGCTCTGCTGACTTCCATCATCCAGTCATGTGCAAGCAAAAATGCTGTTTTTATTAAAATTTTCCTTTACGCATGATCGGGTTTGCAAAGTGAAGGTTTACCTCATTTACTAAGCTCTGGAGCAACTGCAATTTGCAAAGTGAACAGTCTATTTGCCTTTAGTAAATCAACCCCCTATCTGTCCATGTACCATAGCTCCCAACTGTCCCTGATGTGGAGCAATGTCCCTCTGTCCCTCATTCCTCCACATTTGTCCCTCATTTTGGTCTGATCTATATAGTTGTATATAAAATGCACTTTTTATCTTCCAAAAAGTATTTCCAGTGCTAAACCTTTCATCCAGTTTCTAAATTGCTGCATTTGTAAATTCCAAAAGCCAATATAAAGGAATAATAGTGGTAAAAAAAAAGCCCTTGTGGATTTAATTAACCTTTTTGGTTAATTCTCCTTTAAGGGGGTGTGGCAGGAGGGCGTGTCCTATGCCTACATACATTTGTTAGTAGGAGTCCCTCATTCCCATCTCAAAATGTTGGGAGGTGTGATGCACACATAGGGGTTCATTTACTAAAAGACTGTGCACTCTGCAAGTGCAATTGCCCCAAAGTTTAGTTAAATGAGGTGAAGCTTCACGTTGCGAAGAATACCCAATCACATGCAAGGGCTGTAAACAAAACAGCATTTTTTTTCTTGCACATGATTGGATGATGGAAGTCAGCAGAGCTTCCCCTCATTTACTAAGCTCTGGAGCAACTTTGCAAAGTGCACAAGTCTGTTTGCCTTTAGTAAATCAACCCCCACAGTAGTCAGGAAATTCCTAAAAGGGTGAGTGGGGCCTGAAAGACGCGGCAACATTAGGAATGAGAAAAATGGACAACCGCATCATTCACTGCCGCTTAGAAAATCATATTTGCAGAAAATCTGTCACCGATGGGGGGAGGGGGGAGTGTACTTGCCCATTTTATATTTTTGTTTTATTCAGCTTGGGGGCAAATTGAAAGGTGGGATATGATTGGTTAATTATAGGGGGTAAAATTACTAACTGAAAAGTCTGGTACTTTCCTGTTCATTTCCACTAAATGAAATGTGCTTTCCTTCCCAGTAATGTCCTTTCCAGCAGAGGGCGTGGAGCTGGGATTCAGGAACCATATTGAAGACGTTCGCTCATTCCTCGATTCCAGACATCTGGACCACTACACAGTGTTCAATCTATCACCCAAGTCTTACCGCAGTGCCAAGTTCCACAACCGGGTCAGTGACGTCTATTATCTACTATCTTTTTTTTTGTTTTTTTTTCTGTTTATATTCTAATCACTACTACACAGTTCTTTGTTTAAACTTTGCTGGATATTAGGGCAGTCTTTGTGAAAACAACAAATCATCCCGAATTGTTGGCTAGAGACAGTTTGGGGTCTCTGTATAAAAATGTTGCTTTGCGAATGTCCCATCATTGGTGCAAAAGTAACTAGACATGTGCAGAACAAGAGAATGTGATTCGTTATTTATATAAATTCCTTTTCAGTTTCGCTTAATTAATTTCGAATCGATTCAAATTTTTGAATTGCATTCAAATCGAATTACATTTGAAATCTAATTTATTCTATTTGAAATTCAAATTTTGGAAATTTGGTTATATTCTTTCTATTCCATTCTATTCTATTCTATTCTATTATTTTTTTTCTATTCTATTTTTTTTTATTTTCTACTCCTATTGTTTTTTATTTTGTTCTTTTCTTTTATAAAATTTTCTATTCTTTTCTATTCTATTCAGATTTATTCTATTTGAAATTCGAATTTTGGAAGATTGTTATATTCTTTCTATTCCATTCTATTCTGTTGTGTTTTTCTATTCTATTATTTTATTTTCTATTCTTTTCTTTTCTATTATATTCTATTCTTGTCTATTATATTCAGATTTATTATATTTGAAATTCAAATTTTGGTAGATTGTTATATTCTTTCTATTCCATTCTATTCTGTTGCTGTTCTATTCTATTCTATTATTTTATTTTCTATTCTTTTCTTTTCTATTATATTATATTTTTTCTATTCTATTCAAATTTATTCTATTTGAAATTCAAATTTTGGAAATTTGCTTATATTCTTTCTATTCCATTCTATTCTATTGTTTTTTTTTCTATTCTATTTTTTTTATTTTCTACTCCTATTGTTTTTTATTTTTTATTTTGTTCTTTTCTTTTATAAAATTTTCTATTCTTTTCTATTCTATTCAGATTTATTCTATTTGAAATTCAAATTTTGGAAGATTGTTATATTCTTTCTATTCCATTCTATTCTGTTGTGTTTTTCTATTCTATTGTTTTATTTTCTATTCTTTTCTTTTCTATTATATTCTATTCTTGTCTATTATATTCAGATTTATTATATTTGAAATTCAAATTTTGGTAAATTGTTATATTCTTTCTATTCCATTCTATTCTGTTGCTGTTCTATTCTATTCTATTATTTTATTTTCTATTCTTTTCTTTTCTATTATATTATATTTTTTCTATTCTATTCAAATTTATTCTATTTGAAATTCAAATTTTGGAAATTTGGTTATATTCTTTCTATTCCATTCTATTCTATTCTATTCTATTCTATTGTTTTTTTTCTATTCTATTTTTTTTATTTTCTACTCCTATTGTTTTTTATTTTTTATTTTGTTCTTTTCTTTTATAAAATTTTCTATTCTATTCTATTCAGATTTATTCTATTTGAAATTCAAATTTTGGAAGATTGTTATATTCTTTCTATTCCATTCTATTCTGTTGTGTTTTTCTATTCTATTATTTTATTTTCTATTCTTTTCTTTTCTATTATATTATATTTTTTCTATTCTATTCAAATTTATTCTGTTTGAAATTCAAATTTTGGAAATTTGGTTATATTATTTCTATTCCATTCTATTCTATTCTATTGTTTTTTTTTTCTATTCTATTTTTTTTTATTTTCTACTCCTATTGTTTTTTGTTTTTTATTTTGTTCTTTTCTTTTATACAATTTTCTATTCTTTTCTATTCTATTCAGATTTATTCTATTTGAAATTCGAATTTTGGAAGATTGTTATATTCTTTCTATTCCATTCTATTCTGTTGTGTTTTTCTATTCTATTATTTTATTTTCTATTCTTTTCTTTTCTATTATATTCTATTCTTGTCTATTATATTCAGATTTATTATATTTGAAATTCAAATTTTGGTAAATTGTTATATTCTTTCAATTCCATTCTATTCTGTTGAGTTTTTATATTATATTCTATTATTTTATTTTCTATTCTTTTTTTTCTATTTTATTCTATTCAGATTTATTCTATTCGAAAATTCAAATTCATTCTATTCAAAATTCAAATTTTAATCTATTCTAAATTTGAATTTTGGAAGATTGTTATATTCTTTCTATTCCATTCTACTCTGTTGTGTTTTTCTATTCTATTCTATTATTTTATTTTCTATTCTTTTCTTTTCTATTATATTCTATTCTTTTCTATTCAAATTTATTCTATTTCAAATTATAATTTATTCTATTCGAATTTCAGAAAACGGTTATATTGTTATATTCTTTCTGTTTTATTTTATTCTTTTATTTTTATTTTTTCTATTCTATTCTTTTCTATTATGTGTCCAGTATTTGTTTCTATATGTAACATTCCTTTACCATTGGATATCCATCTTTATTTTGCTGAGAAATCACTTTAAAAATCCCCCCCCCCCCCCCAGCATTTCTGGCTTCTTCTCCTCTTCTTCATTTCCTTTCCACTTTTCCCTTTTCTTCCTGCTTTCACACTTTTCTTTCCTATTTCTTACTTTCCCCTTTTCCTTAGTCCTTTCCCTTGTCATTCCTCTTTCCCCTCCTTTGCTTCCTACGTTCCCCTCCTGTAGCTGTATTAACATGAAGATCTCCCTGTGTCATGGAGGACCCCCCCCCCCATTATCTGAGTGTAAGTGGCAGCTTTCATGGTTGGTTATTTCTCTTATATCTTGCAGGTCTCAGAATGCAGTTGGCCTGTAAGACAAGCTCCCAGCTTACACAATTTATTTGCGGTTTGTAAGAACATGCACAACTGGTTACAGCAGAACCCCAAAAATATCTGCGTTATTCACTGCATGGTAAGTGACTACTCTACATTAAAAGGAAATACATTTTTCCATAGTTTTTTTTTTAACCGTTCAAATTCAAGCCAATGGGGTGTGTAGTACCGCATTTGGCCAGAGGTGCGGGGGCACCGGTGACACTTGGAGCAGCTCGGATGCACTCGGAGACACTCGGTAACAGTCCGTTCCTGAGTGTCTTTGAGCCTCTCTGACTGTCTCCGAGTGCATCCAAGCGGCTCTGAGCTGTCTCCGAATGTTTCTGAGTGTCTCCAGTGCCCCACCTCTGGCCACATGTGGTACTGGATACAATAGCAGTGGCTGTGGAATGGATTATCTGAGTTTCCATTACTTCCTATGAGGAAACTCGCTTTGATATGCAAGTGCTTTGGATTACAAGCATTCTACTGGAACGAATTATGCTCGTAATCCAAGGTACCACTGTACTTACCTGCTCTGCGCAGTGGATTTGCACAGAACAGCCCAGATCCTCCTCTTTTTTGGGTCCCTACTCTGGCGCTCCTGGCTCCTTTTTCCTGTCGAGTGCCCCCCACAGCAAGCAGCTTGCTCTGTGTGTCCATTCTCACACATGGAGCTGTGGCTCAGCCCCGCCCCCACCGTCTCCTGATTGGCTCACTGGCTGTAAGTGCTGCCAAAAGCCAATCAGGAGTGCGAGTCCTCGGAGAGCCAAGGCTCTTGTGGGCATCGCTGGATCGAGAGGGGGCTCAGGTAAGCTTTTAGGGGGGGAGGCTGAGAAACTTCTGCCTTTTAGAATGACTTTAACCCCTTACTGCCTAAGCCTTTTTCTGATATTTGTTGCTTACAAGTAGTTAGAAAATTACTTAGAACCCACAAACATTTTATATATATATATATATATATATATAAATATATATATATATATATATATATATATATAATTTTTTTTAGCAGAGACCCTATAGAATAAAATGGCAGGCGTTGCAATATTTTATGTCACACAGTATTTGCGCTTCGGTCTTTCAAATGCAATTTTTTTTTTTAAATAAACATTCATGAATGAAAAAAAAATAAACAGTAAAGTTAGCCAAATTTTTTTTGTTTAATGTGAAAGATGTTAAGCCGAGTAAATAGATACCTAAGATATCATGCTTAAATTCCGCACACTTGTGGAATGGCGACAGACTGCAGTATTTAAAAATCTCCATAGGTGACACTCTAAAAATGTCTACAGGTTACCAGTTTAGAGTTACAAAGGAGGTCTAGTGCTAGAATTATTGCTCTCGCTCTAACAATCACGGCCGATACTTCACATGTGGGGTTTGAACACAGTTTACACTTGCGGTCGCGACTTGCGTATGCGTTCATTTCTGCATGCGAGCACGGAGGGATGGGGCACTTGAAATTTTCTTTTTTTTTTTTTTTTTACACTGTCCCTTTGAAAAAAAAAATCTGATCACTTTTATTGCTGTGACAGTAATAGGCGGTGACAGGTACTCTTTATAGAGAGATCTGGGGTCTATAAGACCCCAAATCTCTCCTTTTACACCTAAAAGTATTAAAAACGGCAAGTTTTGGCTGTTTTGAATACTTAATCCTAGGTAAAAATTTATAAGTGTTCAGTGCAGCGCTAAAATAAATAACTAGCTATAAATTCGTGTATAATGAGCAAAAAGTCATAAATATCCATTCATTAGAATCCACTCTAGGGCATGATACATTCAAACTCAAATAAAATAGTCCATAGTTCATCCATAGGATGAGAATAAGGCAGAGGGAAGGTGGATAAACAACAAAAAAAGAGTTCTCGAAAGCTGTGCTCAGAAAGACTTCTCAACTGTGTGCATCAGTGTCAGTAGGCCTCCACCATACACCAATGCAGGCCGCTCACCTCATTGAATGGACCTGTGAATTAACAATTAGGTCAAACAAGCCTTCCCATAAAGGGTGTAATGGATGATTAATGCCTCTGTGGGGATCCAAGGATAATGCGACCACAGCGCTCCAGACCTCCACCCGGATCTCACATTCAGTGGGTACCGGAGGGCTTTGGCGGCGGCCTCCAGTCCGGGCTGCTGCGGGGAGCCGATCCTCAATGTCTCCGGGCCGAGCAGGATAAACCTCTGCTTGGCCCCCCGAGACATTGAGGATCAGCTCCCCCCCTCAGCGTCCCGGACTGGAGGCTGCCGCCAAAGCCCGCCCCTCAGGGTGCTACTTATTATTTGGGCCCCACTGAGTGTGAGATCCGGTTGGAGGTTTTTACCTAGGATTTGATATATTGACCTTGAGTGCTTAGCTGCTTATCTAGTTAGGGATTGCTTTTTTTTTTGTGCTGATTGACCCCCATCTATTTTTGTTTTGAATACTGACAATTTTGAAAAATTTGGCACCTTTAAGCCTTCGTTAGACCGGAAGTGATGTCATGACGTCGCTTCTGGGTTATTAGATCCGAGACCTGATCAAAGCCGATTCTGGCTTCGTTCAGGGCTCCGGCCGGCCGGCTGGTCGTTCGGGCCTCCTGGTGGGACGGGAGAGCCATGGAAGGCGGCGGGAGGGGGGGGGGGCCGCCTGCTGCTTGGGATAACAGCCAAACGGTTTTTTAGCCGCATCGGTTGTTATCCCCAGAAAGCTAACCACCGGTTCTACAAAACAGTATCGGGGTGATCCCTGCAGGCATCACCCGGTACAACCCCTTCAACCCCTTTTAATATAAATATATATATATATATATATATATATATATATGTATATATATATATATATATATATATATATATATAGAGAGAGATAGATTTATATATAGATATATATATATATACACACAACACACACACAGTGCTAGCCCGGCAAAAAACAATATGCCACGACTGATTTAAAAAAAAAAAGTGTGTGTATGTATATATAAAAAAAAAATATATATATATATATCTATATCTATATATATAGATATAGATATATATATATATAGATATATCTATATCTATATATATATATGTATATATATATAGATATAGATATATAGATATGTATTATAATCCTTTTTTTGTTTTTTATTGGTCTCGGCATATTGGTTTTTGCCAGGCTAGCACTGTGGCACTCCCAACATGGGTTTAATCCCCACACATCACTCATCATGCTGCAATTAACCATAACGTCTATTACATTTGTCTTATATTTTGTACTACATGAGTTCATGTGTATAACATTTGCAGTGCGGTATGAGTAGAGTATGTCTTTAGGTCATTATCAGTTTGGTAACAATAATTGTGTTTTGTGTTCTCTTTTGTACAGGATGGACGGGCCGCCTCTGCAGTCTTAGTCAGCGCAATGTTTTGTGTTTGTCATCTTTTCTCCAATCCCATCCCCGCCATCCAACTGCTCAATGCAAAGCGCCCAGGTATAGGCCTGTGGCCGTCACATAGGCGGTAAGTAATGTTACAGGGGGAAATAAATGTACAAGCTAATCAAATATAAATTCAGGTTTTTTTTAAACGATGATTTGACCTGTTCTCTCATCTAGAGGAATTATTTTTCTCTTATATGGCCACAAAACTTTATCTTATACAGTGAGGGGAAAAAAAGTATTTGATGTTCATTCGCAAACTTCAGACGGACCTGTACATGGGCTTTCTTGAGCAGGTTGACCTTGCAGGATTTCAGTCCTTCACGACGTAGTGTGTTACCAATTGTTTTCTTGGTGACTATGGTCCCACCTGCCTTGAGATCATTGACAAGGTTCTCCTGTGTAGTTCTGGGCTGATTCCTCAACGATCTCATTGAAACTCCACGAGATGAGATCTTGTATGGAGCCCCAGACCGAGGGAGATTGACAGTTATTTTGTGTTTCTTCCATTTGTAAATAATCGCACCAACTGTTGTCACCCTCTCACCAAGCTGCTTGGCGATGGTCTTGTAGCCCATTCCATCCTTGTGCAGGTCTACAATCTTGTCCCTGACATCCTTGGACAGCTCTCTGGTCTTGGCCATGGTGGAGAAATTGAAATCTCATTGATCGATTTGCTTCTGTGGACAGGTGTCTTTTTATACAGGTAACAAGCTGAGATTAAGAGCACTCCCTTTAAGAGTGCTCCTAATCTCAGCTCGTTACCTGTATAGAAGACACCTGGGAGCCAGAAATCTCGCTGATTGATAGTGGATCAAATACTTATTTCACTCATTAAAATGCAAATCAATTTATACATTTTTTGAAATGCATTTTTCTGGATATGTTTGTTGTTCTGTCTCTCACTGTTATAATAAACCGACCATTAAAGTTATAGACTGATCATTTCTTTGTCAGTGGGCAAACGTACCAAAACAGCAGGGGGTCAAATACTTATTTTCCTCGCTGTACTCTCCATGGTTCCCAGCCTGTTGCCCAAAGGCCGCATGTAGACCTTTGGTCAGTGGTGGTGCGTCCATAAGGGCACACGGGTGCCGCCCCCTCTCTCCTGCCACCGCCTATATCACCAATAGATAGATTCATGCATTGCATGAATCTATCTAAGGCCACCGCTGCCACCCCCTGTTCAGGCGCCCCTTTTCGGGCACTGGGCGCCTGAATTACAGCGGTGGGGTATTTTTTTAAGCACCTGATTAGAACCATAGGCTCTAATAGGCGTCAAAAAAGGTAAACAGCGAGCACCATGCTTGGCGCTCGCAGTTCACTCAGCTGTGTTAGGAAAGCGAATATTCAAACACTGAACCGCCTCTCCGACAATCAGGTACTCGGGTCTGTTACCCGTCACCTGATTGGCTGAAACGACAGGCGCTGTAATTGTACGCCTATCAGACGTCCAATCATAGCAGAGGACAGGAAGAGAGGATGGGAGAAGACATCGAGGAGCATGGAGGACACCGCTCGCCGCCGTCTCCCTCTGCCCCACCGAGAGACAGGGCAAGTTCCGGGCAGATGAGTGGGCGAGGGGGGCACAGTGGGAGCATTTGATGGGCACAGTGGGAGCATTTGATGGGCACAGTGGGAGCATTTGATGGGCACAGTGGGAGCATT
Source organism: Lithobates clamitans (assembly GCA_037952925.1). Taxonomy (NCBI): domain Eukaryota; kingdom Metazoa; phylum Chordata; class Amphibia; order Anura; family Ranidae; genus Lithobates; species Lithobates clamitans. The sequence goes on along the minus strand of JBBGZY010000771.1, from coordinate 1,697,260 downwards.
TGATATGGCACAGTGGCTGCGTTTGATGGGCACAGTGGTGGTTGCATTTGATGGCACAGTGGCTGCGTTTGATGGCACAGTGGCTGCATTTGATGGCAGAGTGGCTGCTTTTGATGGCAGAGTGGCGGCAATTGATGGGCACAATGTCTGCTTTTGATTGCACAGTGGCAGCAATTGATGGGCACAGTGGCTGTGTTTGATGGGCACAGTGGCTGTGTTTGATGGGCACAGTGGCTGTGTTTGATGGGCACAGTGGCTGTGTTTGATGGGCACAGTGGCTGCATTTGATGGCAGAGTGGCTGCTTTTGATGGCAGAGTGGCGGCAATTGATGGGCACAGTGGCTGCATTTGATGGCACAGTGAGGCTGCAATTGATGGGGTTTTTCTTCAGAATTTTTCGGTTTGTTTGCGCCCCCCTCAAAAAATTTTGAGCACCAGCCCCCACTGCCTTTGGTATATGATGTGCGGCCCTCGGACCTCAGCAGTCTGTAGTGGGAACATTGATTGGGGGTAATAGCATTGATCTCTACCAGCCTCATGTAACATGTTCATATTGTCTTTTGTAGCATCTCCCCAGCCAACAATGTATCCTGTCAACACTCTCTGACCCTCATTTCCTCTGTTAGGTCCTCAGTCTCTGACAGTCCTCTCAAGCATTACATATATTAAACATTATGTGCGGCCCTTGGGTCATGTCAGGGGCCACATTTGAGGCCCTATTTAGCTCAAAGGTTGACAACTGGTGCTCTACACAATTGAATGCCAAGCCTATCCTGTACGTAATCTCGCATTCATGATGTCCATGTGTCTGTACTTATCATCTACTGTATGTAGCTGGGGGTTTGACTCATAGCTGCTGTGGCAACTTCTACTCTTAAGTTATGGAATCCAGCTTTGATGTTTTTGTATTTTATTCTCTTCTAGGTACATACAATATATCTGTGACCTGGTTTCTGACAAGCCGGTAAACCCTCACTGCAAGCCAATTGTCATTCGGAGTGCCACCATCAGCCCTGTGCCCTGCTTCAATAAACAGCGGAATGGATGTCGGCCGTTCTGTGAGGTCCTTATCGGGGAGACCCGTCTCTTCAGCACCATGCAGGACTACGAGAGGATGAAGTGAGTGTCCACGGGCCAAGGCTTGGGGCATGTTCACGGCACATACAATTTCTGTTAATTTGGTATATGAAAATACCGATCGGATGTCAATCAGTATTCATAGGTGTGCTCTACCAAAGCTGAGCTCCAGGTACCAGGACACAGATGACATTGGAAACCCTACAGCGGTTTTAACCACATTACCCAAATAGAAAAAATAATAAGCTTTGGATCTAGTTACACTTTAACCCTTAGCACAGTAGTGGTTAATAGATATGTGCAGAATGAGAAAAATTTGTTTTGTTTCACTTTGTTCGTTTAGTTAAATTTGTTTAGTTCGTTTTCGGAAATTCATTCAGTTTCATTTCGTCTATTCGTTTTCGAAATCGATTGAATTGAATTCAATTTAACTGAATTTGGAAAATTCGAATCGGCATCCAAATTTATTCTATTCTAAATCTGAATTTCGAAAGCTAGACAGTTATATTCTTTTTTATTCTATTGTTTTTTTTTCTATTCTATTCTCTTATTTTCTATTCTCTTATGTTCAATTTAAATTTGAATTTATTCTATTCAAAATTCGAATTTCAGAAGATGGTTATATTTTTTTTCTATTTTATTTTAGTGTTGTTTTTTCCCCTATTCCTTTTCTTTTCTTTTCTATACTATTCTATTTTCTATTCTATTATTTTCTATTTCATTCTTTTCTATTTTCTATTCTATTCTATTTTATAGAAACATAGAAAATTGTATTGTGTCCAGTTCTGGAGACCTCAGATACAGAAAGATATTGATAAGATAGAATGAGTCCAGAGACTGGTAACATAAATGGTGACAGGTCTGAGGGATAAAACATATTGGAAGATTGCAGGAACTTAATATGTACAGTCTGGAGGAAACAAGGGAAAGGGGAGACATAACTGAAACCTTTAAATACATTAAGGGGGTGAATAAAGTTCAGGAAGGCAGTCTTTTTAATATGAAGCCAAAATCAAGAACACGGGAACATGACCTCAAACTAACTGGGGAAAAGTTCACAACTAATTTTAGAAAGTATTATTTTACTGAAAGGGTGGTTGATGCTCGGAATAAACTTTCAGCAGATGTAGTGAGACAGTCAACAGTAAATGGCTTCAACCATGCTTGGGACAAACGCATAGCTATAGTCAGACAAAAAAAGTTAAAGCAGAACTCCGGGTTTTTCAAAAAAATCCCCCATTAGTACACCCTCCACACAAAACACTTAACGGTTATTACATTTGTGAAATTTCTTACCGTTTAAGAGATATGATTGATTGAATTTTCAGGAAGTCAGCTCTGTGATTCAAAAAATGCATCATCCATTCTGGCAGGGAGGATCTCTTAGAGCAGTGATTGCATCATATCCTCTTCTCTCTCTCTAACTGTAATCGGCCTACATTTCCCATGAATCCTTGGGATGGGAGTGAATGTGGGAGGGTACACTAGGCTTGTAAATGTGAACTCGCCCACTTCAACATAAATCCCACCCCTTTATTCTGCAGTCAGCAAGCCATACATAACACACGGTATGATAGGTTACAGCCTTATAAATGCAAAGCATTTTAATATAAATGCATATTAATATAATATTTAATGCATTTAATAAATACATTTAAATAAAATTAATACATTTAATGCATTTAATATAAATGCAAACCAGGGACCACCAGTGCCACATGTCAGGGACCACCAGTGCCGCTTGTCAGGGACTACCATGTCAGGGACCACCAGTCAGAGACCACCAGTGCCGCATGTCAGGGACCACCATGTCAGGGACCACCAGTGCCGCTTGTCAGGGACTACCATGTCAGGGACCACCAGTGCCGCATGTCAGGGACCACCATGTCAGGGACCACCAGTGCCGCATGTCAGGGACCACCATGTCAGGGACCACCAGTGCCGCTTGTCAGGGACTACCATGTCAGGGACCACCAGTGCCGCATGTCAGGGACCACCATGTCAGGGACCACCAGTGCCGCATGTCAGGGACCATCATGTCAGGGACCACCAGTGCCGCTTGTCAGGGACCACCATGTCAGGGACCACCAGTGCCGCATGTCAGGGACCACCATGTCAGGGACCACCAGTGCCGCATGTCAGGGACCATCATGTCAGGGACCACCAGTGCCGCATGTCAGGGACCACCATGTCAGGGTCCTCCAGTGCCGCGGGACCTTAGCAACATAATTCAGTATTTTCATGTTTTACCTACACAAACCAAGTATGGTTAGAGGGGAGAAAGATGTTACGCAGTACATGGAAAGTCACTGTTTGCCCACACTAATGGTAAGTTCTTTCCCCTCCAACCTGTTAATTAATTAATTTGTTTTCCCTTTTAGGGAATATCGGGTTCAGGAAGGGAAAGTGGTGTTTCCTCTAGGTGTCACAGTTCATGGTGATGTTGTTGTTTCTGTTTATCATATGAGGTCCACTATCGGTGGAAGACTACAAGCAAAGGTAGGTGCTATGGATAAAGTAACTGTATATTGTCAAGCTGCTATACACTCTTTCTGTTGAGTTCCTCAGCTGGAAAATAAAAAGTTGAGTCTATGCGCTACCAAGAGAAGAAAATTTTTTTTTTAAGGATAGGATTCATAGTACCACTTGACATTCCAGAGGGTTTTACCCCCTTCCTGACAAGGGGATTTTTTGCTATTCAGTAATTTTTTTTTGCACACCAATAGAGCTTTTTTTCTGGTGGTATTTGATCAGCACTGGGTTTTTTTTTAATTATAAAACATATCCAATAAAATTACATTTTTTCATAAATTTAGGCCAAAATGTATTCTGCTACATGTCTCTGGTAAAAACCAAACTGAGTTTTTGGGGACACTATACTATTGGGGACAATATACTATTGGGGACACTATACTATTGGGGACAATATACTATTGGAGACACTATACTATTGGGGACACTATATTATTGGGGACACTATACTATTGGGGACACTATACTATTGGGGACACTATATTATTGGGGACAATATACTATTGGAGACACTATACTATTGGGGACACTATACTATTGGGGACACTATACTATTGGGGACAATATACTATTGGAGACACTATATTATTTGGGACACTATACTATTGGGGACACTATATTATTGGGGACACTATACTATTGGGGACACTATATTATTGGGGACACTATACTATTGGGGACACTAGTGTAGTTCTGATCAAGATACGGTGGTGATCAGCGACTTATAGTGTGGCGGACAAGCTAGAGTTAACTGACAGTGTTTAGGAGGGACACTAAATGACACATGTCGCTATTGAAACTAATAAAGTGATCAGCATTAGTACTGTACACTGTACTAATGGCACTGGCTGGGAAGGGATTAACTTTAAGGGACAATCAAGGGGTTAACTGTGTGCCTAGCAAGTGTAATGTGTGCTGTTTTTACTAGCAGGTCTGTCTGTCTTTTTGTTATTCTCCCTGAAATTAGTTGATTTCAGGTTCGAAGAAACCATAAGATCTGTGTCTTTGCATAGAGTTCTGTGTCTTTGCAAAGAGTTCTGTGTCTTTGCAAAGAGTTCTGTGTGTTTGTCAACACAGAACTCTGTGCTGTGATTAGCCACAACCAATCAGCAGGTTTCAGCCAAAATCATTGGCTGAAACCTGCTGACAAACTTGTGCTGTGACCAATCATAGCATGGGTTTGCGGCCAAATCAGAAAGTACACCGTGACTTACGGGTACGTCGTGGTGCCTGACTGTGCTGCCTGCTGACAGAACATCTACTGTAAACGTGTCGACAAGAGATTAACTTACCTAGAAAAATTGAGAGGCAAAATAAAATTTCCCTTTTGTTGTCTTGTTCATTGTTTGAGTCAGCTAATTGATGACTGTGTTGAACTGATTTAGGTCATATATGCAAATATTTGCATTGGTTGTGGAACAATTGCCGTTCAATTTGGTTTTCATTACCAACATACACAGATCATTTAGATTATATCATTTAGAAGAAATAAGATAGGCTCAAATATGCTCCACTGATTTCTTGTACGATCAGAAACAGTCACGTGCCTCTTTCTGGTGTTTTTGCCACAAAAACTAAGCTTTTAAGCTAAATATTGATCAAAGGCTCAATTAAATTTACTGCATAATCTTCCGAGCCCGGATGTAATTGCAAAATATCAACTTAGGACATTCATATGATAAAGCTGCTAAAAATGGATTAGGTGAATCTATGTCAGAAACCATGAAATCAGGCCGAGACAGAAGTACAGTTAAATCACACTTGTTTAATAATAAAAGTTAGTAAAAAGAACAAAACTTAGTCAAAACATAGCCAAAGTTCAGTAACCGGAACGGATAGTCAGCCAAGCCAGAAGTCAGGGATCAATGCAGTGGAACATCAAGCAGGGTCTGGAGCCAGAAGGGATGTCAGTAAAGCAAGTCTTGAACAGGATCGCAGGAGATAGTTTCTGTGATGTTGACTAAGGGGAAGGCAGAGATCCTCTCGACTGGACGGCTTAAGTAGGCGGGACTGACGAGCAGGATATCAACAACAGCTGAGTAACTGTGGAGAGATAGGAGCTGGCAATTAGCCGTCAGCTGAGCGGCCAGCTCAGAGAAGGAAGGGCTGAGCCCAGCCCTGACAATCTAGAATTGAAGGATTAACCGTGATATTCAAGCCAAATACAGGTATATTCCAATGACTGTTCATAAACCCTACGCGTTTAAGGGGCTACAGATCCACCCCTTGCGAATTTTCACAGCAGCTGGTTATAGTAGATATCTGCCATAACCAACAGGGTTCTCTTGATCAATAAAGGTATAGACTTAAGCTTCTCAAGTGACATGAACTTTTGTACCTCAACACTTATCCCAAAGTTGGATATCCATTGTTATGCCCCGTACACACGGTCGGACTTTGTTCGGACATTCCGACAACAAAATCCTAGGATTTTTTCCGACGGATGTTGGCTCAAACTTGTCTTGCATACACACGGTCACACAAAGTTGTCGGAAAATCCGATCGTTTTAAACGCGGTGACGTAAAACACGTACGTCGGGACTATAAACGGGGCAGTGGCCAATAGCTTTCATCTCTTTATGTATTCTGAGCATGCGTGCCACTTTGTCCGTCGGATTTGTGTACACACGATCGGAAATTCTGACAACGGATTTTGTTGTCGGAAAATTTTATCTCCTGCTCTCCAACTTTGTGTGTCGGAAAATCCGATGGAAAATGTCCAATGGAGCCCACACACGGTCGGAATTTCCGACAACACGCTCCCATCGGACATTTTCCATTGGGAAATCCGACCGTGTGTACGGGGCATAAGTCTTTGACCATCAGAGAACAGCATTCCAAAAGTGGAACAAAGTCTTGTTTACAATGGCCATTCATGGTCTGTCAGCCACTTTGAAGGAGGTCTGGCTCTAGGCTAAACACTTAAGTACCAATAACCCACTAACTTTGGTCCATCAGTACCACACACACACAGAACCAGCAGGGGGATTCCTTGGCCTTCCAAATGTGTTGGCTACTGTCTTTCCACTGGTTGACCCAGCTGCAAACTCACAAATATTAAGGAACGCCCAGCTATATATTATCAAATCCACATAAAGTCAGGAAGCATAAACCAGGCGGAGACAGAAACTGCAGTTAAAATCACACCTTTAATAAAATGGCAACAGTTCAGGAACGTAGTCAAAAACTGAAGCTAGGGTTTGGATGTCAGAGTGGGTAATCAGATGAGCTGGGGTTAAGGAAGTCAGAAGTCGGCGTAGTAAGGAGCAAAAACAGGAACAGATATCAAAAGAGAAGTCGGCCAGGCCAAGTCATATACAGGAACACATTGGAGATCATAGACCACGCCAGGGCATGGAGGAAGTGAGCAAAGCTGTGTAAATAGCCATAAGAGGCTGGCTGTAGGCTGGACTAATGAGGCAGGTAATGGCAACGAGGTGAGTCACTGAGTTAATGACTGGCTGGTAATAAGCCGACAGCTGAGCAGCCTCTGTGCAATGGAAAAGAGCTGCTAGTTAATAGGAGCCCAGCCCTGACACTTAGGATGTCAGTGGATGATCTTTTGCTAATGTCAGCTATCCCATAGAAATACATGTATGTCCATTTTTCATCCGTCAACGGGCCTTACACAGTTTTTTTTGTTTTGTTTTTTTTAACAGGAAATGTTTTATTTATCTCCAAAAGAGAAATAAACAATGTAGACAGTTTCATTGTGCTACTTTCTTAAGCCTTGATGAAGGGGGCCATAGTTGTAGACCCTGGAATGTAATGGATTTATAAAATCTGTATTTGGAATAAACTTGTATTTGAACTTAAATATAGTGTGGTACCTCAATTCTGGATCATGGTGCAGAATCAATCGAAGGTGATCATGGTGTGCACAAGCTGCTAGCCCAGTATTTAAATTCTCTATATCTATACCACTACTATACTACTGGATGATCACATGAACAGAAAAAAATCAAGCACCAAACCAGTTCAAAAGTCTTTATATCCTTTATTCTTTACTGTGAAATCACAACCAGTGGAATGACCATAGCCAGCGTGCTTCAGGGTCCAAGGAATCCCCCTTTAGCGATCCTGCTATATAGCTGTTAAGCTCTAGGTATCTGCTTTTGTTACTGCCTGAGATATCTGTTCAGGAGGTTTCATTATAAACCACATTGGAAATATAGCAACCAATAGACATGTGCGGTTCGTTTTGTTTCGAATTGAAATTTGGACTAATTTTCTGTTTTTCCAAAATTCAGATGATCCGAATTTCTGAATTACAATAGTAATTTAAACAAATCTGAAATAACGAATCAATTAATAGTTTTCAAATTGAATTTGAATCATTTTCAAATTAAATTTGAATTTCCAAAGAGAATAAAATAAAATAAAAAATAAAGGAATAGAATAGAAAAGAATATAATGGAATAGAAAAGAATAGAAAAGAATAGAATAGAAAATAAAGGAATGAAGTAGAAAAAAAAGGACTAGAAAATAAAAGAATAGAGTAAAACAGAACAAAATAGAATAGAAAGTATTTTCTATTCTCTTTTATTTTGTTCTTTTACTTTCTATTCTATTTTGTTCTGTTTTACTCTATTCTTTTATTTTCTAGCCTTTTTTTTTATTCTATTCCTTTATTTTCTATTCTTTTCTATTATGTTATATTCTTTCCTATTCCATTATATTCTTTTCTATTCTATTCCTTTCTGTTCTATTCTATTTTATTTTGTTCTTTTAAAGGAATAAAATAAAATGGAATATAACCATCTTCTGAAATTCTTCTGAAATTTGAATTTCGAATAAAATAAATTTGAATTGAATAGAAAGAGTATAATATAATAGAAAATAAAATAAAATAGAATAAAAGAATAGATTAGAAGAAAAAAAACAATTCATTAAAATGGAATAGAAAGAATATAACCATCTTCCAAAATGTGAATTTCGAATAGATTCAATTCGAATTTCAAATGAAATTCGATTCAAATGCAATTCGAATGGAATTTGATTAGAATTTCGAATAAACCACACAAATTCCGAAAACGAATTAAACGAATGTAACTAAACAAATTATTATTATTTTATTGAATAATAAGAAGATTAATCAAGTTATGTCCGCCCTTACAGTGACTATTATCTCATTTATAGATAGTGATCATGTCTTCTCTTAATATAGAACTGTAGGCAAAACTTTTTTTTTCCCTAATTTTGGATAGAGCAAGTGAGGGTTATAACCCCCCACACACACACACACACACGTGTCATATTTTGGAGATTTGCCTTCACTTCCTTTCTTATAGCCAAACAGTGAGAGGAAATTCCTGCAAGTTAAGGGAATCCCTTGGACCCCCCAGGTCACCAGAACTAGTGTCCCCACTAGAAGTGAATCTCCATAATGGGGACACAGACCGCAAAAAAAAAAAAGGTTTTGCCTTTAGTTCTACTTTAGGCATCTTCACTCTCAGGTAAATAGGTTTAGTTTACTTGGTTGTCCCTCGTAAATGAGATCCTCCAGCCCCCTTATGAATTTCTCTGCCCTTCGTTAAAGTTTTTTTCTAATTCTAGGACATCCTTTCCATTGATTAGGAACCAAAATTTTAAATGCATACTCAATATGAGGCGGAACCAATGTTTTGCCCCTCAAATAAATACCCTTTAGTTAACGACGGCCTGGCACTACTAGTTCTATGGTCCTCTAGGACCCCCAAATCCATTTCCATCACTCATGTTTTCGGTGTCATTTCTTGTTTTAACAAAAGGCAAAAGTGCAGAAACCTTAAAGGAGAAGTACGGGGAAAGCTCGTTTGGCTGTACTTCTCCTGTGGATCACAGGACTGCAGTTTGTTCTGCACTCCTGTGACCTGTTTTCAGCAGACAGCGGGATGACGTCACGGAAGTCGACCCAGGCTCAGGAAGGATCGTGACCATAAAGTCGGGATCCGCCCACAACTCTGGACTGGCACCCGGCTCAGCTTCTCAGCGAACAAATCAAACGAAACAATTTGATGTAACTAGCGAAACAAAACAAATTTTTTTGCGTTCTGCATATATCTAGCAACCAAAACCCAAGCCCTGATGAAGGATGGATTCCTTGATCTCCGAAACCCGTTGGCTTATGACTTTCCACTGGTTGTGACTTCATTGTCCAGAATAAAGGATATGGACTTTTTAACTAATCATTTTGGCACTTGGTTTGTTCTGTTAACCTGAACTTCTTAAGTTAGGCGTGTCCCACTTTCCTGGGACTGCCCCCATTCCAGTCCAGAGCCTCTACTTTATTTCATTACATACTACAGGATGATAATATAAAATAAATGTGAAAAGTAAACTCCGGGTTCCAGCACTCTTTATCCACTTTCCCAAGCAAAAATAAGTCCTTAATTGGCCAATTAGATCTGTGCATGTATGATCACGGTTTAGTTCTTGCTGAGAAACCATGTTTGTTATTTATCTGCTGTCAAGTGTTTTTTATTTTTGCAGCATCTTTTATTGTCTCTTTTCGATTTTTAGATGACAAACACTCAGATACTACAGCTACAGTTTCACACAGGTTTCATAGCACTCGGAACAACAGTGTTAAAATTTACAAAGTAAGTATAAATGTACTTTTAGGTTTTGCATTTTAATGTCTGTGTTTAGATTACTCTGTTTTCTAAGAAAAAAAAACAAGGAAAAAAAAACAGACTTGGCAGTGTGGGTGCTTAGTATAATAAAATCAACATATGACAACAAAGTATGAAAAAAAAAATTATTTTATTACAACAACATAAAAAGGGGAGTCAAAGACAGTGGTCACACTAAAAGGAACAAACGTTACTTATTCTGTAAAGTGTATCCGCATGTCTATTCAGTTCTCCACACATGAATTCAACATGTTTCGCCATGTGGCTTCCTCAGGAACATGCGTGGACATTTTTCTATAGGTGCATCCAGGAAGTGTGACTAAAAACTCTCTGCCGGTGGACTCTGACTCCAATGTTTAGGAGATTCAGAAATCATGCTATACTGAGTGATGCCAAGGCGGACCATTGGGCACCAAAATCCCCGCGGGAAGAAACACCGACTGATGCCTGATAACTCACTGAGAGGAGTATCCTTGGTAGACTTGAATACCGTTGTAAATTATTATTACATGAAGGTTTACTGTTAAATGAACAAGCTGGGAGCCTCGGTGTCCAACCAAAAAACACAGCTGCGACTGTGTGACTACATCCAGGTTAGGAAATCCACACCAATTTGTGCTGTATGTGTTTATCGAATACGTATGTTGAGAAGACTTAAGCCGTGTAAACTCGGTCTCCGAATTCGGAAATTTAAAAAAAATTCGGAACTAAACGAATTGCACATGTCTACCAAATGTGCTCTCATTTCCTGCTGAAACCTTTACTTTGATTGAGGCTCCATTGACACCTAAACGGAGCGTCTTTAATCCTTTTCAGGCATTTTTTTATTATTATTATTTTTTTATTTTTTTTCTAGCATTTGTACTGACCGTTTTGGGTGTGTTTCAGAAAGTATTTACTAGTCAAACACCCTCATACAGCACACATTACGCGTGTTTTTCACGAATCCAATAAGAAAAATGTGCAAATCTGAGGTCAAAGTTGTGTGAATCTTGTGTAAAAAAACATTTTATAGATAGACCCCCAGCATTTTTGTATATAGACCTCTCAGCATTCGCAAATCCATCATGAATAAGCCCTGCTATGTATCGAATATGTGTATGACAGTCAGCTCCATCTAATGACCATAATGCAGCGTTTCTTCCTGGTTGCAGTATTGCAGGAAAATACTGCATTATGGCCACTAGATGGAGCTGACAATCATAGTCAATACACATATTAGACACGGCAGGGGTAGGCAACCTGGAGCCCTCCAGCTGTTGCAGAACTACAAGTCCTATCATGCCCCAGAGCAATTGTAACTGCCAGCCTTGCAATGCCTCATGGGAAAAGTAGTTCCACAACAGCTGGAGGACCCCAGGTGCCATTGAAGCCTTATTGAGGCCAAAACGTTCAACTCTGCCCCAAAAGGGGGCTTGTTCTTTCTTTTGAGCAACAAGCTCAAGCTTCCAGCAACACTACACTCAGGTGTGAACAGGCACCATCGAATATAATGGAAATTCTAGTGTCGGTAAATGAATGCAACTTTCAGACCATGTCCTCTTCTCCCACAGGGGGGCGGTAGTGTCACCACGGGTGGAAGGCTAGCCCAGCAACACGTGTAATGTGTGATCTTCTGCTGCATCCAGAACTCATGTGAACCTAGTCAGAAAGTGGGCTCCTAAGGGGCTTATTTATAAAAAACAATTTGCTGTATGAGAGCTCCCTGTACAGCAGGGGTAGGCAACTTGGGGTCCTCCAGCTGTTGTGGAACTACTTTTCCCATGAGGCATTGCAAGGCTGGCAGTTACAATTGCTCTGGGGCATGATAGGACTTGTAGTTCTGCAACAGCTGGAGGGCTCCAGGTTGCCTACCCCTGCCGTGTCTAATATGTGTATTGACTATGATTGTCAGCTCCATCTAGTGGCCATAATGCAGTATTTTCCTGCAATACTGCAACCAGGAAGAAACGCTGCATTATGGTCATTAGATGGAGCTGACTGTCATACACATATTCGATACATAGCAGGGCTTATTCATGATGGATTTGCGAATGCTGAGAGGTCTATATACAAAAATGCTGGGGGTCTATCTATAAAATGTTTTTTTACACAAGATTCACACAACTTTGACCTCAGATTTGCACATTTTTCTTACTGGATTCAGTTAGAATCATGTCTGAATCCTGGGGGAAAGTTGTGGGAATATTGTATGAACACATTTATAAGCAAACTCCATAATGTCTGCCTTGACAAATTGTAGACATGTGTACTAACAAAAAATTTGTTCGTTTTCATTTCATTTGTTTTTTTGCTTTTTTCAGAAATTTTAAAATTCGGAAATCCAAAAATTCCGATTTCCGAATTTTCAAATTTTCAGAATTTGGAAATTCAAAAATTCGAAAATCGGAAAAAAAGAAAAAAGCAGTAAAATTCGAAATAATAACTAATAATAATAATAATAATTAACTAACTATTAAATTATAGGTATTGGAATTTCCTTTCAAATTTGGCTGTTTGTGAACAAATACGAATTTATCCGAAGTTACGAATTATCCGAAATAACGAATGCCGTATCTAAACAAATGGAACAAATTAATAATTTTATTATTTTATTATTATTTAATATTCATTATTAGATTGTTACGTTCCATTCTTATATGGCATTCGTTATTTCAGATAATTCGTAACTTCGGATAAATTTGTACTCGTTACTTTCACTAAAAGCCAAATTTGAAAGAAAATTCCAATACCTATAATTTAATAGTTATTATTAGTTATTATTTCAGATTTTCGGGTTTTTGGACTTTCATTCTTTTGAATTTTCAGTTTTTTCTTATTTTCGGATTTTCAGATTTCCGAATTTTCGAACATTCAAAAATCCTAAATTAGGAAATTAGAAAATTCGGATTTCCTAATTTCGGATTTTTGAATTTCTGAAATTTCAAATTTCCGAAGTTCTGAAATTTTCCAATTTCCGAATTTCTAATTTTCGGAGTTGACAAATTTTTGTCAAAGTTAGTTAAAAAAATGAATTCGGAACTAAATGAATTGCACATGCCTAATAAATTGTTTTAAATGCAATAAACCTTGCATGACTCTTTTTTTATTTAAATCCTCAGGCCTGAGCTTGACGCGTGTGATTCTCCAGACAAGTATCCTCAGCTGTTTCACATAACGCTTGACATTGAGATCGAGTCCACGGACAGACAGACGGACCTCACCCCTCCCTGGGAAAATTTTGTATCGAAGGACATTAACCCCAGCATCCTCTTCTCTTCACAACAGGAACAGCAGGAAGCCCAGGCTGTGGGGGGTAAGCGATGGTGATGGGGTGCCGGCCACTAAAGCCTCGTACACACGATCAGATTTTCGGACGACCCTTCGCCCGTTTTTTTGTTGCATGCTAGTCTCATGTGGAAAGTAAAGAGGTTACTCACCATACAAAAATTCTCTTATGACAGAATTCAACTTCAGAAGTGATGTAATGTGTTGAATTGTTGTGTATGTATTCTTTCATTTCTGAGCATGCGTAGTCTTGCTCTTACGATTTTTTTTTGGACGAAAACTGTACTAATTATACAAAAATCGAACGTTGAGTTCACGTACGACGAAAATGTTATAGTCTGCACATCCAGCTTTTGTCTGCCGAAAAACTGGCATCGGCTGTCGAAAGCACCGTACTAACGATCCGAAAAATCGACAGATCGTTCGTCAGATGAAATTTGACTTCCGATTTTCGTATTGTGTGTACGAGGCCTTAACTGCTTCAGCCCCGGAGGTTTTGGCTGCTCAATGACCAGGCCATTTTTTGCGATTCGGCACTGCGTCACTTTTATTGACAATAGCGCGGTCGTGCGACTCTGTACCCAAACAAAATTGACGTCCTTTTTTCCCCACAAATAGAGCTTTCTTTTGGTGGTATTTGATCACCTTTGCGGTTTTTATTTTTTTGCGCTATAATCAAAAGAAGAGCGACAATTTTGAAAAAAAATATTTTTTACTTTTTTGCTATAATAAATATCCCAATTTTTTTTTTTTTTAAAGCAAATTTTTTCTCAGTTTAGGCCCATATGTATTCTTCTACATATTTTTGGTAAAAAAATCGCAATAAGCATATATTGTTTGGTTTGTGCAAAAGTTATAGCGTCTACAAAATAGGGGATAGATTTATAGTATTTTTATTTTTTTACTCGTAATGGCAGCGATCTGCGATTTTTATCGCGACTGCGACATTATGGAGGACACATCGGACAATTCGGACTCATTTTTGGGACCATTGGCATTTATACAGCGATCAGTGCTATAAAAATGCATTGATTACTGTAGAAATGACACTGGCAGGGAAGGGGTTAACACTAGGGGGCGATCAAGGGGTTAAATGTGTTCCCTAATGTGTGTTCTAACTGAAGGGGGGAGGGGACTGACTAGGGGAGGTGACAGATCGCTGTTCATACTTTGCATGAACAGACGATCTGTCACTTCTCCCCTCAGAGAACCGGGATCTCTGTGTTTACAGACAGAGGTCCCGGTTCTCGCCGTATTACGAGTGATCGCGGGAGCCCGATGGTCTCGGGGCACTCGCATCGGCTCCGGGGGCGAGCAGCGGGCGCCCAAAGGAGCGACGTACCATAACGTCGATTCGCCTGCCCGTGCCATTCTGTCGCAGTAAAACTGTGGCGGCTGGTCGGCAAGTGGCCTCTTTCAGGTTTCGGAGACTGAATGGTATCCAACATTCAAACCTGAGGAGCAAATGATGAAGGAGCTTGGCGTCCTCCTGATCAATGTCTGGGAAATGCAAAAACAGTCAGAAAGCTCCTCTAAGCCTAGGTTTCCACTATTGCGACCTGAAAGTTGCGTGATTTTGCCGCGGTTTTGATGCGACTTGAAGCAATGCCTGTGTGTTCTTGAGGTCTATGGACCTCAAAACGCGTCAAAGTGGGACCAAAGTAGTGCAGGGACTACTTTGAATTCGCACAGATATGAACGGTACTCATTGGAAATCATGGGGGTATGACTTGTCATGCGACTTTGCAGATCCCAAGTCGCACGACAAGTCACACAATGGAAACGTAGCCTTACCCATTACTGCTGTAGCTGTGATTTAAGTGCCTTGATTTAGGTGCCTGGAGCTGCATCTTTAATTGTGTACAGCTCAGCGCATGTTGGATGAGTTACATAGGTTGAAAAAGTCCATCCAGTTCAACCAAAAATAAATACAATCCCATAGACACAATCCTTCACCCACAGTTGATCCAGAGAAAGGCGAAAAACTCCAGCAAAGCATGATCCAATATGCTCCAGCAGGGGAAAAAATTCCTTCCTGATCGAGAGGCAATCAGATTTTTCCTGGATCAACTTTACCTATAAATATCAGTAACCAATTATATTGTATGTACATTTTATTTTTTCAAATGCTGCTCTGACAGTAAAAATTTTCCCCTCAGAAATAAACCTCCTTTCCTCCAACCTTCAATTGTTTTCTAGGTGTCCACGTCAGGGACCTGAAATGAATCAAGTTATGACCACCCCTTACAGTGACCATTGTCTCATTTATAGATAGTGATCATGTCTTCTCCTAATATAGAACTGTAGGCAAAACTTTTTTTTTTTTTTCATTTTGGATAGAGCAAGTTAGGGTTATAACCCCTATCATTATTTTTTCCCACCATCTATATCCAATTTCGGAGATTTCCCTTCACTTCCTTTCTCATAGCCAAACAGGAAGTGAGTGGAAATTCCTGCAAGTTAAGGGAATCCCTTAACCCCCAGCTCACCAGAACTAGTGTCCCCATTGGAAGATTTCTCCTCTATTACTTTTTTTGGGACAACCCAAATTTTTTTTTTTTTTTTTACTTTCACTCAGTGATAATGGTAAACAGGACAAATAAAGAGGCTGAATCTCCCTAACTGGGACACAGACAGCAATAAAAACTTACAGGGGTTTCAATCCCTCTCCACTCAATCCAAAACTAAAAAAAAAAGGTTTTAGTTGCCTTTTAGTTCTACTTTAAGCGTCTTCACTCTCAGATAAATAGGTTTAGTTTACTTGGTTGTCCCTCGTAAATGAGATACTCCAGCCCCCTTATGAATTTCCCTGCCCTTCGTTAAAGTTTTTCTAATTCTAGGACATCCTTTCCATTGATTAGGGACCAAAATTGAAATGCATACTCAAGATGAGGCGGAACCAATGTTTTGCCCCTCAAATAAATACCCTTTAGTTTCCGACAGCCTGGCATTGCATGCTACTGCTAGGTCTGTGGTCCTCTAGGACCCCCAAATCTATTTCCATCACTCATGTTCCCGGTGTAATTTCTTGTTTAATAAAGGAAAAAGTACAGAAACCTTAAAGGAGAAGTACGGGGAAAGCTTGTTTGGCTGTACTTCTACTGTGGATCACAGGAGTGCAGTTCGTTTTTAGCAGTCAGCGGGTTGACGTCACGGAAGGTCCAGGCTCTGGAAGGATTGTGACCATAAAGTCTGGATCCGCCCACAACTCTAGACCGGCACCCGGATCAGCCTCTCAATGAGCCGCTGAGAGGCTGAGCCAGCCGCTCCCACCCCCTCCACAGCCCAGCCCTCCAGTGAGCGTTGGGGGGGGGCAGAGCAGAGGGCCAGTGACTGGCCGTCACCAGCTCTCTGCTCAGGGAGCTCCGAGAACTGACTAACGTCTGCATGCAAGAGAAGCAAGCTCTGACTTTGAAGCCTCTGGTGAGATAATAGAAGACCAATACACCTACTCTAGGTGCTCAGGCTTGGGATGTCCTCCTTCCATCCAACTAAGATACCTGAGAATAAAAAACGAAATGCCGGCAACTCTGGAAATTCTTCTGTAATCTTTTATTAGAACATGACCATTAAAATGTGACAGCTGACGCGTTTCGGCACTTAGACTTGCTCACGGCTCTGAGAACTGAGCGATCAGCGGTATTTGATCGCTCAGTTCTCAGTGTTAGAGGCGGTGGGGGACAGATGCAGCGTCCACCTAGGTAAGTATGATTTTGGGAAAAAAAATTAAAAATCCCGAACTTCTTCTCTTTTTAGTCACTCAGGAGAGTGAAGGTCCATTTTAAAGTGGAAGTCATGGCCAAATGTGTTTTTCATCTTCAACAATCTTTACCCTTAGGCTTCATTCACACTTGTGCGATTTGTCATGCAACTTTGGACATCAAAGTTGCATGATAAGTTGTTCCCCACGTTTTCCAGTGATAAGTTACAGCGACTTCAAAGTAGTTCACGCACTACTTTGGTCCGACTTTCAATGTTAACCCTCAAAAGTTGCATGAAAGTCATACCTGAATGGTTATACAATGCAACAGTTGTCCATTATCACTGGCCAAAGCCAAAGTCGTACGCAAGTTGCAGCCATCCGAAATTGCGTCAAAGTTGCACCAAAGCTGCACTCCAAAGTCAGTGCAACTTTGGAGTTGTACAAGTGAGAATGGAGCCTTACTCAAAGTTACCCTACTTTTTCCATCATTGCTCTTCTTGGCTAGCAGGCACAAAGCCACCATCAGAAGACCTCACATAAGAAAGATCTTTCCATATCCATGCCTGTTCGGTTTGGCCAAGTGTGCTTGTTCATGCCTATGGAGGAGGAAGGCTGAACATAGCTATCCAGCTTGGCTGCCAGAAGAAGGGACAGCCCAGGGATATCTGAAGAAGTCATCGCCTAATCCAGCTGTTACTGGCAGAACTAGAGGGTCGTAGTTTGGTGAAATCTCATGGACTCATGGTCTTCTGGAGTACGACGCATTTCAAGCTCCTTATATCCAAACTTGTAAATGGTTATTAGAAAGTTATTTGTAAAATTCTCAGGTCACATAGAAGAAAGTACAAATTAGTATACAGTAACAGAAGCTTGATAAATGGAGGACCAGTGAGGTTCAATCGGGTTTCCTGGTATCCACCACAAGGCTTTGACTGAGTTTTCTATACCCGCAGCCAAATATGGTGCCCATTCTAATCTGTACATGATGTCAACACAAAGCTAATGTAATATTGTGCTGGGACTTAGAGAGGAAAAGTTTTCTTTTGATAGGAAGATGATGCAGATCTGATGATATAAGCATTGCCCGATCTCCAGTTCATTTTATATTTGTCTTTACTTACACGTGTTTGTGCTCAATAGGCAGAGCTCCAGTGGAACAACATCCTGACAACTTTAGGAACGCTGGGCCCGGGCAGGGGGCATTTTTCTCTTCCTTGAGCTGGCAAGGTAGGCTTTTTTTTTAGAAATGTCTGAAGAGTATCTGTTTATTAAAGCCTCGTACACCCGATCGGGTTTTCATCCGGGAATTGTGTGATGACAGACTGTTTGCCTAAAACCCGACCGTTAGTACGCTCCATCAGACAATTGTTGGCCAACTTTCCGCCAACAAATGTTGGATGGCAGGCTAGTAAATTTTCGGCGGACTATGGTCTGTCGTCAGATTTTCGTATCGTGTGTACACAAGTCAGTCACAAAAAAGTCCAAAGTGCAAACACGCATGCTCACCAAACATGAAATTAGCAGAAGGTGCCCAAAGGGTGGCGCTCAAGAGCTGAAATTCCTCGTAGTATGTCGCTACTTTCATGTTTGTTGGCCGACAATTGTGTACTGTTTGTATGCAAGACAAGTTCCTGGCACACGCCCTTCGGACAAAAGTCTGATGCTTTGTCTACCAAAAATCCGATCGTGTCTACGAGGCTTTACACTAGGCAATGTATGGACTAGTCCAGAGGTCTCCAAACTGCGGCCCCCGCATCTTTGTCTGGCCCTTGGGGCACTAGTCATCCCACTGATATGAGACATTAATCTGCCCTCTAACACCATAAATGGGGCTTAATTCCTGCCACTGACATCAACAATGGGGCACTATTTCTCCCACTGACACCACTAATGGGGCACCATTTCTCCCACTGACACCAACAATGGGACACTATTCCTCCCACTGACACCAACAATGGGACACTATTCCTCCCACTGACACCAACAATGGGGCACTATTCCTCCCACTGGCACCAACAATGGGGCACTATTCCTCCCACTGACACCAACAATGGGGCATTATTCCTCCCACTGACACCAACAATGGGGTACCATTTCTCCCACTGACACCAACAGTGGGGCACTATTCCCCCCACTGACACCAACAATGAGGCATGGGGCACTGTTTACTCCCATTGATGCCAGAAAAATGTTCTATTCCCACTGGCCACAGTCCGGCCCCCCTAAAGACTGAAGGACAGAAAACTGTCCCTTTGTTTAGAAAGTTTGGAAACTCCTGGACTAGTCCATTGCTTTTAAAACGCAGCCTAATAATTCAGCAGACACTTATGACAATACTCAAGGTCTTGTGTCTGCCTGATGTTATTACTCTCTAGAGAGTTATCATGACATTCATAGAGCCCATAAAGTGGCCTTTTCAGTTTGGTGACATGTACACTTGAATAAGTAATATAAGAACCTCAAGGTGGAATTAAACCCTTGTTTTTTTTTTGTGTGTGTTTTTTTGTGTTTTTTTAATTAAAATAACAAACATAATATACTTACCTGCTCTGTGCAATCCTTTTGTACAGAGCAGCCCCGATCCTCTTCTTTTGGGGACCCCCACCGATGCACCTGACCCCTCCTCTTTGGCCGGTGCCCACCCTGGAAAGCTGGTTTCCATGGTGGCACCTGTGCGTGCTCGCTCCCGTGTCCCGCTGCTGCGTCCATTGACACAGACAGCGGGACTCGGCTCTAACCCCCCCCCCGCTTCCATGTCACAGCAAAAATGGGTTCGGACGATTTTTTTGGGGGGGGGGGGGGGGGGGGGGCTGGAGGGGGCTTCTACAGACAGAAGGCTTTTTATCTTTTTATCTTTTCTATCACTTTAATGCTGGCCATACACTATACGAAAAATCGGCTGGACCCATTTTCGAAAAATGGACATTCGGCCGTGAGAGCAAACAATGTAATGTCCAATAAATCGTTCAGTGGACATAAATGAATCAATTTTTTGTTTGTGTTTTTACATATACCTAGTGCAAACAGTTCAGACGGGAAACACATCAACCTTTCAATTTATCGTTCGTGTTGTCCTTTGTTTTTTCGGCTCAAAAACATCCCAACGATTATCGATGTTGTGCTCATTAACTGGCTGAAAAATGAACGAACCGGCCAAATGACCGGATTTCGGACGATTTTTCGTATAGTGTATGGCCAGCATTAGGCTCTTTGGCCAAAATCATCAATGTAAGGTAATGGTCATTTCATGTATATGGAAACCCATATTTATTGAGTGATGGATAGGCTATGATCGAATGCAGCCTTGCTCAACCTTCTCAACACAGAGGAACCCTTGAAAGAACTTTCCAGTCTCAGGGAACCCCTGATAAAAATGACTTTATCTACAACTCATGATACATTATTGTCACACTCAGTGGGAAGAATGTTCCTTATTTGTGTTCATCCTGAAGAATGGTGTCAGCAGGAACTTATCGGAAAGGTAGAATTTGGTTATTGCTTAAGGCAATGTTTCTCAACTCCAGTCCTCAAGGCGCCCCAACAGGTCATGTTTTCAGGATTTCCCTCAGATAAACAGCTGTGGTAATTACTAAGGCAGTAAAACTGATCAAATCACCAGTGCAAAATAATGGAGAGCCTGAAAACATGACCTGTTGGGGCGCCTTGAGGACTGGAGTTGAGAAACACTGGCTTAAGGAACCCCTAGCAACCTCTGGAGGAACCCTGGTTGAGAAACCCTAATCTAATGTCTATGAGGCAGCCCCTGAATGACTTCACAAGGAACAAATGAGAAACCCTTGCTTTATCTCTGGTGTTTCCACCATGCTAAGCCAATGGCAGGACTATGAATCTATGTATATTCCCTCTTCTTCCTTCTATTGTTTAGAGCAAACCCGTGCTTTCTCAATTAATGGCAACACAACAGGTTTGCTTCATTTCATTGTACATATTTACATTGACATTTGCTTTGATCCCTCAGACCAGAAGTCAGAGAAGTCCACTTCTCATCCGGTATCAGAAGATCGGGCTGTGCTAGTACACGATGAAAGTGAGCCATCAGACGACGAACTCCTATCTCTTTCAAGCCAACACAGCAACACCAGTGGAGAAAAACATCATGGAACCCCAAAGCACAAAAGCACAGAACTCCCTAGCACAGCTCCCCAGGCTCCTCCGGAAGACATTGACCTCTTGTTTCTCGATGGGAGTTCGGCGGCGGCTGCTGCTCCTGCAGCACAACCCTTGGCACCACCTTCCAACTCAGACCTTCTGTATGACCTGTTTGGAGCTTCTCAGGCGCCTGGGGAAACCGTTTTCCAGAGCGGCGGAATCGGTTCAGCACATTCAACGCCACGGCGGTCTGCGGCGTCCTCTTCTCCGTCCCAGTCTCCGAAGATAGGAGAAGGTAAAGAGGAGCATTCACTGGTTTATGTTCTTCCAAATGCCCTTTAAATAATTTACTATGGATCCTTTTATATATTTTTCATTTCTTTGCCTAGGTCATCATTTTTTTTAAAAGTTTGGCCTCCTAAGATGTACAGGGTAGTCAGATTTAAAGTGGATCTCTGATATTTTTTTAGTTTAGAGTAGTGAGGAGGGGTTATATAGATACAGAACACTAATGCCGCGTACACACAGTCGGAATTTCCAACAACAAATGTTCGATGGGAGCTTGTTGTCGGAAATTCCGACCGTGTGTAGGCTCCATCGGACATTTGTTGTCGGAAATTCCGACAACAAAAATTTGAGAGCTGGTTCTGAAATTTTTGTTGTCGGAAATTCCGATCGTGTGTACACAATTCCAACGCACAAAATTCCAAGCATGCTCGGAATCAAGCAGAAGAGCTGCACTGGCTATTGAACTTCATTTTTTTCGGCTCGTCGCACGTGTTGTACGTCACCGCGTTCTTGACGTTCGGAATTTTCGACAACATTTGTGCGACCGTGTGTATGCAAGACAAGTTTGAGCCAACATTCGTTGGAAATAAACCCAGGATTTTTTTGTCGTAATGTCCGATCATGTGTACGCAGCATTAGAATTATGCCTTGCATTAAGGACAAGAGAAGTGTTACTGTGCAGTGTCCATACATACAGAATAGGAACAGATACTGATATTTACACTTAGTATAAAAACAAGATAAGTGGTACTGTGCAGAGTCCATACATACAGAGTAAGAACAGATAGTGAGAATTACACCCAGTATACAGGACAAGAGAAGTGGTACTGTGCAGAGTCCATACATACAGAGTAAGAACAGATAGTGAGAATTACACCCAGTATACAGGACAAGAAAAGTGGTACTGTGCAGAGTCCATACATACAGAATAAATAGTGTAAAATGACTGTGTAATCCCTCTAAGGAAATACTGGAGGTGAAGTGATGAGAAAAAGTCCTGTATAGCCGCATTAAAAATGATTATAGCCTTTATTTAGTAAAAACAAACAAAATTACATGCCACAGCAGAAAATGCAGGAAACTGACGCGTTTCACACTATAATAAGTGCTTAATCATAGCTATGATTTTTTTCTCATCACTTCATCGTTACAAGCATTGCCGGCACCTGTGGCTTCCAACATGGAGGAGGGATCTGTTCCTAATTGACCTTCCTAGAGCGGTGATATTTCTTTCTCTGATATTTTGGAGGTCTTCAATGATCAGTAATTCATTTTTGATGGTAACAATAATTGGGTATCCTTTGGGCGCAGGGGTGGGCAGGGAAGTGTGCTGATCCTCCGCCTCCTGGCTGCACACTTATCACAGAGATAAGATCACAGATTGCGCACCATTCTCCTGTCACATGACTAGTGATGTCATCACCTTGCAGCATTGCTAATGATAACTTTCTGTATCCTCCACAGCGTCCACATTTGATCCATTTGGATCGAGTCCGAAGCAGCCAGCTAAGGACCTTCTTGGCACCTTCCTCAGCGCTTCAAATGCCACAGCGGGAGACCCCTTTCTGCAAGCCGCGAGAAGCCCCTCCCCCAGCCCGACAGTCCAAGTGGATCCATTCAACATGGGTAAACCGTTGTGACCTATGTCGTGATGTATTTATAGAGGGATTCTAAACGAATGGAAACGGGGATATTGCTTTAAAACAGAAAGTTGTGGAAATCACTAACTATAGACAAGGTGACTAATCAGCTCTGACGGCCTAAGAGAACCTGTAGTGTCTATACTGCCCCCAGCTACATTATACTGACTTGATAAAGTCCGGCATCTACACTTTTTTTTACTTCCCTAGTCCAGACCTGCTCAGCTATGGCATATAAAGGAATGGGAGTGGGCACACATAGCACACAGGGCTTGTACCTAACTGTTAAATTGTTTCTAAATCCACAACAGTAAAATCGGTCTGTATATGCAGTAAAGCATGCTTGTTATACTCACTGTGGAACCTAAGGGGTTAATCCTCTGCATTGTGTAAAATGGCTGTTTGATCCTGTCTTCTCTGATCCTCCCCTTCCACTGTCCCCCATCCATCTGCTGATGGAACAGAGCCTTGGGGGCACTCTGCACATGCTCAGTTTGCTGTGTATTGCTAGAGAGTTTTTTTTTTCTTGGGAGGGTGCATGTGATCAGCGCAGGGCCAGTCAGTACTGTCTAGACAGAGGGTCAGGGGTCCTGCAGCCTCAAAGGACAATCAGGGGAGAATGAAAACTCCTCCTACAAGCTTTAACCAGATCTCACAAAAGTCACAAGACTGCTATATACTGCTGATGTGGAAAGGTATTTATATTTACTAAAATAATTGCATTTCCATGTTCTGTGTACTGTGGGAGACCAGATATAGTGAATGCAGGCTCCTGGGTTTAGTAACACTTTAAGTCCCAGTGAAGTGACTACACTCAGGTGATAAACGGGGATGAAACAAATCACCCTACATAAGTTGCACCTGTTTATCTGCAGCCGTCTTCCCCCTACATCAATTCAAAGTGCAGAATTTACACAGGATCTCTCAGCTCAGAAAAGCAGGGGGTGGAGAGCTGAAGTTACATCAGTGAGGAGAGCTCTGAGAGCTGATTGGAGTGAAGGGACACACCCTCTTCACACAGGTACACAGCCAAGGCTGTCAATCAGCTGGAGCCTCCCTTCCTTGCCCTCCTGCCGCTTCTATGTGGTGCCCGGGAAATCATCCGGCAGTAGCTTGGCATCCCAGATAGCAAGCAATTGAGTTGCAAGTTTGAAAATGACTTGCTAAGCTCTTGCTAGACTTCCCGGGCTTCACAAGTTTGTTGCACAATTGCAGCAAGTCTGCATTGCATGACTCTAGATCAGCTTTCTTTACAAACATTCTGCAATTCTGCTGCAAGTTCTGGTTCAGTTATATTGTTCTATAGTCCTCCCACCACAGGGGGCACTGTGACTGAATTTTCATGATGTAGATTTGCAGACCTCTTGCTGTAGACTCACCACTGCAACTTTGCTCTTGCTAGAGACTTGCCATGGAAATTTGCTCCAAATTGGAAAAGTGTCAACTAGAACTTCAAGTTCTATACTGAAAGTGTATAGCCATGGGGCCATCCGGTGTCGTGGCTATATAAGAACTGGCAGGTACTGGAGCTGACACAACGGCAGGAGCCAGCGTCGGAGGAGGACCATTTTATTTTTTATTTTTAGCGGGTCGGCGGCGAAGGAAGAAGATATTGGCAGAGGGGGGGGCACCTCACCAGAGAAAGAAGACATCAGCAGAGCCCCCCTGCCCCAAAGCACCCACCCTCCATGTTGAAGGCATGTGGCATATGGTCCAGGAGGGGGGGTTCTCGTCTCCTCCCCCTTTCCTGACCTGCTGGGCTGCGTGCTCGAATAAGGGTCTGGTATGGGTTTTGGGGGAACCCGCGTCCTTTTCTTTTTTTTTTGCGTGGGGTTTTCCGTTGAAATCCATAGTATGGTATTGGGGTCTTGGGGGAGGACCCGCGTCGTGTTTTTTATTTTGGCGTGGGGTTCCCCCCAGATCCATACCAGACTCTTTCTGGTATGGATCTGGGGGGGGGGGGGGGGGACTCCATGCCGTTTTTTTTCTATAAATTTGGTGTGAGGACTTCTCTATACCAAAAGCAAATGAATTGTTTTGATTGGTCAAAGGACAATTGGCAATCATCTCAAAGTCGGATCCTGTTCATTGAAGTGGCTTTGAATTCGGACATGAATTCGTGCGACTTCCATGTTGGATCAGTGACTCAATGTTACATGGACTCAATGTTACATGGACTCAATGTTACATGGACTCAATGTTACTTGGACTCAATGTTACATGGAATCAATGTTACATGGAATCAATGTTACATGGAATCAATGTTACATAGACTCAATGTTACATAGACTCAATGTTACATAGACTCAATGTTACATGGAATCAATGTTACATAGACTCAATGTAAGTCGCATTCCTTTTGCTGGTTGAAAAAAGTAAAAATGACTAAACGTAGGCTTTAACCTGCAGCTTAATGCCCGTAATGCTGCCATATCTCCCTCATGCCAATTCAAAACAAACTCCTCCATCCATCCATGTCTCCATGCTTCATTTTGTTGAGAAATCAAATCACTTTAGCAAATCCCCTACTACCGTGTTTCCCCGATAGTAAGACACCCCCGATTGTAAGACGTATCGGGAGTTTCAGAGGGGTCAGCTAATATAAGCCATACCCCGAAAGTAAGACATATGTCTTACTTTCGGGGAAACACGGGGGGATTTGCCTGCAGTGAAGTGCGGTACCCCTCCTTCTCTGTCCCCCTCCGTTCCGCTTTCCTCCTCTGTGCCTCCCCGCTGTCCCCTCCGTTCCCCCCTCCTTCTCTGTCCCCTCCGTTCTCCCCCTCCGTTCCGCTTTTCTCCTCTGTGCCTCCCCGCTGTCCCCTCCGTTCCCCCCTCCTTCTCTGTCCCCCTCCGTTCTCCCCCTCCGTTCCGCTTTCCTCCTCTGTGCCTCCCAGCTGTCCCCTCCGTTCCCCCCTCCTTCTCTGTCCCCTCCGTTCTCCCCCTCCGTTCCTCCGTCCTCCCCCTCCTTCCTTTGTGTATGGATAGAGTCAGCTGACTCTGTCCATTCACATAACTGAAACATTGTAATCTCCTGTGATTACAATGTGTCAGTTTATGAATGGAGAGAAGCCGCTGTCTTCTCTCCTTTCATTCTCAGAGCAGCTGACGCTGCAGAGAAAGGGACTGGGGAATCTCTATCCTCTGTCTCTTTCTCTGTCTCAAGGGGGAGATATCAGAGGTCTGTTAAGACCCCTGATATCTCACCAAAGCCCCCCAACAGGGCTGATTAAAAAAAAAAAAAAAAAAAATATTGCAATAAAGAATAAAAAAAAATTTTTTTTCCCAATATAAGACATACCCCGAAAGTAAGACATAGTGGGGCTTTTAGGGATAAAAAGAAAGTAAGACACTGTCTTACTTTCGGGGAAACACGGTAGCAGTTGTAGCCACGGCCATCTTGAGTAAGGGTGAATGATTCATGTAGCATTTACTTCCTGGAATCCATCTGCCCTTAGCTCAGGCATGCAGCCAGGAGGGTGTGCTTAGCTGAGAAAGACCCTCTCCCTCTCCTGAAGACTTCTGGGATGTATGACGACATTTGCCTAGGCCTGGAAACCAGGAAGTAACCGAAGAAGTGTGAAAAAAAAAGTGTAAAACAAGTACATATGCTATACTTTGTAGAAGAAGCTAAAGTAGATATGGCGCTATTCTAATACTAGATGTTATTGTTAAAGGGTTAATTAAAACCACTGATGTTACCAATTAGTGGAATGACTTAATGATAGGGAGAAAGAGGTAGATTACAATTGGTACTTCTCTGCTGACAGTAAAACCCCACATAAGGGTAAGCAAAGGTGCCTATTTAAAAACAACTTAATCTCCCAATTTTTCCTGCAAATGTGATGCGAAAATTAAATGAACTAAAAATAACTTGAACGGGTGTGGTGATAATAAGTGTATATGATACAAATCCAAAAAAATATAGTATCTATGCGTGTTTAGATACTTTGTGTAATGTGAACACAATGCCCTAATTTGTCAACATAAATAAAATGAAAATGATCATATAAAATGAAAAATACAATAAAAACTAAAACCCATCTGAAACAAGTAATAAAATCCACCTACATGTAAACATTCAGATTGCCAACAATGGCTAACTTAACATAATAGTATCAGTTTATATAAATTCAATAAAGTGCTATGTGCCACTGGGAAACCAACTGTGCTGATATTATTAATGAGACCAATAGTCCAAAGTCACTTAAAATCAATAAAGTGCTTGTGTGCCAGTGAAAATCCACATTTAGTTTGATTCACTTCCCCATGGGTGATCACACCGTGCGTGCCTTATCCGTGCTACTATTATGGCTGCACTCACCAGATCCTTCACCCCCTCCTGGGGTCTAAGGCATCCACAGTATGTGCCACTGTGTAGCAATTTAAGGTATATCTCGTCCTTGTTGGTTACGAAGCGATCCCATCATATACCAATACTCCTAAAAAGAGAGAGGGAGCCCAATAGTGTAGTACTGTAGAATACCGTTGATTGCACAAATAGTAGAAAGGTACTCACATTCAGTTGGAATAAAACAAGAATATATTGCTGACACCAGCGCCTGTGACCGGAAATGATGCAAGGACGAATTCTGACTCTTTTCTACGCGTTTCGTCACTCTGACATCATCTGGAGCACTCCAGATGACGTCAGAGTGATGAAACGCGTAGGGCGGAGTCAGCATTCGTCCTTGCATCATTTCCGGTCACAGGCGCTGGTGTCAGCAACATATGCTTGTTTTATTCCAACTGAATGTGAGTACCTTTCTACTATTTGTGCAATAAACGGTATTCTACAGTAATCGAGATCTCTTCCTGGATTAGTTTTGGAGAGGTGCATGCTGGGTGTCATCATTTCCCAGGAGTCTGTGGGGCAGTACTGTGATGTTGCCATAACAACGGGGCGGGATCTTCCTCCGTCGCCGCCCGTTATGGCAACATTAGAAACAATCTGAGCTGCGGCCAGGAAATCACACATGCGTGAAATTGAGAGGTGCATGCTGGTTACCCAGCATGCACCTCTCCAAAACTAATCCAGGAAGAGATCTCGATTGGGCTTCACATGCCCACAATCATGATGGCAACGGACACAACAGGAGGCAGCAAATATTCGGTAAGAAATTTATATTTTTGCTAAATACATAATAAACATTGTATACTAGTATTTGAATTGTATTAGTAATAATTAAAGGATCATTTAAAAAAATTAAAATTTTCGCCGGAACTCAGCTTTAATGTGTCTAATAAGTGTGTTTCTTCTTCTCCATCCAGTGGCCATTATGCAGTATTTTCCGATTTGCTGTATTTCAGGAAAATACTGCTTTATGACCACTAGAAGGAGCTGACAGTCATAGAAAATAAACATTAGACCCATTATGAGGATTATTTGTGACAGCACATTACATTTTATTTATAAATAGACTGCTTAGTGTAAAGTTGCACCTGGAACAAATACTGTAAATTGCTATAAATAAAGCAGAAATTATGCATATTTGATATGATTTTTTTTTTTTCAGCTCCTCCTTCTGTGTCTATCCAACCTGATGTGTCTTCAGCGTGGGACTGGAGCGCTCCTTCTCAAGGTAAAACTCTGCATTTATTTTTTTTTTCTTCTATGGTTTTTATTGTTCAACCAGCCACTTCCTTTTCCAAGGCAGTACAGTACAGGGGGTCCCCGAGTTACGAACCTGTTAGGGACTGCCTGCTTGTTCCTAAGCCGTATTTGTTCGTAAGTCGGAAGCGCATGCGCAGAACAGCAGAGACGTTGTTTTCCGATGTTTTCTGATGTTCTGCCAAGTAGCCGCGCATGCGCAGACTTCGTTTTCCGGTGTTCTGTTAAGTAGCAGCGCATGCGCAGACGTTGGTTTCCGATGTGGCCTCCGTCGAAAAGTGGCCGCGCATGCGCAGAACGTCGCCCGCCTCCCGTTCGTAAGTAGGATTTGTTCGCAAGTCGGAGGTTCGTAACTCGGGGACCCCCTGTACAGGTACGTTACAATCCAAGACAAGAGGGTTAGGAGGTCTCTAATCATAAAGAGATGGGCAAGTGATAGAAAATAATAATTGTGTGGGGATGAGCTGTTCAAGTAAATTGAGTTATTCGCTGAGATGGGATAGGCTTGCCTGAAGATGTGAGATTTCAGGGTTTGCCGAAAGGTGGACAGAAAAGGAGATCACGGGACAGACTGGGGTAAGGGGTTACAGAAGGTGGAAGAGGCTCCAGAGAAGTCCTTTAAAGCACAACTAAAGTCACAGACACTCACCTAAAGCTCTAATGGTTTGACGCTTGCAAGGTCCTGCTCCAGCATTTTCTCCCTGGGTTCTTCCGGGGGCCAGTTTTTGAATGTTTTGATTGGCCACTCATGAGTGCAGTCATATGCAGATCGGTGTGTATTCTGCAGGGGATGGTGAACAGGCAGGTAGGTGTATTTTATTATAGGAGAGATGTTGCATGATTCTTATGCAATAAAGAGCCTAAAGCCGCATACACACGATCTGACTTTCCGACGGGAAATGTTCAATGTCAGGCTGTTGGCGGTAAATCCGTGTGTACGCTCCATCGGACAATTGTTGTCGGACTTTCCCTGGACAAATGTTGAATGGCAGGTTTTCAGATTTTCCACGGGCAAATGTGTGTTGTCGGATTTTCCAAGCGTGTGTACACAAGTCCGTCAGACAAAAGTCCAAAGTACAAACACGCATGCTCTGAAGCAAGGAGGAGCCAGAAGCGGTCGGTCTTGTAAACTAGCGTTCGTAATGGAGAATTAACATTGGTGACGTGGCAAATTATGAAATCTCCAAATGCAGCGCACAATTCTCTTCTTCTTTAATGGGAAAATAATGAAGCTGCTTTGCTGGTGATACTGATGGAGTTATTGCAAACTGATTTTCAACTGGTTTTTTTTCTATTGATATCAAGAATAATATTATTATGCTTTTTTTTTTTTTTTATTTGGGCAAGTTACCACAACACCATTATCCTGTAGTTTTTAAGATCAAAGATACAACTATGTTGGTGTCCCTTGTCAATTTTACATATTTATTTTATGTGTATTTTTTTAAATGTAACTGCCGACTCCCAAACTGTCATTTGAAGTAAAACACATAGCCAAGTATTATTCTACACAATTTTTTTATTGTGCATTAAAAAAAGAAAACATATAAAATTAGACATGATATCTGCCAATAGAACTCAACCAAAAAGTGCATTCTATGCATCCAAAAATATAGAAAATATACCAAATAAAATCATTACTCAACCAAAAAATAATGTCAAAGCAATAACTCCAAGGCCAATAAGAAATAACACGTTATCTCCTCCGATTCCGCAACATGGCTGGTTGACAAACGACCGTTCAGAAACAAACTGAAAAGTGCAAAATGAAAAGCGCGAATCGACACTCACCAAACTTCTACTAACACGAAATTAGCAGAAGGAGCCCAAAGGGTGGCGCTAAAGAGCTGAAAAACAACATAGTACGTCACTACGTTCGTATTTGTTGGCCAACAATTGTGTGACCGTGTGTATGGAAGACAAGTTTGGGCCAACGCCCTTCGGACAAAATTCCGCGGTTTTGTTGGTTACAGTCCAGATGGATGTATTGTCATTCTCCGGTCCGGACGCTATATATGCTGTCCTGTATGTTTTGTTTCAGAGCGGGGTCCGTGGGGCTCCAGCAAGTAATTTCCTTCAGCTCTGGACTGCTGTAGAGTCCTCTGGGCCACCATCCACTCACCTCAGCCAAAATGGTTTCCGTTAGCTTCAATCAACTGTGCACGTGCAAGCGTGATGTGGTACATCATCCGTGACACACGGAGCGTCTCTGACGTGATGCAAGATCCGACATGTTTCACCAGATACAGTTTTTTTCAAGGATCCTTGAAGCTAACGGCAACCATTCTGGCTGAGGTGAGCGGACGATGGCCCAGAGGACTCTACAGCAGTACAGAGCTGAAGGAAATTACTTGCTGGAGCCCCAAGGACCCCGCTCTGAAACAAAACAGACAGGACGGCATATATACATCACGGGCCGGAGAATGACAATACATCCACCTGGACTGTAACCATATCGTTCCACGCGTGGTCTGGTGAGCGGACCTTTGGTCCTCCAATTGCTTGGCTTACTTTGCCCCAGGTATTTTGTTATACCTCAGCCTGTGTTAGCCCGCTTCACTGTAATGTCATCTTTCTACTGTTATCCAATGATGGAACTTTCAGTCTTATGCCGCGCACACACGATCGGAAATGCCGCCAGCAAAAGACCGATGAGAGCTCTTGGTCGGAAAATGCGACCGTGTGTATGGCTCCATCGGACTTTTGCTGGCGGAACTCCAGCCAGCAAATGATTGAGAGCAGGTTCTCTATTTTTCGGTCGGAAAAAGTTCCTATCAGAAAATGCGATCGTCTGTATGCAATTCCGACGCGCAAAATTCCTACGCATGCTCAGAAACAATTGGACGCATGCTCGGAAGCATTGAACTTAATTTTCTCGGCTCGTCGTAGTGTTGTACGTCACGCCGCGTTCTTGACGGTCGAAAGTTCAGAGAACTTTTGAGTGATCGTGTGTATGCAAGGCAAGCTTGAGTGGAATTCCGTCGGAAAAACCATCCAAGATTTTTCCGAAGGAAATTACGCTCGTGTGTACGCGGCATAAGTGTCTAATTCAATCCTGGATTATTGTATACTTGTACCTCTGGATCAGCCACCAATTGTGGATCCCTTCCACCTCTCTACACTAGCAGCTTTACCGAGCTACAACTTCAATCAATACTATTTCTGTGGGACTAGCAATTTGACTCAACTATTAATCCTCTAACCAAAGCTATCCCCTTGAAGGAGATTTACCTAATTAAACTTTGTAACAGGATGAACTTTTTCTCCTATGGTGCATGAATAGTGAAAGCGTGATGCAGCTGCTCCTAAACAGACAACGTTGTCTAATTCTAACATGATCTTGGTGTTGGTGATGGGTACCTGGTCTTGGCATCTTTTTGTATAAAACAAATTTTTGAAATAAATTTATTCCCTTGTTAAAGTGGAGTTCCCACAGTTTCATGAATATCGTTTTTTTAATATTCCTAGTTATATTACTCATGTGTTTCATATAGATCGCCGCTCGATTGCCGATTTCCCATACTAATCTAACTTTTATTCTGCCTTGCTGGCATTTTCCATATTGCTTGTGGTTATGTGAAGCCCACAAGCGCTATCTTACGGGACACGGTGCAGCTGAGCGACCAGCATGCGCTGCCCGTCCTCACGCCTGCGCAGTAATGCGCCGTAGTCGGCGCTCTAAAGTATACAGGTTGCCATAACAACGGGCGGCGACGTCGGAAGTGCCCGCCCCGTTGTTATGGCAACCTAGCCCCCGGCGCTGCCCACTGCCTCCTGGGAAATGATGACACACATCTCCCAGGAGCAGTGGCGGGCGGAGGCGCCGAGGGAAGTGACGTCAGGAGCCTAGGAGATGAAGGAGGCAGATTTCGAGGGACCACATAGCAACAGGCATCAAAAGGTAAGTAAAAAAAAAAAATTTTTCTCCAAATGTTTTTTTTAAATTTATTTTATGCACATTAATGACATTTTTTTTGGGTGGAACTCCACTTAAAGCGGAGTGCCACACAAAAATGGAACTTCCGCTTTTCGGAACTCTCCCCTCCTCCGGTGTCACATTTGGCACCTTTCAGGGGGGAGGGGGGTGCAGATACCTGTCTAAGACAGGTATTTGCACCCACTTCCGGCATAGACTCCCATGGGAGTCTATGCCTCTTCCCGTCCCTCCGCGCTGTCTGCTGGGAACACACAGCTCCCAGGAGAGAGCGGGGACCACTTGGGACGCGCAGCGCGACTCGCGCATGCGCAGTAGGGAACCGGGAAGTGAAGCCGCAACGCTTCACTTCCTGATTCCCTCACCTAGGATGGCGGCGGCAGCTGCCGAGAACCGAGCGGGTTCTCGGCGTCGCCTGTCGACATCGCTGGACCCTGGGACAGGTAAGTGGCCATGTATTAAAAGTCAGCAGCTGCAGTATTTGTAGCTGCTGGCTTTTTAATTTTTTTTTTTTTTTTTGGCGGTGTGGGTGGACCCCCGCTTTAAGGCCCCTTTCACACTTGTGCGACTTCAAAGTCACGCGAATTTACCGATTTACCGATTTGGGAGCAGTACTGCTTTGTACGACTTTGCCACAACTTTGGCATTAACCATTCCCAGCTTGTGCTTACAAAGTCGTACTAAAATCGTGTCTATATTATTCAGGTGCGATTTGCATGCTACTTGAGGGTTTAACATTGAGGTCTATGGACATCAACTCGCATGGACGTTGGACCAAAGTAGTGCAGGGACTACTTTGAAGTTGGCACGACTTAAAGTCGTGCCAATATGAATGGTAGTCATTGAAAATCATGGAGAATGACTTGTCATGCGATTTTGCAGTACAAAAATCGTGGGGGACAAGTCATATAAGTGTGAAAGGGGCCTTAAGCAGCTTGGTCCGCCTGTGTCTCTTCTCAGTGGGATCCTTTCCCCTGTAATCCTTCTTTTTACAGCTATTGTATTTAGGCACGGAGACCGCACCATATACTGTGGAGTCTGCAATTTTTAGGGACACCACACAGGCATTTTTGGTCATTACCCAGTGTTGTGATAACAAATAGTGAGTTTTGATCTTTGCAAAGAATACCCAATCACATGCAAGGAAAATTTAAAAAAAAAAACAGTTTTTGCTTGCACATGATTGGATGATGGAAGTCAGCAGAGCTTCTGCTCCTTTACTAAGCTCTGGAGCAACTGCAATTTGCCTTTAGTAAGTCAACCCCATAGTGCGCCTTCATTTTTTTACAAAGAAGTTGAATTCCGGGAATGGAGCTTTAAAGCTGAATTCTGAGAATTAGGCACGATGTACCCTTTCAGTGGAAAAGGCTGTTTACTGTAAACATCAATGCACTCAGGCTGCCCTCTGGTCCAGAAGTAGCCAGTCCTGCATCATTGTCTCTTCACCAATTTTTCAGTGAGGCATCCTCCGGGTAACATAAATGACGTAGCAGCTTGGCTTTGATACTGCAATGATAAAAATTTACAATGTATTCTAATCAGTCAAATTCTTTACCTTTTACGCAGGTGGTTTAGGCGTTGGAAGCAGATCAGGTGCCACAACTCCTACAGGCTCCCCCCATGGCACACCATTGCACCAAGCCAAGCCACAGAGCCTTGATCCATTTGCCGACCTTGGAAATCTAGGAGCAAATCTTCCAGGTAAAATGTTTTTTTTTTTTTTCTATTATGAACGATCATGTCAGTAGGGAAGGCATGGGATACTGTGTTCCTGCAATTAAGGGACTAGGATCCACGTCTTCCCTATTGTAAAGCTCCTCCCACACTGTACAAAAACACTGGCTAGGCACACAGTCAACCCTTTTGATCACCCCTGATGTTAACCCCTTCCCAGCTAGCCTCATTTTAGTACAGTGACAGTGCATATTTTTTAGCACTGATCACTGTATTAGCGTCACTGATTCCCCAAAAAAGTGTCAAAGGTGTCAGTTTAGTGTCTGATTTATCCGCCGCAATATCGCAGTCCCACTATAAGTTGCTGATCACCGCCATTACTAGAAAAAAAGAAAGAAGTAAAAATTCCATAAATATATCCCATAGTTTGTAGACACTATAACTTTTGCGCAAACCAATCAATATACGCTTATTGGATTTTTTTTTTTACCAAAAATATGTCTAAAATTTATTAAGAAATTAGATTTTTTTTTTTTATTGGACAGGTTTTATAGCAGAAAGTAAAAAATTATAGTTCTTTTTTTTTTCAAAATTGTATTTTTTTGTTTATAGCGCAAAAAATAAAAAACGCAGAGGTGAAATAGTTGGTGATGAACTGGAGAACTGTGTGGTTGAAGCATGTTCCTTGTGGCACCGACTTTTCAGAACTTGTCGTATGTTATTATGCTTTCACCAATACCTGCTGATCACACTAATAACCTCTTTTGGCGTCCATCTTGCATGGCACCGGGCTAACTGTGTGAACTTTTTACTGAGTTCCCATTTATGCCCCATATGGGGGATATCACTTGGTGGACATGTATGTTGGGTTTTCCATCTAAGTTGTCCACAATATTGTGGGAATTTTCTTACGTACTTAGTCAGGTTTAAAAACACAAGTCCATCTAGTTCAACCAATTATAAAATAAAAAAAACGAATTAACCACATTGCGACCGGCGCACACCAATGTACATCGGCAGAATGGCACGGACATGCAAATGTACGTCCCTTTGAATTTGCCACCGTGCCTTCACATGCGCGCCGCCGGTGGCGCGCTCCGTGAGTTCGTCTGCGGGGATACCTGCAAACGTCTTACAGAGAGGAAGATGTAATGTAAACAAGCATCTCCCCGTTCTGCCTAGTGACACTGTCACTGATCACAGCTCCCTGTGACCGGGAGCTATGATCAGTGATGTGTCACACACAGCCCCTCCTCCCCACAGTTAGAAACACTCCCTAGGACACACTTAACCCTTCCCTAGCCCCCTAGTGGTTAACCCCTTCACTGCCAGTGTCATTTTTTACAGTAATCAGTGCAATTTAATCGCACTGATCGCTGTAAAAATGACAGTGGTCCCAAAAATGGTTCAAAATTGTCCGATGTGTCCGCCATAATGTCGCAGTTGCGATAAAAATCGCTGATTGCCGCCATTACTAATAAAAAATAATTATTAATAAAAATACCATAAAACTAACCCCTATTTTGTAGACGCTATAACTTTTGCGCAAACCAATCAACAAACGCCTATTGCAATTTTTTTTTTACCAAAAATATGTAGAAGAATGCGTATCGGCCTAAACTGAGGAAAAAAAAATGTTTTTTATATATTTTTTGGGGATATTTATTATAGCAAAAAGTAGAAAATAATGCGTTTTGTTCAAAATTGTCGCTCTAATTTTGTTTATAGCGCAAAAAATAAAAAGCGCAGAGGTGATCAAATACCACCAAATGAAAGCTCTATTTGTGGGGGAAAAAAGAGCTCAATTTTGTTTGGGAGCCACGTCGCACGTCCGCGCAGTTGTCAGTTAAAGCGACGCAGTGCCAAATCGCAAAAAGTGCTCTGGTCTTTGGCCAGCGAAATGGTCCGGGGCTTAAGTGGTTAAAATTAAAAAAACAAAAATAAAACATACAATCCCATATACACAATCCTATACCCACAGTTGTTCCAGAGGAAGGCGAAAAACCCCAGCAAAGAACGAATCAATGTGCTACAGCAGGGGGAAAAAAATCCTTTCTGATCCCCCGAGAAGCAATCGGATTTTCCCCGGATCAACTTTACCTATAAATGTCAGTACCCAGTTATATTATTATGTACATTTAGGAAAGTATCCAGGCCTTTTTTAAAGCACTCTTCTCTGCACTTTCTCCAGCTCCCTGATATCCTTTTTGAGAACTGGAGCCCAAAACTGAACTGCATATTCCAGATGAGGTCTTACTAATGATTTGTACAGGGGGGGAAAATGATATCTCTCTCTCTGGAGTCCATACCTCTCCTAATACAAGAAAGGACTTTTCTCGCTTTGGAAACCTCAGCTTGGCATTGCATGTTATTATTGAGCTTTTGATCTACCAGAACACCCAGATCCTTCTCCACCATTGATTCCCCCAGTTGTACTCCCCCTAGTATGTATGATGCATATTCTTAGTCCTCAAGTGCATACCTTTACATTGATCAACATTAAACCTCATTTGCCACTCAGTTGCCCAATTATACAGTGCATTGAGGTCGGCCTGTAAATTGGAGACATCCTGTAAGGACGTTATTCCACTGCATAGCTTGGTGTCATCAGCAAAGACTGAAATGGTACTTTTAATCCCAGACCCAATATCATTTATAATGATATTCAGGGCTGGTGATAGACTATTTTGCACCTCAGGCAACACCAGCTACTTTTACCCCCCCCCCCCCCCCCCCCCAAAAAAAAAAGAAAAACTGAATGGCTTTGTGCAGTGTCATTAAATAATAGCACAATACACTCTCTTTAATCACAGAACCCAGTGTGTATTGTGTGACAATCTGTCACAGTGTTTTGTTATTTTATAATGCCACTTATTTATTATTTCACTGAGTGCCATTCTAAAAAAAATATTAGTGGCGGAGGTGGCCACAGTGGCAGAACACCAGGGCCTGATTGCAAGTGCGACCTTTGCAGAGACTGCAAAATGTACTACAGGAAGAGGGTCAGAGACTGCAAAAACGCACTACAGGAGAGGGTCAGAGACTGCAAAATGTACTACAGGAGAGGGTCAGGGACTGCAAAATGTACTACAGGAGAGGGTCAGGGACTGCAAAATGTACTACAGGAAGAGGGTCAGAGACTGCAGACATACTACAAGAGATGATCAGAGATGGCAGATATACTACAAGAGATGATCAGAGATGGCAGATATACTACAAGAGATGATCAGAGATGGCAGATATACTACAGGAGATGGTCAGAGACTGCAGACATACTACAGGAGACGGTCAGAGACGGCAGACATACTACAGGAGACGGTCAGAGACTGCAGACATACTACAGGAGACGGTCAGAGACTGCAGACATACTACAGGAGACGGTCAGAGACTGCAGACATACTGCAGGAGACGGTCAGAGACTGCAGACATACTACAGGAGACGGTCAGAGAAGGCACACATACTACAGGAGACGGTCAGAGACTACAGACATAGTACAGGAGACGGTCAGAGACTACAGACATACTACAGGAGACGGTCAGAGACTGAGGACGTTACAAGTGTGTCCTAGCAGTGACCAGTGTGGAAAAACATTGATCACTAAACAGGAGTTTACAAGATATAACTAAATGCCAAAAAAAATCTTTACTAACAGTCAATAGCCAAGCACAGGAGGACAGTTAATGGTTAAAAGGTCTGTGAAGCTCCTAGCCTGACCAGTTAAAAGAGAAGTATGGATTTGTTTTTTGTTTTTTTTTAGATTCATACTTACCTAGGTGGATGGAGCATCAGACCGATGCTGTAGCTGTCCCCCGGCGTCTCTGCACTGAGAACCGAGCCACTGAACACCGCTGATGATTCGGTTCTCGGAGAGCTGCAGACTGTCAGTCAGCGTCTCTCCTCTCTGCTCCTCCACGCTCATTGGAGCACTGAGAGGCTGAGACTGCCATCAGTCAAGGCAGCTGGTGGATCCAGACTTCTGAAGTCGGGATGATGCGGTGTCTCATCCGATGGCAGTGATGTCAGCAGAGAGCAGACTGCAGCCCGCTCTCCACTGAAAACGGGTCACAGGAGTGCAAAACGAATTGCACTCCTGTGGCCCAACCTAAAAAGCTCAGGCTGGACCTTTTTTTTTTGTAATTCCTTTATTTTTTAAAGAGGATATGGTATAAATCCCAAGTAACTGGTATAAACATGTAACATATAATATCATTATGAAATAGAAACAATAGGGTCACAGCAGCCAATATACAAATCGGTTGTCCCAGCAATACCCTACTCAGCTGAGTACATAAGATATACTAGTTTCTAAAAATGATGGACAACAGGTAGAGCTGAGGGAATTCACAAATAACCATAATAGTGACCCTAGCAGAAAAACATAAATGTCAAGCTATGTTAGAAAATAAGGTTCAAACAGTATCGGGATGCTATTACGTCCCGATGGCCAGGTGGAAATAAAATATAACATAAAAGGGAAAGAAAAAAGAATTTGAAAAAGTGATACCTATAACTAAGGCAATATTTGAGAAAGGAGGGGCGAGGGGGGGGATTAATTAACGGGGAGAGGAAAAAGTATAGCGGTTGTCCCTAATAAGGAAGGAGAACTGGGTGAAGGAGAGGGAAGAGAGAAATTGAGAGGATAAGAGGTAATAGGTGCCTCTCGTCCCGGTGATCAGAGCGAAATCCAGGAGGTCTGCCGAAGTTATGAAACCTCCTGGAGATTTGTGTCAGTATACTTAAAGGGTCTCCTCCCGGTTGTGCAGGGTGGCGGTGAGATGGACTTCTCCTTTTAATTCCTTCAAAGAATACAAGGAAAATGTTAAAAAAAAAAAATCATGGATGGCTGACACCGGACTCTGACACAAATAGCTATAGAAACAGCTAAAGTTTTGCAGAAGTCTAATCATCATTCACCCATCCTGTGTGCAGTGTAAATAAAAAGAGATAAGAAGCAGTGTGAGAAGATGGAGGGGAAGTCATCCCTTGATCACTGTGAGCACTGCCTGTTCTACACACGGGATGGGAGAACACACTGATGATTAGACTTCTGCAGCTGGCATACACATGTCACAGGCTCACTGCTCAGGTATGTCCGATCCTCTGCATCCCGCCATGGCCACTGGCATCTTCTGATCAAATGTGGCAGGCTGGGTAATGTGATTGGCTAAGGAGGTGGTGGGAGGCAGAGCAACTTTACAGTCACGCCCTTCCACTCAGAAGAGCAGCGCTATCGGCTGCCTGTTACACAGACGTCCCTCTCCCTCCAGCATCTGAAAGGGAAAGGGGGAAAGCTGCACACCGCTCTGCAATAGCTACTACATGACCGCCGCACCGAACTGCTCGCTGTGTGGGCCCTCCTATCAGAGGTCCTGCTGGGAGCCTGGGGGGGCGATGAGGAGAAGGAAGAGGCGAGGCAAGGGTCAGCTACGCCCCTAGGTGGCAGTGCGCCCTAGGCAGCTGCCTAGCTCGCCTAGTTGGAGCGCCGGCCCTGAAGATTTTTAAAAAAAGTAAGGGTCCCAACACTGAACCTTGGGGTACACCACTAATAACCTTAGACCATTCAGAGTACGAGTCATTAACCACTACGCTCTGAATTCAGCTTTCTATCCATTTACAAACTGATCTTTCCAAGCCTGTAGACTTTACCTTACACATGAGCCGCGTGTGGGGAACTGTGTCAAACGCTTTTGCAAAATCCAAGTATACCACATCCACAGCCACCCCTCTGTCCAAGGTTTTACTTACCGCCTCATAAAAAGAAATCAGGTTTGTTTGACAACTTCTGTCTTTCATGAATCCATGCTGGCTGTTGCTTAAAATATTTTTTTCCAGCAAGAACTCACCTATGTGGTCTTTTATTAAACTCTCCAGTATCTTCCCGACTATAGAAAATAAACTAACACATCTATAGTTACTTGGTAAAGACTTTTATCCCTTTTTAAATATGGGCACCACAATGACCCTACACCATTCCAGTGGTACTATTCCCGTCATTAACAAGTCCCTAAAAATTAGAAACAATGGCCTTGAAATGACAGAGCTCAATTCTTTTAGGATCCGTGGGTGGGTGCCATATGGTCCAAGTGCTTTATCCACCTTTATTCTGTCTAAATATTTCTGGACCATATCACTTTTGAGCCATTGTGGATCATTTGGGGCTGTGTCACTACCACCCCCATTATAGACATGAGCTCCCCCATGCTCCTTTGTATACACAGAGCTGAAGAAAGTATTTAATAAATTTGCCTTCTCTTTGTCCCCAGTCACCCACTCTAGATTACTTTGTAAAGGGCCTACATGCTCAGACCTGACCTTTTTACTATCAATATATTTAAAGGATTTTGAGGGGGGTTGTCCTACCATCTTTTGCAATCAGTCATTCATGTTGAATTTTTGTGCCCTTGATTTCCTTTTTACATATTCTGTTATATTCTTTGTAACATTTAAATGATGATAGTGTTCCTAAATATGGAAGTTCTAAGCTAATGTCTTTGTACCTAATGTAGAACATGGTAATGCTTAGTCCATCCTCTTCTTTTCAGGTGGCTCCGCTTTTGCAAGTAAGCCCACAACGCCAACGGGATGTGGAGGGGGATTTCCACCAGTGGGTTCTCCACAGAAGCCATCCCCACAGCACGGCTGGCAACCGAATACAGGATACGCCTGGCAGGCTCATTCCAAGCCGCAGCAAAATGCTACGCACTGCTCACCCCAAAATAGACCGAATTACAATATTAGCTTTGCCACAGCAAGCGGCGGAAACAACGACAAGGGGAAACACCCAACCGCCCCTGGTGTGTGTTCATTCATGGATATTGCTGTCTATTTAATGAGTGTTCAATATGAACTTCAGTTTCCCAGCCTATAAGGAAAATATTAAAAGATACGTATATTTGCTTCAACATGTCAAAGTAATTTCAAAAGTAATTTTCACGATTTTTGAATCTTCAGCTTTCATTAAATTGATACCTGGTGATACGGCCATGAAAGTCCTTGTCACATGCTCTGTAGACAGGGTAACCAGAGGTGAAGCTTAAAGCCTGTGGGCCCCAGTGCAAAAGTTGTGGGTGTGGCCAAATTGTGTTAACAGTGGGAGGGGCTTAAAAGGGCATGGTTAAATAAATCAAAAGTATTTTTGTATCCATAAAATATACTTCGGTTAATAAAACAAATGTCACTGTGAAAATATGAACAATGGACGGTGTCAGTAGGGCAACGGACGGTGTCACTTTTGAGACCGATAAAGGGACAGAGGACAGAGATTCCCAAGTCCCTTTCTCTGCAGCCTCAGCTGCACTGGACAGTGAATGAATGGGAAGTGCTCTGTGCTGAGTGGCTTCCCTTCACAAACTGAAGCATAGTAAACAGTTTACTGTGCTTCAGTTATAAATGGACACAGTGAGTGATCGGTATCAATCACTCACTGTGTTTATTCAGAAAAGGAAGGGGTAAAAATACATTTTTTCCGGCCCCTTCCCCGCTCTCTATCCTCCATACCAGGGGAAGGGATAGGAGGTGAAGCTGGCTTTTAGCAGCTGCAGGAGGAAAATGGAGGGGGTCAGT
This sequence comes from Lithobates clamitans, assembly GCA_037952925.1. NCBI lineage: Eukaryota > Metazoa > Chordata > Amphibia > Anura > Ranidae > Lithobates > Lithobates clamitans. The sequence continues at coordinate 1,655,249 of JBBGZY010000771.1, read as the reverse complement.
TCCTGTTTATGCCTCCCCCCCGCCAACCCTCCTGTCCAGGTGTAAAACCGAATGTAACAGGGACTCGGCACAGGCCCCCATAGCGCATAGGGCGGGGTCGCTATTGCGACCCCTGTGACCCCTAAGGCTATATCATAATGCCTTAATGGATAGATGTCAGTCCACGGGCTGTATTTGCATGCTGACCGCCGCCCTCTGCCCACTTGATGCTGAGCCTGAAAAAACTGAAATCCCAATGAATGGAAGAGGGCAGGTCAGGGACAGTCATGCTGGGAGAAAAGAGCTGGATGTCATCCAACCTCTGACTTTCTGCAGCTTCTAATGCACATTGTGAGAAGCTCACAGTGTGCAGTGAAAGCCATTTGAGTACAGGAGTTAATGCCCGTGAAGGAAAGGCTGGAGTTCATTTTTTTAAATTGTTCTCACTATATCTATAACTAAAAAGATATTTGGCTGGAGTTAGATTTTAGCCGGTACATCACTTTATTTTATTTTTTTTTTTATAATCAAAAAGCTAAGATAAATACAAATGTGGTCTGTCTATTAAAATGAATTATTTTTTTGACCATTTTTAGAATAAATTTTTGTTTTTTTGTTTGCAGACCCCAAACAAAAGCCGCCAGTGGATAATTTTGAAGACCTGCTTTCCAGCCAGGGATTTAATGCTCACAAGGAGAGGAAGGGGCCCAAAACTATTGCAGAAATGAGGAAAGAAGAAATGTCCAAAGAGATGGACCCCGAGAAACTGAAGGTGAGCCAATAGACATGCTCAGCATTATACTGGGGAATTCAAATGGAGCCAGCAAAGCCTGAACACCTGTTCTGAGAGCAGCTCAACAGATAGGATCCCCCTGACAGCCCCGGAGCTTCTTCCAGTGGTGAGGAGGTCCCATGAGCCTAAATGGATCACATTTGTGGCAGTACTTCCATTTTTTATTGCAGCCACAAAGCATATAATGGCTGTGACATTTCTGTATTCAGGTGGGTGGTTAAGGGCAGTGCCGTGGCTCTACCATCTGCTTTTACTGCTAGGGGGCAATAAAACCAGGTGAGCTGTGGTTTTACCACCCGCCTGAACCAGGCCTGCATGCAGCCTCTCGGGACTGTATACAGTGGGGAAAATAAATATTTGATCCCCTGCTGATTTTCTAAGTTTGCCCACTTACAAAGAAATGAAGGGTCTATCATTTTTATCATAGGTGTATTTTAAATGATAGAGACAGAATATCAACCAAAAATCCAGAAAAAAACACATGATACAAATGTTATAAATTGAGTTGCAGTCCAGTGAGTAAAATAAGTATTTGATCCCCAAGCAAAATATGACTTTGTACTTGGTGGAGAAACCCTTGTTGGCAAGTACAGAGGTAAAACATTTCTTGTAGTCACCAGGATTGCACACATCTCAGGAGGGATTTTGGTCCACTCTTCTCTACAGATCTTCTCTACATCCTTAAGGTTTCTTGGCTGTGTCTTGGCAACTTGAAGTTTCAGCTCCCTCCATAAATATTCTATAGGATTAAGGTCTGGAGACTGGCTAGGCCACTCCATGACCTTAATGTGCTTCTTCTTGAGCCACTCCTTTGTTGCCTTGTTTTGGGTCATTGTCATGCTGGAAGACCCATCTTCAGTGTTCTGAAGGGAAGAAGGTTCTCATCCAAGATTTTACAATACATGGCCCCGTCCATTGGCCCCTCAATGCGCCAATGTCGGACTGTACCTTTAGCAGAGAAACAATCCCAAAGCATCATGTTTCCACCTCCGTGCTTGACTGTAGGGATGGTGTTCTTAGGGTCATAGTCAGCATTTTTCTCCCTCCAAACACGGCGAGTCGAGTTAATGTCTTGAGCTCTTATATGACCACAGCACTTTCTCCCAATCCTTCTCGGAATCATTTAGATGTTCATTGGCAAACTTCAGATAGGCCTGTACATGTGCCTTCTTGAGGAGGGGAACCTTGTGGGCGCTGCAAGATTTCAATCCATGGCGGCGTATTGTGTTACTAATGGTTTGTTTGGTGACTGTATAAAAACTAGAGGGGGGTGGTGGTTGCGCTGTGATGGGGAAGGGGATGGGAAAAAGGGGGGAGCTACACTAGAGTGTATCTGGCAAATAAGCCAAGTGACCTGAAAGTGAAATATATAAAACAAACACAGCACACTGGTGAATGTGTATAATAAATAACTAAAAAGGTGACTAGTGCATATAGTAAACGAATAGATAAAAAGCACTAAATGGTGTAGGTATAAAGGCAAAGTGGTAATGAATCACATAAAAATGAGCAATGCACATGATAAGAAGGGCAATCACACTGATGACATATAATGCATATCTCACTAGGTGCACAAAAGAACTAGTGAGTAAAGAATAGCGAATGGTCATAAACATAAATCAGAAACGCTTGACCAATAAAATACATCAATAAATAATGATAAATAGAATTCCAAAAAAATCTAGAAACCGTGGATCTCAAAATGTATATATAAAAATATAATGATGGTGTTGAATATAAACGACAGTCCCACCACCAGGTGTAATAATGCTGGGTCACAGTTCAAGTAAACATCCAAACAAATTGACAGGTGAAGGAAGGGGGGTGGTCTTTGATGGGGGCACCTCAGTGAACACAGGCCCCTTACCTTACAGCTGTAAGGTATACAGCATAAAGGACACTCAGTGGAATATGGAATCCAGAATGGTTGCGGCTGCCGGTATGGCTTGTAAATGCAGTGATATCACATGCGGAAAAAACATATAGACAGCATATAGTGTGATACCATATGACACTGGGGGGATGGACGAGCTGAAGGAGGAGGGGGGGTTGCACTCACTTTGTGGCAGATGAGCGCAAGCCTCAATCCACAAATGCCGAACTCGTATAATCCACACTGCTGGCCGTAGACCCCTCTAACGTCTCATATCTCCTGTGGCTCTCCACCCGTCATAAAAAACAGACAGCTGGGGGGTAAAACTCCGCGAGCGCCGTGCTCGTAACATCAGCTGTTGTGTGGCAGCGTCCCGTGCTCCTGAATTGTCACCATTGTTTGGTGACTGTGGTCCCAACTGCCTTGAGATCATTCACAAGCTCTTCCTGAATAGTTCTGGGCTGATCCCTCACTTTTCTCATGATCATCCCTCACCCCATGAGGGCGAAATCTTGCATGGAGCTCCAGACCGAGGGCGATTGGTAATCTTGCATTTTTTCCATTTGCAAATAATTACTCCAACAGTTGTCTCCTTCTCCCCAAGCTTCTTGCTGATGGTCTTGTAGCCCATTCCAGCCTTGTGCAGTTCTACAATCTTGTCCCTGAGGTCCTTTGACAGCTCTTTGGTGTTGCCCATGGTGGTGAGGTTTGAATGGAAGAAAGAGATTCTGTGGACAGGTGTCTTTTATACACATAACGAGTTATCATTAGGTGCACCTTCCTAAATTGACAGGACTAATCTGTGTACCACATGAGCACCTACTGTAGCCAGTCTGTGGGAGCCAGAATTATTGTTGGTTGGTAGCGGATCAAATACTTATTTCACTCACTGAACTGCAACTCTATTTATAACATTTGTATTATGTGTTTTTTTCTGGATTTTTGGTTGATATTCTGTCTCTATCATTTAAAATACACCTATGATAAAAAATTATAGACCCTTCATTTCTTTGTAAGTGGGCAAACTCACAAAATCTGCAGGAAATCAAATAATAATGTTCCCCACTGTACATGCCACAGCTGTGGCAAAAGTGAAACAGGATATTATATTCGGCGGGGCGTTTTTTCGCTGAATGTGACCAATGCAAGGCTATGGGGCCACACCACAACCAGTGGTGCACCATGTACAGGGTTAAATCAGGAGTTGAGGAGGTGACCTATCACCTTACTGCCTGCCAAACATCCTCTGAAAAGCAATCCACCACTGATTGGGGGACAGTAAGAGCTGCCACACATGTGATGCCAGCTGAATTTTTACATCGTACTCACTTCTGGCTGTGTCAGAAGCCTCTGTCCCCTGCCTTGTGTTGTGATTCCATACATAAGCTTCTGCACAAATACTGGGCATGGCATTGGTGTAGCATGTCTAAGATAGGAGAACAAACATTTGATTTACCAAATGAGACCCCGCTAGTTTTTTTTCCGGTCTTCCCATTTTAGAAAATACACTAAATTGTCAAAAGTATTGAGACACCTGCCTTTACACGCACATGAACTCTAATGGCATCCCAGTCTTAGTCCGTAGGGTTCAATATTGAGTTGGCCCACCCTTTGCAGCTATAACAGCTTCAACTCTTCTGGGAAGACCGTCCACAAGGTTTAGGAGTGTGTCTATGGGAATGTTTGACCGTTCTTCCAGAAGCGCATTTGTGAGGTCAGGCACTGATGTTGGACGAGAAGGCCTGGCTTGCAGTCTCCGCTCTAATTCATCCCAAATGTATTCTATTGGGTTGAGGTCAGGACTTTGTGCAGGCCAGTCAAGTTCTTCCACCCCAAACTCACTCATCCATCTCTTTATGGACCTTGCTTTGTACACTGGTGCGCAGTCATGTTGGAGCAGGAAGGGGCCATCCCCAAACTGTTCCCACAAAGTTGGGAGCATGAAATTGTCCAAAATGTCTTGGTATGCTGACGCCTTAAGAGTTCCTTTCACTGGAACTAAGGGGCCAAACCCAACCCCTGAAAAACAACCCCATACCATAATCCCCCCTCCACTAAATGATTTGGACCAGTACACAAAGCAAGGTCCAAAAAGACATGGATGAGCGAGTTTGAGGTGGAGGAACTTGACTGGCCTGAATAGAGTCCTGACCTCAACCCTATAGAAGACCTTTGGGATGAATTAGAGCGGAGACTGTGAGCCAGGCCTTTGTGTCCAACATCAGTGCCTGACCTCACAAATGCGCTTCTGGAAGAATGGTCAGACATTCCCATAGACACACTCCTAAACCTTGTGGACGGCCTTCCCAGAAGAGTTGAAGCTGTTATAGCTGCAAAGGGTGGGCCAACTCAATATTGAACCTTATAGACTAAGACTGGGATACCATTAAAATTCATGTGCGCGTAAAGGCAGGCGTCCCAATATTTTTGGTAATATAGTGTATATCAATGTTAGTTTTTTTTTAATGTGAAATTGTAAGAAGTGCTGGGTGCATAGTGGGATGTTTCTGTATGGCTGCTCCACTCATTGAGGGATACCGGGACAGTCGGTCCCGTCAAAATGTAATAATAGCTGTGAAGGTCACGGAATGCCTTTTTAAGATCGATCTCAAAAACATCTTTATTTGGAAAAGTTAAAACATAAAACAGCCAATGCATTTCAGGGTCAGACCTCTTCATTGCTAAAGTCTTGAAATCCTTGGTCTTTGTATAGTAGGTGCTAAAGACTAGGAGGAAGTCTTGGCCATAGTTATACTTGAGTGCTTCAGGTACTGGCGCACTACATACCTCCAAACCTTGCCTTAAATTAGGGGGTCTGACCCTGAAACGCGTTAGATATCTAATGTTTCCACATCTAATGTTTACACATTTCCAATAATTACGTTTTTAGGAGACTAGGGGGTTGATTTACCAAAGGCAAATACTGTAGACTGTGCGCTTTGCAAGTGCAGTTGCTCTAGAGCTTTGTAAATGAGAGGAAGCTCTTCTGACTTCCATCATCCAATCATGTGCCAGCAAAAATAGTTTTTTTTTTTAAATTTTCCTTGCATGTGATTGGATGTTCTTTGAAAAGGGAGACTTAACCTCATTTACTAAGCTCTGGAGCAAGTGTACAGTCTATTTGCCTTTAGTAAAGCCACCCCTAGAAGTTGCGGCCTTTCTTTACAGCCTCATCAGATTTAAAAAAAAAAAAAAGTGTTGAATTTACCAAAATCAAATAGACTGAGCACTTTGCAAGTGCAGTTGCTCCAGAGGTTAGTAAATGAGAGGAAGCTCTGCTGACTTCCATCATCCAATCATGTGCAAGCAAAAAATGCTGTTTTTTATTTTTTTTATTTTCCTTGCATGTGATTGGGTGTTCTGGGCAAAGTGAAGCTTCATCTCATTTACTAAGATCTGGAGCAAATGCCCTTGCAGAGTGCAACTACACTTGCAAAGTGCACAGTCTATTCGCCTTTAGTAAATCAACCCCAAAATCTTTGAAAAGCTATGCAGAAAGGGAATCCGTTGGAGGAGTTTTATAAATGCTCCGATGACAATTGTTCATTCCCGTTTTTGATGGATCTACTTTTTTCTCCTAATAGCTTTTGGATTGGATTGAAGGCAAAGAGCGGAACATCCGAGCCCTGCTCTCCACAATGCACACTGTGCTCTGGGAAGGGGAGACCAAGTGGAAGCCGGTCAGCATGGCCGACCTGGTGACACCGGAACAAGTGAAGAAAGTGTACCGGAAAGCTGTGCTGGTGGTTCACCCTGACAAAGTAAGATCACATCATCCAACTTACACCTATGCATGTAAACTAGTCTAATGCAGGGGTCTCCAAACTTTCTAAAGAAAGGGTTAGTTTACTGTCCTTCAGACTTTAGGGGGGTTGGACTGGGCCCAGTGGAAGTAAACAATGCTCAATCTGGTGTCTTTGGGAGGAATAGTGCCCCATTTTTGTTGTCAGTGGCAGGAATTATGCCCCATTGTTGGTATCCGTGGCAGGAATTATGCCCCATTGTTGGTGTCAGTGGCAGGAGATTTTGCCCCATTGTTGGTGTCAGTGGCAGGAATTATGCTCCATTGTTGGTATCAGTGGCAGGAATTATGCTCCATTGTTGGTGTCAGTGGCAGGAATTATGCCCCATTGTTGGTGTCAGTGGCAGGAATTATGCTCCATTGTTGGTGTCAGTGGCAGGAATTATGCCCCATTGTTGGTATCAGTGGCAGGAATTATGCTCCATTGTTGGTGTCAGTGGCAGGAATTATGCTCCATTGTTGGTGTCAGTGGCAGGAATTATGCTCCATTGTTGGTATCAGTGGCAGGAATTATGCTCCATTGTTGCTGTCAGTGGCAGGAATTATGCCCCATTGTTGGTATCAGTGGCAGGAATTATGCTCCATTGTTGGTATCAGTGGCAGGAATTATGCTCCATTGTTGGTGTCAGTGGCAGGAATTATGCCCCATTGTTGGTATCGGTAGCATGAATCATGCCCCATTGGTGTCAGTGGCAGGAATTATGCCCCATTCTTATGCCCTGTACACACGGTCGGATTTTCCAACGGAAAATGTGTGATAGGACCTTGTTGTCGGAAATTCCGACCGTGTGTGGGCTCCATCACACATTTTCCATCGGAATTTCCGACACACAAAGTTTGAGAGCTTGCTATAAAATTTTCCGACAACAAAATCCGTTGTCGGAAATTCCGATCGTGTGTACACAAATCCGACGCACAAAGTGCCACGCATGCTCAGAATAAATAAAGAGATGAAAGCTATTGGCTACTGCCCCGTTTATAGTCCCGACGTACGTGTTTTACGTCAGCGCGTTCAGAACGATCGGATTTTCTGACAACTTTGTGCGACCGTGTGTATGCAAGACAAGTTTGAGCCAACATCCGTCAGAAAAAATCCATGGATTTTGTTGGCGGAATGTCCGATCAATGTCCGACCATGTGTACGGGGCATTAGTGTCAGTGGCAGGACGTATGCCCCATTGTTGGTGTCAGTGGGAGGAAATATACCCCATTTTTGGGGTCGGTGGCAGGAATTATTCCCCATTGTTGATGTCAATGGATGGAATCATGCCTTAAGCAGGCTGCTGTTAGAAATCACAGGGCCCCATACAGCCTACCTGACAGCCCCCCCCCCCAGCCTGAGGAGAGTGAGGACATAGGTATATCAGTCCCTTTCTTTGCAGCCTCAGTTGCACAGATGAATGAATTGAAAGTTTGTTGAAGCTTCTTGTTCATTCACAAACTGAAACATAGTAACTGTGTTTACTATGTTTCAGTGATTAATGGACACAGAAGTGATTGGTACCAATTACTCACTGTGTTCATTCAGGACAGGAAGGAGCCAATAAATTATATATTTACTGGCCCCTTTCCCCGCTCTCCATTCTGAAACATCCCCGTGTGCTGCTGCCGGCAGGAGAGAAGGGAAGCCAGCAGGGCTGTGGGGGAAAGGGGCACACAGGGGGCCCGGACAGCAGATGGAAGGGGTGCATGTGCTAGAACCAATCCCCTGCAGTGCAGCCGGAGGGTGAAACTGTCTGCGTTGCAGGAGAAGGCAGAAGAGGATTGGTGTCTGTAATAAGATAGTACAGACGGCCCTCCTGACTGAAGTGAGTGGGTGTCTCTGTCTGCCGTCCTGGGTGAGTGCATGTCTTCCTGCAGGCTTCAGGGTGGGGGGGGGGGGCACTGAGGGCAGTACCAAGAAAGGGGGGGGGGGGCTGGTTGGTGGATTAGCTCATTTCATACGATTCCTTGCCCATGTTCCTGTCATAGCGTGTTTTCTGTCACAACGGCTCCGTCACAGCGGTTCTGTCACAACGGTTCTGTCATAGTGGTTCTGTCATAGTGTTTTCAGTTATGGTGGTTCTGTCATAAGAGTTCTGTCATAGTGGTTCAATCATGGCGCATTCTGTCACAGCGCGTTCCGGCTCAGCGAGTTTTTGCCATAGCATGTTCAGTCACAACGATTCTGTCATAGCGGAGCTGTCAGCTGTTCGGCCAAAGCAGGTTCTGTCATAGCGGAGCTGTCAGCTGTTCGGCCAAAGCAGGTTCTGTCATAGCGGGTCTGTCAGTATGTGCTTTGTTCACATTTCATGATTGAGGTTTGCACCACTTTACCTCTTTGGGCGTAACTACATTAACAGTGCAGGTGGAGTGGTGAGACGCCCCACCATTAGGGATGAACTTCGAGCTCGAGTCAAACTTCGGGTGTTCGCCCCTTCGCCTAACAGCGAATTTTATGGGGCGTTCGCAGCAAATTTGAGCGCCCCATAATGCACTGCAAGACAGCAATGCATTGCTGTATGATGATTGGCCAAAGCATGCACCTGACCTGCATGCTTTGGCCAAACACAGCATGCTCCTCAGCGAGAGACATAATTAGCCAAAGGCAGGGTGCCTTTGGCCAATCATACCTCAGGGGGACTAAGTCCACGCCCCACACTATATAAGGCCGCTTACACAGCACCCGTATAGTGTGTTATAGTGGACGGAGATAGAGAAATTGGGCAGTCTCCGCTCTAAATCATCCTAGAGGTGTTCTATTGGGTTGAGGTCAGGACTCTGTGCAGCCCAGTCAAGTTCCTCCACCCCAAACTCGCTCATCCATATCTTTATGAACCTGGCTTTGTGCACTGGTCCAAATCATTTGGTGGAGGGGGGAATTATGATGTGGGGTTGTGTTTCAGGGGTTAGGCTTGGTCCCTTAGTTCCAGTGAAGGATACTCTTAAGGTGTCGGCATACCAAGACATTTTGGATCATTTCATGCTCCCAACTTTGTGGGAACAGTTTGGGGATGGTCCCCTTCCTGTTCCAACATGACTGCGCACCAGTGCACAAAGCAAGGTCCATAAAGACATGGAAGAGCGAGTTTGGGGTGGAGGAACTTGACTGGCCTGCACAGAATCCTGACCTCAACCCGATAGAACACCTTTGGGATGATTTAGTGCGGAGACTGCGAGCCAGGCCTTCTTGTCTAACATCAGTGCCTGACCTCACAAATGCGCTTCTGGAAGAATGGTCAAACATTCCCATAGACACCCTCCTAAACCTTGTGGTCAGCCTTCCCAGAAGAGTTGAAGCTGTTATAGCTGCAAAGGGTGGGCCAACTCAATATTGAATCCTACGGACTAAGACTGGGATGCCATTAAAGTTCATGTGCGTGTAAAGGCAGGCGTCACAATACTTTTGACAATATTGTGTATGTGAGGTATCGCTGGAAATGCCGGAGTGAGAGCAATAATTCTCATTCCATCATTTTGTAGTTTACTGTAAACCAATGAGCTATATAAAGGCTTTTAAAGCATCGCCTCTGGAGAATTTTAGTTTACCATAGTTTTATGCAATATCACGGGCGCACACAATTTTTAGGACTTGACATGTTTGGTATCTATTTACTCTGTTCAACCCCTTCTTTTATATTTTACCAAAACTTTGGGTATCGTATTGTATTTGTTTGCACTAATTATTAAAGTGGTGTTCCAGCCGAAATTATACTTTTTAAATAAAAATACCCCTATAATACACAAGCTTAATGTATTCTAGTAAAGTTAGTCTGTAAACTAAGGTCATTTTTGTTAGTTTATAGCAGTAGTTTGTTATTTTATAAACTTACAGCAGGCCGTGGCCATCTTAAGTGTGGGCATCTGAAGCCAGACTGTATTTTTTCCTGGATCTCATCCTTGCAGATCTCGCACATGCTCAGTGCAGCACAAACAGTGTAATAGGTTTCAGGTCAGGTTTTCATAGCAACGGCAGGGTCAGAGGAAGTTGTCGCCCCTTCCCAGAAGTCATTGCAAACAGGAAATGATGCGATGGGCCACGGCCAGGGAGGAGGAAGTGAAACATTAATACAGCAGATATACAGTAGGTGCTGAGAAAAAAAAAAAATATCCAATTTGTTTACAGTGCACAGTTTAGTGAGGGATGCTGAAGAGTTGTAAAAGTGGGTGGAGCTCCACTTTAAAAGAATATATAGTTTTCTGAGTTGTTTTAACCACTTCATTTTTTTTTAAGTGAAGTTCTGCTTGAAGTTATTATCTGTTTCTGATTTTTAATAATAACCTTGATTTTGTTTCTATCACAGGCCACAGGACAGCCATATGAACAATATGCAAAGATGATTTTTATGGAGCTAAACGACGCCTGGTCAGAATTTGATAATCAAGGACAGAAACCGTTATATTAACCATCGATCTGCAAATCCCTCCCGTAGCTTCCATCTAGTATAAGATCCATCCATGAACATTCAGATATCCTCTTGGGTTTTTTTTTTTTTTTTCTCTCTTTTTAGACACCTGAGTATGGTCTTAATTCCGTTTCCTCCCCGTGGAGGGGGAGATGTGACTTTGCATTTTGCACTCTTCTCGTAGCAGTAATGATGGTTGTCTTATTATCCCTCCTCCCCATATTTTTTATTTATATATTTATTTATTTATAACATGGGTTTTAAATGAAAGTCCTGGAACGCAAATGTTTACTTTATGGGGCAACTCCGCTCAGAGGTCGTGTTTCCTTTTTTATTTTTTTGGATTTTTTTTGTTTTTTGGGTTTTTTTTGTTTTGTTTTTTTTTTTAGCTTTTTGTCTCTCTGTCCCATAACAAAAGTGTCATTTGTGGTCTCCTCTGTTATCGATTTGTTTTAAATTGTAGAGTTGCCACCACCAGAGGGCGCTGTGACGCCTTCATTAGGGATTGAAATGACCACATAAGTCTGACTCAAAGTAGATCTAAAGTTAACTTGTCATGTATAAGATTAAAGCCCTCGTTCACATTGGAGTGACTTACAGGTCAAATCGCATGACAAGTCGCACCCTAGGGCCATGTTGAAATCGAAGCAACGCCGATTTCTTTTTCAGGTGCCGCATCGATTTGAAAAAAAAATAGTTCCTTCACTACTTTTGGCGATTTTCTAGGTGCAGCAAAAGCACAGAGGTCTTCAAAGTCGCACTGACGTGCGGCTTTGAAAGCATGCGATTTCAGATGAAGTCGCGTGATTTCAAAGCCGCATTTAGTCTGAAAGAGGGCTTAAAGCTGAACTCTGATATTACCAAATATTGTCTGAATTTTTTTGGCTCTGCTTTGTGTATTTCCTCCAGATCTGTGCAGTAATCCAGTGTGAGACTTTTCCTTTGTGCAGGAGCTTCCTGTAATAACGACCGATCACTGCTGCTCTCTCTCCTTGTGCAGGGTGGCTGGTCTTGTCTCCGCCCCCTCATGTAGTTTTCTGCAGACAGCCTGCAGAGGGTGGAGCCTGCTGAGCCCCTCCCACAGATCTGCTTTCTTTGTTCAGGGTGACTGGTCTTGTCTCCGCCCCCTCCTGTAGTTCCTGCAAGCAGCCTTTAGTGGGTGGAGCCCGGTGGGCCCCTCCCACAGCTCTGCTCTTTCCTTGTGCAGGATGACTTGTCTTGTCTCCGCCCCCTCATGTAGTTTTCTGCAGACAGCCTGTAGAGGGTGGAGCCTGCTGAGCCCCTCCCACAGCCCCACTCTCTCTTTGTGCAGGATGACTTGTCTTGTCTCCGCCCCCTCATGTAGTTTTCTGCAGACAGCCTGTAGAGGGTGGAGCCTGCTAAGCCCCTCCCACAGCTCTGCTCTCTCTTTGTGCAGGATGACTTGTCTTGTCTCCGCCCCCTCATGTAGTTTTCTGCAGACAGCCTGTAGAGGGTGGAGCCTGCTAAGCCCCTCCCACAGCTCTGCTCTCTCTTTGTGCAGGGTGATTCGTCTTGTCTCCGCCCCCTCATGTAGTTTTCTGCAGACAGCCTGTAGAGGGTGGAGCCTGCTGAGCCCCTCCCACAGCCCCACTCTCTCTTTGTGCAGGGTCACTGGTCTTGCAGGCCTTTGTTCAAGTACTGTTTATTAAGGAGTGACAACTGTCACCCAAGTGTGCACCTGTGTTGTCACCTTGTCACACATGTCACTATAAATGCAATGCTCAGGCAAGGCCCACCGTTGTCACTCTCAGGCCCTATTCACACGCATTTTACTGCGTTTTTTTTCTGTGCGTTTTTGAACGTTTTTCTGCTCAAATGCAATACATTTAAAATAAATTTAAAAAATAAATCCAAACAAATAAATATGATTAAATAAATAAACCCTAACCCTAAATTTAAACCCTAACCATAACACTAATATTAACCGCTAATGTTAACCCCAAACCTTAAAGTGTTACTAAACCCACAACAATAAAATCAGTCTGTATATGCAGTAAAGCATGCTTGTTCTACTCACTGTGGAACCTAAGGGGTTAGTCCTCTGCATTGTGTAAAAAGGCTGTTTGATCCTGTCTTCTCTGATCCTCCCATTCTTTTACTGTCCCCAATCCATCTCCTGGAGTACAGAGCCTTGGGGGGCACTCTGCATATGCTCAGTTTGGTGTGTATTGCTAGAGCGTTTTTTTATTTTCTTGGGAGGGTGCATGTGATCAGCACAAAGCCAATCAACACTGTCCGGACAGAGGGTCAGGGGTCCTGCAGCCCCATAGGAAAGTCGGAGGAGAATGAAATCTACTTCTACAAGCTTCAACCAGACACCAATAGAAGTCACAAGACTGCTATATACTGCTGATGAGAAAAGGGTATTAAGCAGTTTATATTTACTAAAAATAATGGCATTTCCATGTTCTGTGTACTGTGGGAGACCAGATATAGTGAATGCAGGCTCCTGAGTTTAGTAACACTTTAACCCCTAACCTTTCAAATAAAATAAAATAAATAAAAAATAAGTAAATAAATAAAAATAAACCCCTAAATCCTTGAGGCTGGGTTCACACGTATGCGAATTAGATGCGGGTTTGAGCTGTGAGCCGCGTCCGCACTAAGTGTGAACTCAGCCTTAAAGCCTTGTTAAAAAAAGTAAAAAAAAAAAAAGTATAAATAAATAATAACAAATAAATAAAAGCGGATGAAGAAGCTGAAAAACATAGCAACCAATGATAAAACAGATGATATTTTTCTCTATTGGCTAATTAAAAAAAACACCAAAGCTCAAAAATGCTTTAAAAACTCTGTACACAAAAAAAAAAAAAGTCATTAAAAAAACGCTCAACAAGGAGACGCTCAGGTGTGAATGCAGCCTCGGGAAGCCGTTCCAGAGCAATGATGTGCAGATAACAGCGCAGTGAGTGGATGTAGACAGAAAATAAGGGGTGGGGGAGATCCGCAATGCTGAGCTGCAAGAGAGGATAACGAAGGTGGCAACAGTATTTTGTAATAAAAAGAAAGTATAGTAGTAGTTTTTGATACACAGTGCTTTATAAAAGTAAATGTTGTCCTTTCGGGGTCTCGATTTCTAGTTAGTGGACCGCTAAAGTCCCTGAAAGACATAAGAGGCCAGCACATGACTCGACTGACCAGTAATCACAAAAAAAATCAATTAAATATCAGTTTTGGGTGAACTTGGCCTTTAAACACAACCTAACACAGTGGGGTCTATTAAAAAAAAAGTGCTCAAGCATTTGCACAGCATTCATCAATAATCCCCATAATGTGTCTAATATGCTAGACAGCGCCATCTAGTGGCCATAATGTGGTATTTTATTTTTTTTTTGATTGATGTATTTCAGGAAAATATGGAAACGTGGCCACTAGATGGAGCTGACCATCATGAGAAAAAATTCTATTAGACACAATACGTGGATATTTTGTGACGGTTGTGTGAATGCTTGAAGCATAGTTATAAATAGACCCCAATCTCATAACGATTATATGTGCCTCCTTTTTTTTTTTTTTTTTTTTATCGTTGTTTGGCCAGACTGCATAAGCCCAGGGGTCTTCAAAACTGTGGCCCTCCAGTTGTTCAGGAACTACAATTTCCATCATGCCTAGTCATGTCTGTGAATGTCAGGGTTTTACAATGCCTCATTGGACGTGTGGTTCCTGCAGGCAGCCTGTAGTGGGTGGAGCCTGCTGAGCCCCTCCCACAGCTCTGCTCTCTCTCTCCTTGTGCAGGGTGACTGGTCTTGTTTTACAATGCCTCATTGGATGTGTAGTTCTGCAACAGGTGGAGGGCCGTAGTTTGAAGATCCCTGGCATAAGCTGACACATAGTGAAACGGCATGCTCTGTTTCCTAAATGGAAAATGAATATAGGATATTGTAAAGTATCTCACAAAACTGAGTACACCCCTCACATTTCTGTAAATATTTTCTTCTATCTTTTCATGTGACAACACTGAAGAAATGACACTTTGCTACAATGTAAAGTAGTGAGTGTGCAGCTTGTATAACAGTGTAAATTTGCTGTCCCCTCAAAATAACTCAACACACAGCCATTAATGTCTAAACCGCTGGCAACAAAAGTGAGTACACCCCTAAGTGAAAATGTCCAAATTGGGCCCAAAGTGTCAATATTTTGTGTGGCCCCCATTATTTTCCAGCACTGTCTTAACCCTCTTGGGCATGGAGGTCACCAGAGCTTCACAGGTTGCCACTGGAGTCCTCTTCCCCTCCTCCATGATGACATCACAGAGCTGGTGGATATTAGAGACCTTGCGCTCTGCGACCTTCCATTTGAGGATGTCCCACAGATGATCAATAGGGTTTAGGTCTGGAGACATGCTTGGCCAGACCATCAACTTTACCCTCAGCTTCTTTAGCAAGGCAGTGGTCATCTTGGAGGTGTGTTTGGGGTCGTTATCATGTTGGAATACTGCCCTGCGGCCCAGTCTCCAAAGGGAGGGGATCATGCTCTGCTTCAGTATGTCACAGTACATGTTGGCATTCATGGTTCCCTCAATGATCTGTAGCTCCCCAGTGCCGGCAGCACTCATGCAGCCCCAGACCATGACACTCCCACCACCATGCTTGACTGTAGGCAAGACACACTGATCTTTGTACTCCTCACCTGGTTGCTGCCACACACGCTTGTCACCATCTGAACCACATAAGTTTATCTTGGTCTCATCAGACCACAGGACATGGTTCCAGTAATCCATGCCCTTAGTCTGCTTGTCTTCAGCAAACTGTTTGTGGACTTTCTTGTGCATCATCTTTAGAAGAGGCTTCCTTCTGGGATGACAGCCATGCAGACCAATTTGATGCAGTGTGTGGCGTATGGTCTGAGCACTGACAGGCTGACCCCCCCCACCCCTTCAACCTCTGCAGCAATGCTGGCAGCACTCATACGTCTTTTTCCAAAAGACAACCTCTGGATATGACGCTGAGCACTCAATTTGGTCGACCATGGCGAGGCCTGTTCTGAGTGGATCCTGTCATGTTAAACCGCTGTATGATCTTGGCCACGGTGCTGCAGCTCAGTTTCAGGGTCTTGGCAATCTTCTTATAGCCTAGGCCATCTTTATGTAGAGCAACAATTCTTTTTTTCAGATCCTCAGAGAGTTCTTTGCCACGAGGTTCCATGTTGAACTTCCAGTGACCAGTATGAGAGAGTGAGAGCGATAACACCAAATTTAACACATTTGCTCCCCATTCACACCTGAGACCTTGTAACACTAAATGAGTCACATGACACCGGAGAGGGAAAATGGCTAATTGGGCTCAATTTGGACATTTTCACTTAGGGTTGTACTCACTTTTGTTGCCAGCAGTTTAGACATTAATGGCTGTGTGTTTGAGTTATTTTGAGGGGACAGCAAATTTACACTGTTATACAAGCTGTACACTCACTACTTTACATTGTAGCAAAGTGTCATTTCTTCAGTGTTGTCACATAAAGAGATAGAAGAAAATATTTACAAGAAATGTGAGGGGTGTACTCACTTTTGTGAGATACTGTATATCTGTGTAGGAAGTGGACCGGCCACGGGCAGCCTTCTAGTTAGTAATCCAAGATGTCCTTCCTGAGTTTTATGGCAAAGTGACAGGTTTCCAGAAAGTCCACATTCCACCCACCTCCCCCGGATGCTTCAGTTGTCTGTCTGAGCCACTGGAAACGCCCAGTACTTCTGGATATGAGGATCATGTGACCATCTTCCCTTCCTTCCAGGATGCAGTGCTCAGGCTTGATTGTCCAATCGCTGGGACGTAACACGTAGGGGAGGAGAGCAGGTCATTTTCTTTTGTGTAAGCTCAATGAACAATAAGGAGTTCAGACCCACGGCTCTGATAGACTTTCACATTCGGGAACACTCCCGGCCAGTATCCTAACTTTGCCCCCTAAGCATGTGTATGCTTCCATTTACAAGGTACTTTGTTTACAAACAAAGCATCACTCACGCCGTTCCACTTCTCATGTAACCAAAGGCCTAGGCATGTAGTCACATGACTTCCATTGAACGGGGGTAGAGATCACATGACCAAATGCCTAGGCTTTGGCTCACCTTACAGGAACAAAAGGGTGACCAGAGAAGCATTTTCTCCAGGCGAAGTTATTTTAGCTTTTTTAATACTCTTCATTTAT
Source organism: Lithobates clamitans (assembly GCA_037952925.1). Lineage (NCBI taxonomy): Eukaryota > Metazoa > Chordata > Amphibia > Anura > Ranidae > Lithobates > Lithobates clamitans. The sequence continues at coordinate 1,638,252 of JBBGZY010000771.1, read as the reverse complement.
CTATAAAACTATTTAACATTTGAGTATAATTCGAATAAATCAATTTAGAGCAAAAAAATAAAATTAACTTTTATTATTCTTAACATAAATATTTTGTTATTGCACAACATTTAAATGAGCCCCATTGCAACTAATCAGGAAAGTGAAAGTTTTTTTTTTTTTTTTTTTCCGGGACATATCCACAAATTTAAGTCCCAAAGACAATCATTTTGTTTACGTTTTTGAAATGTTTTTTTTTCTGTTTCCCTTGTGTTTTTTTTATTTTTTTATTTATATATACAGTATCACTTTAGAGGGTCTATGTATAAAAAAAAATTCACACATCAAGAACAATTCCTGTGCGATAATTTCCTTTGATTGTCAGCTCCATCTAGTGGCCTAATGCGGTATTTTCCTGATTGAACTACTTCTAGATTGTAAGCTCTAACGAGCAGGGCCCTCTGATTCCTCCCGTATCGAATTGTATTGTAACTGTACTGTTTACCCTAACGTTGTAAAGCGCTGCGCAAACTGCTGGCGCTATATAAATCCTGTATTATTATAATAATAATATTAATAATAATTTCAGAAAAAATGCTGCATTATGGCCACTAGATGGAGCTGACGATCCTAGAAAATCAACATAATAGGGCAAAATATGGGGATCACGTGTGACAGGTGTGTGAATGTCTCAGATTTTTTATAAATAGCCCCCTACATGTCGATTGTTGAGTTGGGTTTATATTCTATTTAATATTTAGGTAACGGTAAAACCTTCAAAGAGATGGCAGGTATTTTTTACTTTTCATATGCAAACCCCCCCTCCCCCCCCCCCCAGCTAATATAACATAGGAGATACAAAACCATACAAGCGTCTCGATAAAAAGCAAACGAAGAGCTCAACCAATGAGCATTGAACAAAAAAAAACATTGCTTGTCATATTTACTTGGAATGTGAATAATTATTCTGTGATTTGTTAAGTTTCTCATTTTTCTGTTTGTAGATATTTCTTGTGTGTTCTGGACCTATATAATAAAACGAGAACGATCGATGTGTTGTATCCTTTTCTCCACTTAGGCTCTTCGCCGTGGTTCCATGGCTTTAGCATTGTGTAATAAAGTTTCCAAAATTTGAACTCTTTAATAAAATAATTGTTTTATCATACCGCCAAAAAAGAAAAAAAAAAAAAAGTAACAATGTAACTGTTTAATATTTTTAAGGAGAAAATTATTTTCATGCTTGTTTGTGGTTTGAAGCAATTAAACATGCGTTTTCTTTTCTTACAAAGCCTCTTTTATGCATTTTTATGGCGCACGTCCGGTAAGTATGGCATTTTCTGGTCCTCTCTGGGTTCTGAATACACAGAGGACTAGCAGGGAATGGAGCACTCCGCTGACTTACCTCCCCACCAGGTTGTCCAAATTAGGTTCTGAACTTTATATAAAATTAACCACTTCAGCCCCAGAAGTTTTTACCCCCCCCTTCCCCGTTCATGACCAGGCCACTTTTTGTGATACGCCACTACGTTACTTTAACCTCCTGACGACCAGTCGCTACCGTTATACTGCGGCAGGTTGGCTCATTCCTGCGAATCGCCGTAACAGTAAGTCGGCTCGGGAACTCGCTTTTGTTGTGCGTGCTCCCATTGGCCAGCGGGGGGAGCCAATCAGCAGACTTGATGTCTGCCAGCCGCCCGCGATCGTTCCCCGCAGTGGCAGAACGGGGATCTGCCTGTGTAAACAAGGCAGATCTCCGTTCTGACAGGGGAGATCACACAGATCCTGTCTTTCCGCTATGCAGGAAGACAGATCTGTGTGTTTCCCCCAGGCAGCCCATCCCCCCATACAGTTAGTAAACACAATGAGGGAACACATTTAGCCCCTTGATCGCCCCCTGATGTTAACCCCTTCTCTGCCAGTGTCGTTAGTACAGTAACAGTGCAGATTTTTAGCACTGATTACTGTAGTAATGTCACTGGTTCTCCATAAGGTGTAAAAAATGTCAGGTGCCCGATCTGTCCGCCGCAATGTCGCAGTCCTGCTAAAAATCACTGACCGCCTCCATTACTAGTAAAAAAAAAAATAATAAAAATGCCATGAATCTATCCTCTATTTCGTAGACGCTATAACTTTTGCGCAAACCAATCAATATACGCTTCTTTTTTTTTTTACCAAAAATTTGTAGCAGAATACATAAAACAATAGGTATTCCCGCGCTACCTGAGCTGTGCAGTAAATAAATATATGGTTGCAGCAAACACCGACAGGGGTCAAACACCACCCAAGACAATAGAAAAAAATAAACCAATATATGGTGCTGCCCTCCAAGTGCTACAATAAACAGTTTGCAGTTATCTCCATATTGGAATTTATGTTATTTGCACACATATTTGTTTGTGTTTTATTTTATGCACTTAGGATTTTACTGTTTATTGCAGCACTTTAATTTTGGAGCACAGCACCATATATTGGTTTATTATGTAGCAGAATATATATATATATATATATATATATATAATATATATATATATAATTATTATTTTATTTTTTGGAAATTTTTATAGCAGAAGGTAAAATTTTTTTTTTTTTTTTTGTTTATAGCGCAAAAATTAAAAAACGCAGAGGTGATCAAATATCACCAAAAGAAAGCTCTATTGGTGGGGAAAAAGCGACGCCAATCTTGTTTGGGTACAACGTCGCATGACCGCGCAATTGTCAGTTAAAACAACACAGTGCCGTATCGCAAAAAATGGCCTGGTCAGGAAGTGGGTAAATCCTTCCTGGGGCTGAAGTGGTTAACTGACAATTGCGCAGTCATGTGCTGCTGTACCCAAATAAAATGTATGTCCTTTTTTTCCCGAAAAATAGAGCTTTCTTTTGGTGGTATTTGATCACCTCCTGCGTTTTTTATTTTTTTTTTGCGCTATAAACAAAAAAAGACACACTTTTGGGAAAAAAAAAAAAGATTTTTTACTTTCTGCTACATCCTTATCCAATAAAAAAATAAAAATAAAAATTAGTAAAAATCTAATTTCTTCATCAATTTAGCCCAATATGTATTCTGCTACATATTTTTGGTAAAAAAAAATCCCAATAAGCGACGAGCGTATATTGGTTGGTTTGCGCAAGAAATATCGCATCTACAAACTATGGGATATTTTTATGGAGTTTTTTTTATTTTACTAGTCATGGAAGTGATCAGCGATTTTTAGCGGGACTGCGACATTGGGGCAAACAAATGGGACACTAATGCCCTGTACACACGATAGGATTTTCTGATGGAAAATGTTCGATAGGAGCTTGTCGGAAATTCCGACCGTGTGTAGGCTCCATCACACATTTTCCATTGGAATTTCCGACACACAAAGTTTGAGAGCAGGCTATAAAATTTTCGGACAACAAAATCCGTTGTCGGAAATTCCGATCGTGTGTACACAAATCCGACGCACAAAGTGCTACACATGCTCAGAATAAATTAAGAGACTAAAGCTATTGGCCACTGCCCCGTTTATAGTCCCGACGTACGTGTTTTACGTCACCGCGTTCAGAATGATCGGATTTTCCGACAACTTTGTGTGACCGTGTGTATGCAAGACAAGTTTGAGCCAACATCTGTCGGAAAAAATCCATGGATTTTGTTGTCGGAATGTCCGATCAATGTCCGACCGTGTGTACGGGGCATAAGGGGTTTATTTACTAGAACTAGAGGGCAAAATTAGCCACAATTCTGCATAGAAACCAATCAGCTTCCAAGTTAAATTAGGTTAGAAGCAGATTGGTTTCTATGCAGAAATGTGACAAATTTTGCCCTCTCTAGTGTTAGTAAATAAACCCCTAAGTGACACTTTTGACACCTTTTTTTGTGGGGGACAAGTGACACTAATACAGTGATTAGTGCAAAAAAAGCACTGTCACTGTACTAATGACAATGGCTTGGAAGGGGTTAAACATCAGGGGCGATCAAACGGTTAACTGTGTCCCCAGGGAGTGCTTTCTGTGTGGGGGAGGTGCTTGTACTGTAAGAAGACAGAGATCTGTGTTCCTGCTTAGCAAAAACACAAAATCTCTGTCTTCTCCTGTCACAGAACGGTGATCTGCCTTATTTACATAGACAAGACTGCCGTTCTGTCTGCCTCGGGAACAATCGGCGTACATCGGGTTCCCTGGACACGCTGATCCGCTCCCGCTGTGTTCAATGACCTGGGAGCGGGTCGCCGGCGGCGTGCGTGCGTGCCCCAGACCCGGAAGAAAAAAAATCACGTACAGGTAGATGATTTTGCGCTAAAGGGACGCCGTGCTGCAGTACATGTATGTGGGGCGGTCCTTAAGCGGTTGAAGAAGAATTCCAGGTATGCGTCATTTTATGTATCTACATTGATCCAGCTGGGACCGATGTATGTATGTATGTATGTATGTATGTATGTACCAGACATGTGGGATCCCCGTGAAAGCTGGAAATCCGTGTTGTACTCATCATCATCTCTACTCCGGTGATGTCCACTTCCTTCCAGATCCTGTGCCCAGCGGCTGCCCTGCTGCACTCTGGAGGTCGGCTACCTGGTACAATTGCCATTCAGGGAATGCTTTGCATTTTCTTAACCACTTCAATACCGGGCACTTTCTCCCCCTTCCTGCCCAGGGCAATTTTCAGTTTTCAGCGCTGTCGCACTTTGAATAACAATTGCGCGGTCGTGTAACATTGTACCTATGACATTTTTATCTTTTTTTGAGACAAATAGAACTTTCTTTTGGTGGTATTTAATCACAATCAATTTTTATTTTTTGCCAAACAAATGAAAATAGACCGAAAGTTTTGAAAAAAAAAAAAGTTTGTCTTAGTTTCTGTTATAAAATTTTGCAAATAAGTAATTTTTCTTTTGCACTGATTGCCACTGATGAGGCTGCACTGATTGCCACTGATGAGGCTGCACTGATTGCCACTGATGGGGCTGCACTGATTGCCATTGATGTGGCTGCACTGATTGCCACTGATGGGGCTGCACTGATGGGAACTGATGAGGCTGCACTGATGGGAACTGATGAGGCTGCACTGATGAGAACTGATAGGCTGCACTGATGAAAAGGCACTGATAGGTGGCACTGATTGCCACTGATGGGGCTGCACTGATGGGCACTGAGAGGGTGCACTGATGGGGCTGCACTGATGGGAACTGATAGGCTGCACTGATGAAAAGGCACTGATAGGTTGCACTGATTGCCACTGATGGGGCTGCACTGATGGGCACTGAGAGGGTGCACTGATGGGGCTGCACTGATGGGAACTGATGAGGCTGCACTGATGAGAACTGATAGGCTGCAATGATGAAAAGGCACTGATAGGTGGCACTGATTGCCACTGATGGGGCTGCACTGATGGGCACTGAGAGGGTGCACTGATGGGCATTGATGAGGCTGCACTGATTGCCACTGATGGGGCTGCACTGATAATCAGGGCACAGTGTAAACCATGTACTGCCAGCCTTGCCAGGTACTGGCTCTCTTTTCCTCACACGGATACATCGTGCGAGGGAAGGAATGCCCATAACCGGCAAGTCTACATTTACATGTGACCAGCTGTGATTAGACCCAGCTGATCACATGGTAAAGGGCCGCTGTGATTGGCTCTTTACTGCGATCTGTGATCACCTGTGTCCAAAGGACACCTCCGCTGCTCCCAAAGTATGCCCACGTGTGAATGCGGCTGTTTCATGGATATCGTTTTTTAGGCACTTTCATATTAGTGGCCGTGTCTACCCACCTGGGTTTAGGGTGCGCACATCAGATTGTACACAGTGGGAGTCTGCCAGTGATTCAGAACCTGCTGATAGGCTGTGTCCAATCACAGCCCAGAGCCCTGTGTTGACAATCAACACAGAGCTCTGTACAGGGAATGCTCTCTGTTTCTTATCCCTGGAAAGAAGCGATAAGAAACAAAGAGATTTGGTTAGTAAAAGCAGCACACATTACACATTGTTAGGCACACATTTAACTCCTTGATTACCCCTAGATGTCAACCCCTTCCCAGCCATTGTCATTAGTACAGTGACAGTGTATAGTATTATCACTGTCACTGGTGATTTCATTGGCAGTTAGTCAGTTCCCCCAAGTGTCAGTTAGTGTCAAATTGCCTGCCGCACTATCACAGCCCCACTATACGTCGCTGATCACTGTCATTAGTAGTACAAAAAAATAATAGTTAACATTCTAGTATACTGTATATCCCATAGTTTGTAGACGCTATCACGCAAAACCAATCAATATACACTTACTATGATTCTTTTTAAGATGAATAGCAGAATATATGTTGGGCAAAACTTATGAAAAAAATTGCTTCTTTTCTATTTCATTATTGGCTGTGTTTTATAGCAGAAAGTAAAAAAAAAATAATGTTTTTTTTTTGTTTTTTTTTTTTTTTGTTTTTTTCTTAATTTTCAGTCTTTTTTTACATTAATATAAAAAAACCTAGTGGTCATCAAATACCACCAAAAAGATTTTTTTTTTTTTACTTTGCGCCGCTAAAGTGTTTGGGTTTGGCCTGAAGAAAAAGTGGCAACCCTAGTTCACATATATGCGAATTGGATGCGAACAAACTCGCATCCAATTCGCATATATGTGAACTAGGGTTGCCATTTTTTCTTCAGGCCAAACCCAAACACTTTACCAACGCACATTAAAAAAAAAAATGTCTTTCTTTTGGTGGTATTTGATGACCACTAGGTTTTTTTTTTGTTTGTTTTTTATATGAATGTAAAAAGACCGAAAATTTTGAAAAAAAACCCAATATTTTTTACTTTCTGCTATAAAACACATCCAATAATAAAATTTAAAAAAATCTAATTTTTTCATAAGTGGGTTTCCCCACATCCAATTGGCATGACTGGCGAGTGTGACCTGCTCTCAATGGAGCCGGTTCACATAGGGCTGGGGCATCGGCGGTCCACATTCAAAAAGGGTCCTGTACGTCTTCTGGTCAGATTCGGGTATGAATTCAGACAGAAATTTGGACCCGATTCGCACCTGAACCAGTGAACAAGGATGCATCGGACCCCAGGCACAAACCCGCCGCCGCATATGTGTGAACCTAAAAGTGATTAAAAAAAAAAAATGAAGGGCAGTGTAAAAAAAATTAAAATAAAATAAATATTAATAAAAAATGTTTTAAAGCACCCCTGTCCCCTTGTTCCAGTGCGCATATGTAGGTGGTGCCCGCATATGTAAACAGTGTTTGCACCACATACTGTATCAACGTTAGAGCGAGAGCAATAATTCTAGCACTAGACCTCCTCTGTAACTCTAAACTGGTAACCTGTAGAAGTGACGTGTTTGGTATCTATTTACTCAGCGCAACATCATCTTTTATATTTTAACAAAAAATTGGGTGTCACATTGTGTTTGTGTGCACTAAAATTCATTAAAGTGTATCTTGTCCTGAAAATGTTTTTATGATAAACTGCTTTGCAAATACCGCGCAACAGAAAAAAATCGTAGTTTGGCGCCACTCCACGAGCGCGTGCAATTTTAAAGCATGTTTTTTTTTTTACATTTTACAAAAAAAAAAAAACAGGATTACGTATATATTGTAGACATGTGCAATTCGTTTCGTTCTGAATTCGTTTTTTAACGAATTTCGACAAATGCGTTAAATTCTGAAATATCCGAATTAACGAAAACTCGTTTTTAACGAATTTTTCAGAATATTCGTAAATTTGAAAATTGTGGAAGTGAAATGGTATCACCCAATGAAAAGAGAAAACTCCTACGGTGTGCGCATGCGCTATGGTGACGTCACTCCGGCTGATTGGCAACGCAGCTGGAGTGGCCTTCCGTTCTGCGCATGCACGGGCACTTTTCGACGGAGGGCACAAATCGATGGAACACAGGCATTATTCAGATATCTTTTTTTTTTTTTTGCTGGTGATTCCCTGCACCGGTCAGCCACTTGATTGTTTTTACAGGCAGTGGGAGGGGCCGTGCGATCGGCAAGCTGGAAAAGGAACCTGCTGGCAGCAGAAGTTTACTATAGAGCAGGGATATGCAATTAGCGGACCTCCAGCTGTTGCAGAACTACAAGTCCCATGAGGAAAAGCAAGACTCTAACAAGCATGACAGGCAGAGGAATGATGGGACTTGTAGTTTTACAACAGTTGGCGGCCCGCTAGTTGTATATCCCTGCTATAGAGCTTACTGAGGACCAGAAGGTCCCCAGTCATCTCTATGACTCTCGGAGGCCCGGCGAGGCGTTATGACGTTACGTACAGCCCTGACAGTTGTAAACACTGCCGTGTGTTTGGCTGGGAAGCCTGAGATCCCTTTTTTCTTTTTTTGATCTCAGGCTTTCCAGCCTAGAGGGGAGATGTGGGGATTATTGACCCCAGATCTCTCTGTAAAGAGAACCTGTCATGCTATATTCCTATTACAAGGGATGTTTGCATTCCTTGCAATAGGAATAAAAGTGATTTAAAAAAAATAGTTAAAGGGAAAATGTAAAAATTAAAAAATGTAAATAAAATAAACATTAAAAAAAAAAAATTAAAGTGCCCCCATCTCTTTGTGCTCACACGCAGAAGCGAAAGCATATACGTAGGTCACGTCCGCATATGTATACGTCGTTCAAACCGCACATGTGAGGTTTCACCGAGAAAGTTGGAGCGAGAGCAATAATTATAGGCTAAGAACTCCATTGTAACTCTAAACATGTAACCTGTCGCCTATGGAGATTTTTTTGTTACCGACGTTTGGCGCCATTCCATAAGTGTGCGCAATTTTAAAGCGTGACATGTTGGGTATCTATTTACTTGGTGTAACATCATCTTTCACATTATACAAAACAATTGAGCCAACGTTAGTGTTTTTCTTTTTCATGAAACTGTTTTTTTTTCCCAAAAAATAAAAAGTTGCAATGACTGCCATTTTCTGTTGCATATTCTGCTGCCACAATACAGCCAAATAAACAATAGTATAGGCATTTTTAGGGGCAGCTTCACATTTATATATATATATATATAAAATATATAAATATATATTTATATATATATATATATATATATATATATATATATATATATATATATATATAAAGTTTTATATCTATCTATCTATCTATCTATCTATATATATATATTTATATATAAAACTTTTTTATTGTATTTATATATATAAACAATAACAAACTGTTTTTATATATATATATATATATATATATATATATATATATATATATATATATATATACAATAATAATTAAGAAATGTTTAAATATATATAGATATATACATATAAATATATATATATATATATAGATCTATATATATATAGATCTCTCTCTCTCTCTATATATATATATATATATATATATATATATAGATAGATCTATCTATATCTATATATATATATAGATAGATCTATATATATATATATATAAAGATAGATCTATATATATATATATATATATATATATATAGATAGATCTATATATATATATAAAGATAGATCTATATAGATAGATAGATAGATAGATAGATAGATAGATAGATAGATAGATAGATAGATAGATAGATAGATAGATAGATAGATAGATAGATAGATATATAGATAGATCTATATATCTAACATTTTTCGATTGTTATTTTTTTTTTAATTTATGGGCTGGCATCAATTTTACTTACATTTTCTTTTATTTAATGGGGGGGGGGGGTTCTGAGTAATTTTCTAGCACAACAATGATGTAGGAGAGGAATGCTGGAATTGGCCTGGTATGGAAGTGGTTATTCTGCTGCCACAATACAGCCAAATAAATAATACTGTGGACATTGTTTTATTATTCTACTTTTTTATTTTTTCACTTTAGTTTCTGACTCTCTCACACAGGTACACTCCTCTCAGTCATATCACATTCCTCAGGTGGAGGTGACACACAAGTCATGAGGCGAATCCATATCACAGAACACCACAAGTCTTCTTTGTCTTCCCTGACAGACAGCGAAGCGACCAATAGCGGCGAAGCACGAGTCGTCCTGTCCAATCAGAACGCCTGCAGCTCCACCCACTTGGGCCAATAGGCTTCCAGCCCCTGGTAATCTGCCTGGCCGTCGCAGCAACAACATAGGGGACGTGCGGAGAGACAGTCTTCGCCAATCAGCTGCTGGTTTAAACCTAAGTGACAGGGTGACTTGACCAATCCTGGTGGCGGGAAGGGGGGTCGGCGGCCCAATCATGTGGCTGCGTTGAGGTTTGCTTGGCTCTTCCTGTTTCCGGCGGCTGGCTAGGTGTCAGGAAGCTGGAAGTGTAAACAGAAGAGAGAGGCGGCTGTAACATGGCGGGGATTAAAGGTAATGTGTCCCGGGGAGGAGGGCTCTGTCCTCCACTCAGTGCAGATCGCCTATAGGACGAGCCCCTCCATTATTCCATATAGGATTGTGCTCTCACCCCCCTTCATACATCACACAGACTCCTCACCCCCCCCCACAGCACTCTGTTATCACATCCTGACACTATAATCCAGGTGATGACAGGCCCACTCAGCACTCATCTCCAGAAAAACACATTGCACATTGTCTTACATCACAACCTGCAGGACAGAAGCAGGTAAGGGTCTGCTGTAAACTCCTGTCCTGTATGTGAGGACTTCAAAAACTTTTTTTTTTCCTCTTCAGTTTTATAAGTTGTGGAGAGAAAGAGAACATATCAGTCAGGTTTTTATTTATGTGGGTGACCCCCATTGGAGGAAGTTTTTCCCACTTCCTGTCCCTGTGACACCCTTGAAATTGGGTCATCATGGCACAGACCACCATAAAGACTTTGTAGGAAATTTAAGCAGAACTAAAGACAAAACCCTTTTTATTTTTTATTTTTTTTTTATAGCGTAAAGGAGGGTTATATCCTGTGTTGCTATTTATTTTATTTTTTTTTTGCCATCTGTGTCCCATTGTGTAGATTTCCCTTCACTTCCTGTCCCATATCCAAATCAGGAAGTGAGACTTTGTAGGAATTTCAAATGGAAATAGAGACAAAACTTTTTTTTTTTTTTAGCGTAAAGGAAGGTTATATCCCATGAGGTTTTTTATTTCCCCCATCTGTCTCCCATTAGGGAGATTTCTCTTCACTTCCTGTCCTATATCTGCAACAGGAAGTAAGAGAAAATCCCTCCAAAGTGGTGGAATCTCCTGATGAAGTGTCCCTATTAGAAATAAAAAAATTCCCCTATGTTCCTTTTTTTTTTTGTTTGTATTGTTTTCATTTTGGATATAGCAAGGGAGGGTTATAACCCCTGTCAGATTTTTTTTTTTTTGCCATCTATGTCCCATTGTGGAGATTTCCCTTAACTTCCTGTCCCATATCCAAATCAGGAAGTGAGAGGAAATCCCTTGAAAGTGATGGAGTTCCTGGTTGTCACCAGAATTGGTGTCCCCATTGGATATTTTCTCTTCTATTACTTTTTTTATTTCATCTTTGTCACATTAGAGAGATTTCCCTTAACTTCCTGTCCCATATCTGCAACAGGAAGTGAGAAAATCCCTCCAAAGTGATGGAATCCCAATATGTAGTATCCCAATTAGAACATTTCCGCTATAATAATATTATTATTATTATTATTATATTTTTTTTGGGTAGAGTAAGGGAGGGTTATAACCCCTATCATATATATATATTTTTTTGCCATCTGTGTCCCATTGTGGAAACTTCCCTTTACTTCCTGTCCCATAGCCAAAACAGGAAGTAAGAGGAAATACCTCCAAAGTAAGGGAATCCCTGGTTGTCACCAGATCTGATGTCCCCATTGGATGATTTCGGCCTCTACTACTGTGTTTTTTTGGGGGTTTTTTTGTTTTGTTTTTGCCATCAGTGTCCCAGTGTCCCATTCCTGTGTGTATTTATATATATATATATATATATATATATATATATATATGTGTGTGTGTGTGTGTGTGTGTGTGTGTGTATATATATATATACCCACCGTGTACACCCCCCCTGCCGGGCCCTCCCACCGTGTACACCCCCCCTGCCGGGCCCTCCCACCGTGTACACCCCCCCTGCCGGGCCCTCCCACCGTGTACACCCCCCCTGCCGGGCCCTCCCACCGTGTACACCCCCCCTGCCGGGCCCTCCCACCGTGTACACCCCCCCTGCCGGGCCCTCCCACCGTGTACACCCCCCCTGCCGGGCCCTCCCACCGTGTACACCCCCCCTGCCGGGCCCTCCCACCGTGTACACCCCCCCCCCTGCCGGGCCCCCCCACCGTGTGCACCCCCCCTGCCGGGCCCCCCCACCGTGTGCACCCCCCCTGCCGGGCCCTCCCACCGTGTGCACCCCCCCTCGCTGGGCCCTCCCACCGTGTGCACCCCCCCTCGCTGGGCCCTCCCACCGTGTGCACCCCCCCTCGCTGGGCCCTCCCACCAGCTGTCTCCCTGCATTGCATAGCGACCCAAAGAGACCCGACGGTGACTAAATGAGTTCTGTAATAAAAATGGAAAGGCTTTTGTTAAAAAAAAAAAATATAGGGGGAGGGGTGACCAGGAAAGACACAAATTATAATTTGCATAAACTTCAGCTTTAATAGATCTCTTTATGTCCATGACAATGATCTGCATGGATTTGCATCGTGCACCTTTCACAGGTGGTGTCTGTTTCCCGGTAAACACCTGAGAGAGTTCAAAGTTCTCCAAAAAAAAAAGACAGGTGTGTAGCTCAGAGCTTTTCCTCTCACTTCCTGTTTTGGCATTCCAGTCTCTAGAAGGGAGGAAAACACACTTTGTGGGGGAGGTAATAATTCTGTCATATAGGTGATTATCAACTTCCCTATAAGGCCTATTCTGACATTTCTCTCCTAAAAATCAATCGTCTTTTTTTTTTTTTGCTAGAAAATTACTCGGAATCCCAAAATAAATAAATAATAATAAAAAAAAATATATATATATATATATATATATATATATATATATATATATAATTTTTTTTTTTTTTTTTTTTAACGGAGACCATAGAGAGTAAAATCTTGGTCATGCAAATTTTTTATGTCACATTGTATCCGCGCAGCAATTTTTCAAATGCATTTTTTGGGGGGGGGATACACTTTAACCACTTCTCCTTAGGTGGATGTCATATGATGTCCTGGAGTTTAAGTGGTTAAATCTGAATGATGGGTCATCATTCTGATATCTTTTTCTGCGGGCGATTCCCTGTATTGTAAAAACAATCATAGCGGCTGTTCAACTGTTTGATTGTTTTGGGGTTTTTTTTCAAGTGGCGGGAGGGGTCGACCCCCTCATGCGCCCTCTGGTGCTTTTACCAGCTTACACGTGCGATCAGCGAGCCGGAGAATGAATCGTCCAGCGACAGCTGTTTATCGTAGAGAATACCACGGACCAGATTGTCCCCGGCAGTCTCTATGACCTCTGCGCTTGGCCAAGATGGTGTTTTTTTTTGTTTTTTTTTTGTTTGTTTTTTTGATCTCAGGCTTTCCAGCATAGAGGCAAGAGCCCCACCTCTCAAAGAACTCTTTCACACTGAGGTGGTTTTCAGGCATTTTAGCGCTAGCAGTAGTGCATGTAAAGCGCCTGAAAGCCGCCTCCTATTCATTATATTGTGACTTTTCACACGTTAGGAAAATCCCTGCAAGCAACATCTTTGGGGCTGTTTGGGAGTGCTGTATACAGTGCTCCCAAAACGCCCCCGCTCATTGAAATTAATGACCAGCGCTTCAGAAGTGCCGCAACTCCGGACGCTTTTAAACCCTTCAGCCGATAGCGGGGGTTAAAGGCGCCCCGCTAGCGGTCAAAAAGCGCCACTAAACCGAGCGGTGCTGTACCGCTAACGCACGGAGGCCCCAGTGTGAAAGGGGTCTTGTAGACCCCAGATCTCGCTGTAAAGAGGATCTGTCATGCTCTATTCCTATTACAAGGATTGTTTACGTTCCTTGTAAAAGGAATAAAAGTGATCAAAAAAAAATGTAAAGAGAAAGTGTAAAAAAAAATAAACAATAAAAAAAAATTATTTTTTTAAAGCGCCCCCTTTCCCACGTGCTCAGACACAGAAGCGAACGCATACGTAAGTCGCACCTGCCTATGTAAACGGCGTTCAAAACACTCATGTGAGGTATCGCCGCGATCTTTGGAGCAAGAGCAATCATTCTAGGCCAAGACCTCCTCTGTAACTCTAAACTCGTAACCTGTAAAAAATATTAAAGCGTCGCCTATGGAGATTTTTAAGTACTGAAGTTTGGTGCCATTCCATGAGTGTGAGAAATTATAAAGCATGTCATGTTAGGTATCTACCATATTTGTATAACACGCACCCCAAGTTTAGGAGGGAAGTTTAAAGAAAAAACACATTTAAATGCCCATCAATGCAGCCTTATCAGTGTCCATCTGCAGCCTTGTCTAATGTCATTGCAGCCTTGCAGTTTAAATATGGCGCCGAGATAAACAGAGCCGGATGTCCTGTGTATCTTGGCTCCTCTTGGACACAGATATCTCCTCTACCCTGGAAAGCATGAGATTAAAAAAATAAATTGACCTCCCAGAATCATAGAGCTGGCCGGCGACCATCCGGTGCGCGCCCAGCTCTATAGGATGGCTTTTACAACAGAGGGAATCGTAGTCCCTGCTCTAATTCATCCAAAGGTGTTCTAACGGGTTGAGGTCAGGACTCTGTGCAGGCCAATCACGTTCTTGCACCCCAAACTCGCTCATCCGTGTCTTTATGGACCTTGCTTTGTGTTTGTAGACGCTATAACTTTTGCGGAAACCAATCAGTATACACTTATTGGGATATATTTTTATCGAAAATATGTTGCAGAATACATATTGGCCTAAATATTTTTTTATTGGGAAGTATTTACTATGTAGTAATTTCTACATAGTAAATACCAACCTGCTTCTAACCTACTCTAAGACCCCTTTCACACTGGAGCGGTTTGCAGGCGCTAATGCGCTAAAAATAGCGCCTGCAAACCGACCTGAAACAGCCGCTGCTGTGTCTCCAGTGTGAAAGCCCCGAGGGCTTTCACACTGGAGCGGTGCGCTAGCAGGACGGGAAAAAAAAACTCCTGCTAGCGGCATCTTCGGAGCGGTGAAGGAGCGGAGTATACACCGCTCCTTCACCGCTTCTACCCATTGAAATCAGTGGGGCAGCACGGCTATACCGCCGGCAAAGCGCCTCTGCCGCTAGCGGGAGTAAAACTGCCCTGCTAGCGGCCAAATACCGCCGCTAAAACGACCGCCGACGCACCTCATGCCCCAGTGTAAAAGGGGCCTTACTTGGAAGCTGATTGGTCTCTATGCAGAATTGTGGTTAATTTTGCCCTCTCTAGTTCTAGTAAATAAACACCTTAGTGTCCGATTTGTTTGCCCCAATGTAGAGCTGCACAATTAATCGTCAAGAATCGTTATCGCGATCTTGACTAAAGTGTTTCACAATTCTCTCTATGCAAAGAATTCTCTCTGTTATGAAAAAAAAAAAAAAAAACGGGCAGTCTGCCAAGAATCAAAAGACTCTTTATCAGTTGAACTTAAGTATAAACATTGTAACAATTTGTCAATGGAATAGACTTTGTGTGTAAGTGAAAAAAGTTTAACCACTTGAACACTAAACCTTTTTCTGACATTTGTTGGTTACTTAGAACCCCCAAAATATATATATATTTTTTTTTTTTTTTTTTTTTTTAGTAGACACCCTAGAGAATAAAATGGTGGTTGTTGCAATATTTTATGTCACACTGTATTTACGCGGCGGACTTTCAAATGCATTTTTTTGGGAAAAAATTACTTTAATGAATTATAAAAAAATAAATAAACCAGTAAAGTTAGCCCGTTTTTTTTTATTTTTTTTGTATAATGTGAAATATTTTATGTTGCGAGAATCGTGATCTTTTTATATTAAGCAAAAAAATTGTGATTCTCATTTTGGCCAGAATCACGCAGCTCTACCCCAATGTCGCAGTCCCGCTAAAAATCGCTGATCGCTTCCATTACTATTAAAAAAAAAAAAAAAATTCCATAAAAATGAATTGCGATAACTTTTGCGCAAACCATGGAAAGTATATAGCCTCACTGTATAAATAAAGTATATCTTAGTAAGATGTACCATCGTCCAAATTAATTGAGGAGAAAAGTTTGGGAGTACGACTCACCAAAAGAAAAATAGCAAGTGGACTATTGCGGTACAAGAAATATAGCTATTAATACAAATTACTGATAAATCTTTTCACAAAATGTATTTATACAAAAATAGCAAAAGAAAAACAAGACATATAGTTAAAAGGTTCAGATGACATGATATTTCAACATGTTTCACGGTTATAACGCTTCATCAGGGCAATACATCTGTAAAAATATATCAAAATACAAAAGATAAATACCATATACAAAAATTCATAGAGTTATATAATGGGGGAGATGAAACGGAGTGATGGAACTGCTTACCCGAGCCTCAGGGGGTGTGCAGCAACGAGGTAACCCGACTGGGTCTCCCCCTGGCGATTGGGAAGGGGATATAAAACACCGGCCAAAGTCTGTGTAAAATAAATATGGGGATGAAGATTCATATGATCAATGCAGGTGTCAGTCATAAATGGTGAAGTGATGAATTGACAGTGAAAAAAGAAAAAGATGCAAAATACCACCGTGTGGGAGGGTCGGGTAAGGAAAAAGGAGAAGAAAAGGGGAGGGACTGGTAGGAAAAGAAGGGATGACAGAGAAATGGGAAAGAAGGAGGAAAGAGAACAGGGAAGAAATGGGAAGGGGAAAGAGGACGGGAAAAAAAGGAAATGAAAAGGGAGGGGGACAAGAAAAAGGGGGATATGGGACGCTATAACTTTTGCGCAAACCAATCCATATACGCTTATTGGGATATTTTTTACCAAAAATATGTAGCAAAATACATATTGGCCTAAATTGATGCAGAAATTAGATTTTTCTACTTTTTTTTTTTTTTTTTATTGGGAATGTTTTATAACAAAGTAAAAAATATTGTGTTTTTCTTTTTTTTTTTAAATTGTCGCTCTTTTTTTTGTTTAAAGCCCCAAAAATCAAAACTGCAGAGGTGATCAAATACCATCACAAAAAGCTCTATTTGTGGGGAAAAAATGGCATCAATTTGATTTGGTACAGTGTCACACGACCGCACAATTTTTTTATTTAAAGTAACACAGTGCTGTATCGCAAACAATGGCCTGGTCATGAAGGGGGGTAAACCTTCCGGAGTTGAAGTGGTTAAATGGCATAGCAGCAGAAACAAAATATTTATACACATCGGCACCAGCACAGTCAGGGGGCTCAGTGTTGTGTCCTCCTAAAAGAAATTATTTTAGAGGGAGTCCAAAAAAAAAAAATCCTGTTCCTCTCCACTATCATTGTGCTAGAAAATGATATAATACAAATGAGACACAAGTAGGGCTATTTATAAAATGAAAACAAAACAACAGGAAGTGTTTTGAACAAGTTAGTTATGGCCCATTGTGACCAGTCAGATTATTTGTTTTTTATGCAAAGAGTGGAAAATGAAACCTGATTAGTAACCATTGGAAACAAATTTATATATTTACATATATAATTTTTTTAAATTTATTTTATTTCATATTCTTTCTCCCCTTCCAGCACTCGTTGCATTATCTTTCAGTGGAGCTGTTGGTCTGACATTTCTCATGCTTGGATGTGCCTTAGAAAGTTATAGGTAAGAAATTCAGTCACTTGTGGTAGGTGTATCTTATTAGCGATGTACGTGTAGATTATATATACACAGAGATACTGATATTATAATTATAATAATATATAATTTATAATTATAAAATCTCACAAATACAATACTTTTAATTGACGCAGACAAGAATAAGAACCTGACCGCTTCTAACCTGGGGGTCAGCAACCCGTCGATCCTGATCTACCCAACACCTGCAGATGGGTGTCGGGTAGATTGGGAACACTTGTCAGCTTTGCCGATCCTCCGCTACTTTGTCGCCAGTCCTTCCTCCGGCCTCCTCGCTCATCCTTCCTCAAAGCAGAGCATGAGGCTACACAGCTCTGGATGGGCAACAAAGGGTGGGATCTGGCAAAATTTACTTTTGAAGTTAACCAGCAGATGAGTGGTTGCTAGGACATGGGACAGTCCTAGCAACCAATCACCAGCTTGGTACTGTGGAAAGTTAACTCCAGCAGCTCAAGCTCCCACCCTCTGTCCAGAGCTGTGCATACTCCTACGGTATGTAGGTAGAGGAGTTAAAGTGATACCAAAGTCTTGTTATTTTTTTTTTTCTATTAAAATATCAAACATGTTATACTTACCTGCTCTGTTGGATTTGCACAGAGCAGCCCCGATCCTCCTCTTCTCAGATGCCTCTTCTGTGCTCCTTGCCCCTCGCTCCTGTTGAGTGCCCCCACACCAAGCAGCTTGCTATGGGGGCACCCAAGCTGAACTGTATCTCCCAGTGTCAATTTAGACACGGAGCTGCGGTTCGGCCCCACCCCCTCTCCTGATTGGTTAACTGACTTTGACAGCAGCAGGAGCCAATGGTGCCGCTGCTGTGTCTCAGCCAGTCAGGAGGGGAGTGTCGGACGGCCGAGACACTCGTGGACATCGCTGGACAGAGTTGGGGCTTGGGTAAGTATTAGGACGAAACGTGTCGGGACGAATTGCTGACACCACCAATACTGCCAGATCTCTATAATTCAAAGCGCTGTTTTTCTTCTGAAATGTGAGTGTTCTTACTTTTAATAAATGAGTTTTAAACCCTTTATACAGTATCACGCTATGTACTCTCACGTTTTTTCCATATATACTCTGGATGCCTGAGTGGATTTGTTCCCTTTTGCCATACATAAATACTCGCAAGTACCTGGGTCACCTGGATTAACATTCACGTTACACAGATACCACCGTGGATTCCCACAGTTGCAAGCTAGATTGGCTCAGTGGGTATACACCCATCTGAGTCCAATCTTTCCGGTAAGCCCCCAATTTAAGTGGTGGTGGATCTTCTATCAACACATTTACAAGTCTCTTCACTTTTTTGGTGTTGTATACCTCCTAAGACTTTCAGTCTTCAAGGATTATTTTTATTTTATTACAAGTGTACCACAAACACTTTTTGTATTACGGACTTAATGTGTATTATCTAAAAGGTTCACTATACAATTTATACACGGGGTTATACCATTTATTGCAGGATATGAATATGGATATTGATTATGTTTATAGTTGTTAGCGCTGCACTTTTCTTTATAAAGTATTAGGAGGGGGGCTGCTGCACACAGAAGGCTTTTTATCCTAATGCATAGCATACATTAAGAAAAAAAAAAAACCTTCTGCCTTTACAACCCCTTTAAGCTGTACGACACTGCTGTGTTTGTGGGAAGGAAGGGGGTGATGTAAAGGGGTCAGAGGACACTGCTTTCGGGGGGGGGGGGGCGCGGGAGAGGGCCAGAAGACACTCCTATGGGGGTTGATGTGAAGGTGGCAGTGGTCATTACTGTGTGCAGAGGAGGGGGGCAGAGGACGCTACTGTGGACAGGGCCAGCGCCAGCATTAGGCTGCCTAGGCAGCCGCCTTAGAGTGCCAGGATGGGGGTGGGGGTGGTAAAGTCCGAATACCCAGCCACATATAGCTGAGGCTGCAGAGAAAGGGACTGGAGAATCTGTCCTCAGTCTCTTCCCTCAGCACCCTAATCTCTGAGGTCCTGGCTACTGCTTCTCTTCCAGAATTGAATGGAGCCCATGGTTATCCAACCAATTGTAAGCTCTTGACATTGTGGGTATACCCCGTGGGGTTTGGGTCATTACTCCCACTAAGGGTCATAGTACTCCTGGTCAGTGCAGTGCTTGCACGTCATTACATGAGCATGGTGGAGTCCACTAAAAAAAAAAAAAAAAGCCACCAACCTACACAGCTGGAGAAGAGCGAGAACCCGTGACAAAACCAGTCTGAACACAACAGTATCAAAAGTGTTTATATCATTTTATTTATTTTTTTTAATTAAAAAAAATTGGGGAGTGGTTAAAGAAAAGGTATAGTTGGGCTTTAAAAGAAGTGTGATACTGCGGCCAGTCTACCTTCTCAGCATGCTTGGGATGAGGTATACAAAATAATCCATATAATATTATGCTGAACATTTTCTGGTATAATTTAAATATTAAGTGCATATGATTTAGTTATTGTTATAGGACAGTGATGGCGAACCTTGGCACCCCAGAAGTTTTGGAACTACATTTCCCATGATGCTCGTGCACTCTGCAGTGTAGTGGAGCATCATGGGAAATATAGTTTCAAAACATCTGGGGTGCCAAGATTCGCCATCACTGCTATAGGAGATGCATCCCAGGCTGCCATGCTAATGCCGTTCTCTTCTCTTCTTTCATTGCAGAGTTTACTGGCCTCTGTTTGTTTTGATATTCTACGTCATCAGTCCCATTCCACACTTTATCGCCACGAGACTCAGCGATGACAGCGACGCAGCCAGCAGTGCCTGTCGGGAGTTGGCTTACTTTTTCACCACTGGAATTGTAGTTTCGGCATTTGGCCTTCCCATCATACTGGCCAGAATAAAACTGGTAAGTGATGGAAGTGATGCAGTTGCATGATAAGGGTGCCTTGTAATATAATTGTACATTTGTTTAGTGGTCGTATCGCATGACGTGCTGCAGTTTAGAGGGGAGCCTGCAGACAGGAATAAGCAGAAGGCTGCAGAAAAGGGAAAACTCTATAACCACTTCAGAAATGGTCACCACAACTATAACCACTTCAGCCCCGGAAGGTTGTTGGGTTGTTTTTTTGTTTTTTATCTTTGCAATACGGCTTTAACTGACAATTGCGCGGCTGTGTGATGCTGTACCCAAATGAAATTTTTATCCTTTTTTTTTTCCCCACAAATAGAGCTTTCTTTTGGTGGTATTTGATCACCTCTGCCTTTTTTATGTTTTGCAATATAAACAAAAAAAAAAGACAATTTAGAAAAAAAATATTTTTTTTTTTACTTTCTGCTATAAAGCATACCCAATTAAAAAAAAAAAAAAAAAAAAGGAAATCAGATTTCTTCATCAGTTTAGGTCAATATGTATTCTGCTACATATTTTTGCTACATATATCCCAATAAGCGTATATTTATTGGTTTGCGCAAAAGTTATAGCGTCTACAAACTATGGGATATTTTTATGGAATTTTTATATTGTATCTAGAGGTCGACCGATATGGGTTTTTCTCTGGCCGATGCCAAAGCCGATATTTAGAAATCGCGGTGGCCGATGGCCGGTATATGATGCCGATATATTAGGCCGATTTTTTTTTTTTTTTTTTTTTTTTTTTTTTTCGATGGCCGGTATATGATGCCGATTTTTTAGGGCCGATATATTAGGCCGATTTTTTTTTTTTTTTTTTTTTTTTTTTTCCCTTCATCTCATAAAATCTAACAGTTAGACCCCTTTCACACTGGGGCGTTTTTCAGGCGCTTTTGGGCTAAAAACAGCGCCTGTAAAACGGCTCCCCTGCAGTCTGTGTGAAAGCTCGAGTGCTTTCACACTGAGGCGATGCGCTGGCAGGATGTTAAAAAATATCCTGCAAGCGGCATCTTTGGAGCGGTGTATGCCGCTCCTCCACCACTCCTGCCCATTGAAATGAATGCGCACCGCTGCCGAAGTGCCTGCAAAGCGTTTCGGCAGCAGCGCTTCAGGCGCGCATTTAACCCCTTCTTCGGCCGCTAGCTGGGTTATAAGCGCCCCGCTAGCAGCTGAATAGCGCCGCTAAAATGACGGTAAAGCGCCGCTAAAATTAACAGCATTTTACCGTCAACGCCTGCCCGCTCCAGTGTGAAAGCAGCCTTAAGTAATAAGTGATACAGAAATTTTTTTATATTTAAACATTTATTAAACAAAACAAACCTCCAATCAGTTCACTTGTATGTAGAATTTAGATTTAAAAAAAATAACTATATCTTAAATATTAAATACACAAAAACAGATAATCAAAACTTTTGGACGAAAAAAAATGGGCTAACTTTACGCTTTTTTTTTTTTTTTTTTTTTAATTTCATTAGTGTATTTTTTTTTAAAAAATTGCGTTTGAAAGACCGCTGCGCAAATACCGTGTGACATAAAATATTGCAACAACCGCTATTTTATTCCCTAGGGTCTCTGCTAAAAAAAATATATATAATGTTTGGGGGTTCTAAGTGATTTTCTAGTAGAAAATACAGGATTTAAATGGTTAAACTGAAAACTTCTCCGCTGAGTTCAGTCTATTGATAAAAGAACCTGAAAGAGATACAATGTATCTTCTTATCAGACTTGGCAGGCTGTCCAGAGGAGGAGAGAAGAGAACTTCAGACAAATTGCAATTGACTTCAATTACAGAAGTCATTTGCAAGTCCCGCTGAATCAGGTTTTTTTATCAGCACAATCAGCCGATGCCGACCGATATATTGGTCGACCTCTAATTGTATCTTTAATTTTTTTACTAGTAATGTCGGCGATCAGCGAGTTATAGTAGGACTGTGACATTGCGGTGGACAAATCGGACACAAAGTGAAACTTTTTTTGGGGACCAGTGACACTAAGGCCTCTTTCACATGGGTGACTGTTCTGCCGCTGTTAAAAGCATGTTTTGTTATTTGGAAGTTCTAAGACTCCAGGCACAGCGATCACTTGCAGTTGTACATTGCGATTAGCAGCTTTTACATGCATTTACATGCGGCTGCGTCTTAGCTGTGGTGGAACATTCTTGCCATTTCTGATGTGCTTCTGTTGTTTTTCTTTCCTCATTGCTGCTATCTGCAGGAGAAATGGTACACTGCGATTACCTGTGATTATGTGCAGATAACTGTGCTAAATCGGTTTTGGACGCAGTCAAATTTTATTTTTTCTAACCGCACAAAACCCCTTGTAACGAAACCGTTGCTAAATGCAGTGTGTGAATGGGGCCATAGAAAAGCATTGTGTGAGTTTAGGTGCCGTAGATAACTTCAGCTATCCGCAGCTAAAAGCTGAATTCTATTTGTCTGTGTGAAAGAGGCCTAATACAATGCTAAAAATATGTACGGTCATTGTACTAATGACACTGGCAGGGACTGAATGAAATAGCATCAGGGACAATCAAGGGGTTAAATGTGTCACTGGGGGGTGCTTTCTAACTTGGGGGGTGCTTGTACTGTAAGAAGACAGAGATTTGAAATACATTAGAAATACAGTATCTCTGTCTTCTCCTGCCACAGAACGGCGATCTGCCTTGTTTACATAGGCAGACCGCCTTTCTGTCTGCCTCAGGAACAATCAGCGGGTCCCGGTGGACTTCCGGTCCGCCGGACATGCTGATTGGCTCTAGCTGTGTCCAATCGGAGCGGGTTGCTGGTGGCGCACGTGCACACCCCAGACCTGGAAGAAAAAAATCATGTACAGGTACGTGATTTTGCACTAAAAGGCCCTGCCGCAGTATATGTACGTGGGGTGGTCCTTAAGCGAATAAACAAGGTGAGAATTTGGTCATTAATAGGTGCCCTCTGTGTTGGAATGAGTCTTCTCCCCTCCCCTTATAGTTTCTCATCTGTTTGCTGATTTTTAATTATTGTCCATAGCAGTGGATAGGCTAGAACTCGGGATGGCTAGGCTTGGCACCCTTGTAGTGGGAGGACCTATCTGAAACTATAAAAACACTTTTACTGCCACAGGGTGGCAGCTGTACGCCAGATCACGTGTGTGTGTGTGTGTGTGTGTGTGCGCGCGCGTGCGTATATACGTGATTCGGGATTTCCGCCTGCAGAAGGGGCACACTTCTGTTATGATTGATAGCAGAAGCCGATCTGTGGGTGCCCGCCACTCGATGTCCTCCGGCACCCACCGATTGTCGACAATACACAGAGAACCGAGATTCACCTAGGTAAACAAGGCATAGCTCAGTTCTGACAGGAGGAAAGGTATCGATCCTGTGTTCCTGCAAAGCAGGGACTAGAATCGATCTCTTCCCCTAATGAAATCAGCACACAGTGTACACAAAAACACTGACTAGGCACACGGTTAACCCTTTGATCACCCCTGATGTTAACTTCCTTCCCAGCCAGTGTCATTAGTACAGTGACGGTGCATATTTTTAGCACTGATCACTGTGCCGGTGTCTGATTGTTCGCCACAATATCACAGTCCCGCTATAAGTCGCTGATCGCCGCTATTACTAGTATATATAAAAAAAAAAAGTAAAAATTATATATACACACGCACGCACGCACGCACGCACATACACATACATACACACATTTTATGAAGAAATTCGATTTATTTATTTTTATTTATTTACATTTATATAGCAGAAAGTAAAACTTGTGTGTTTTTTTTTTTTTTTTTTTTCGCAAAAAATAAAGAGCGACAATAAAAAAAAAAACAGAGGTGATCAAATACCACTTAAAAAAAAGCTCTATTTGAGTGGGGGGAAAAAAGGACATGCATTTTATTTGGGTACAGCGTTGCATGACCGTGCGATTTCGCAAAAAAAAAAAGGCCTGGTCACGAAGGGGTTAAAGCTTCCAGAGGTCAAAGGTTAAAGCAAGTTCACCTTTAGTAACCTGTTACATGTTAGACCTGTATTTAGGGTGTAAAAGGTCACTATGCAGCACCCCCCCACAACCCCCTCCCCGCACCCACTGTCGCATTTAAAAAAAAAAATGCAGATATGCAAGAGCTCCGCTCACACAGCTGCGTCATTAATTCACAGATCCGTTATGAACCGTGAATGAACTACAAGTCCCATCTGAGGCAGACGGCTTGTAGTTCTCAATGGACTACAAGTGAACTGATCAGCGCCCTCATAGTTCATTGACACATCCTGCAGCTCGGTAAAAAAATTATTCTTTAAAACCAATCTCCAGCATGCTCTTCAGTTTTGTACAGTTGTAATGGCTCCTCTACTGTAACAAAATTGCTTGCTCTGCTTTCACTGCACACTGTGAGCTTTCTTAGTGTGATTTATAAGCTGCAGTCAGTCAGATAAAACCTGCCTCATTTCCTGCCTCATTTATTGGATTTCAGTTCTGTAAATCACGGAGAATCGACATCACACGTGGTCGTTGCCTATGGGTCTTTTCACACGGGCTTGTCCGTGTATGAACTCCGCTTTGCTCAGCAGGGATCGATCATCGATCGATGCTGAGCAGGCGGATGATGGATCCTTCTCCTCTCACTGTGCAGAGATGGACCCATCAAAGCCCTGCTGTCCTCTATGGAGATCGGATGAAAACGGACCGCCTGTCTGTTTTCATCCGATCCGATTCTCCAGACAGATGGAAAAAAGGGTTTCCATCTGTCTGGATTTCACAGACTGGATCGGATATTGGCGGACATGTCACTGCTGACAACCGCCGCTCCATAGGTCTGAATGGAACGTCCAATCAGGTCCGCCTGAAAAACTGGCCCGTGTGAAAGGGGCCTAAGACTGCCTTCATGCAAATGCAGCCTGCCTTGGAAAACGCTGGTGATGCGCTGAAAATTATCGTCCAAAAATAGGGTTTTCAGCGCTGTCGAAAGGAGAAAAAAAGTGCTGATTATGGCTGCCGAAAATGCTCATGATCTTGCTGCAATTTTACCTTGCTTATGGTGTGTTTTTCATAGGTCGTGTTACTCAAAAAATGCATCAAAAAAGCAACACGGGTGCATTTTTGATGCATTCTTACTGTATTTTCATTGCATCTCAGTGGGGAGGTGCGGTTTGCCAAATATGCACCAAGCAGGATTTTTAACACTGCTCCAAAAGTTGCAGAAAAAATGGCTGATAGTAAATTCATATTCATTTTTAAATTCATGATATTAAAAAGGAGAAAATAAGGGAGGGGAGGGAACGAAAGGGAAGAGGGAAAGCGGGACTTCAATTGAAACTTGTGGGTTCCATGGTAAATAATTATAAATAATTGAGTATAATTCATATTTAATAGTTCATAGCCAGAATATATTATGGTAATCATACAAAAACCCAATTCGATTCATACATAGTAATGATACAAAATTGAACAAATAAAAATACAATATAGACAATATAATCTGGGGCCTCTCTTAATCCCCAACATTGATGACACGCACACACACACCCCATTGTGGGGCCTCATAGATACTAGTTAAAACATCCCAAGAAGGATTGACACGGACACCCATGGAACCTATTATCTGAGGTAATAAACATAAAGTAGTTGGAATGGGTATGACGAAGTACACGGCATCTGTAGCTCGACGCGTTTCATGGCTATAGCCAATCTTCAGGAGCGAAGCACGTGAACTGGATAGGGTGTCTGTGTAGTGATGGTGTGGCACTGAAGTGTCGCGAATCGCCCAGAGAAAGACATTTCTGGGAGCTGTAGCGGCGCGCCAACAGATGGCGGGACAACAATCATGGTGGGTATAGATCAATGATAGTGGTTGGGTAGATGAGTAGGATTAATCAATAAGGGCCTCTGTGTAGTGACTGTTTGAAGGCTGAGATTGCCTCGTTCTAGGATATAGATTGAGGTCCCATGTGATACCAATAGCCATTGTGAAAAAATGACATGAGTGCAAAAACCACCCTGGACCGATCCCACACGGCCGACACTGCAGCACACCACTAACTTTATGCAACCGTACAGAGTGAGAGCCAATTCCAATTCCTCTTTTTTTTTTTTTTTTTTATAATCATAATTAATAAGTTGAATATAATAATACAATTATTTATAAAAATGATAAATATTTTTTTTAACTGCTCCAGCTGCTGTCAATCTAAAGTAAGTGAGCCAATGAGAAGAGAGAGGGGGTGGGGCTGAGGTGCTGCTCCTTATCTGAATGAACACACAGAGCAGTGGCTCGACTTGGGTGCCCCCATAGCAAATGTCGCTTGATATGGGGCCTCGCAACAGGGGGGAGGGGCCAGAAAGAGCCAGCAGGGGACCCCAAAAGGGGAGGGTCTGGGCTGCTCTGTGCAAAACCACTGCATAGAGCAGGTAAGTATACCATGTTCATTATTAAACGGGGGAAAAAAAGCCTTTAGTATCACTTTAAAGCAGTGTTCCGCCCAAAAAAAAAAATTAAAAGCCAGCAGCTACAAATACCGCAGCTGCTGGCTTTTAACAATAGGACACTTACCTGTCCTGGAGTCCAGCGATGTCGGTACCGCAGCTGATGTTTCCATCAGCTGTTGGGTGCTGCCGCCGCCATTGCGGGTAACGGTACCTGGCAGTGTAGCCTTACGGCTTCACGCCGGGAACCCTACTGCGCATGCGCGAGGCCCTGCTCCTCTCTCCTACTGGCCCGGCAACGGGGGGAGGAGGAGGGGGGAGCCCCACTGTGATGTCACGCGGCCCCGACTCCCGGAAGTGGGAACAGGATACCTGTCTAAGACAAGTATCCTGTCCCCCCTCCCCCCAGAAAGGTGCCAATTGTGGCACCGGAGGGGGGAGAGGGGACAAATGAGCGGAAGTTCCACTTTTGGGTGGAACTCCGCTTTAATAGACGGACAGCCATGACTCCATGACCTGAGGGAACAACAGCTGGACTCTCAACATTCTTTATATGTCCAATACCAGCTGGCCAAAGAATAGAATGATATTATATAATTAATAGTCCACCAGACTGCAAGCATGTCTAGAAATCTTGATGAAGGACAATACAGGGGATGATTTATTAAAACTGGAGAGTGCAAAATCTGGTGCAGCTGTGCATGGGAGCCAATCAGCTTCTAACTTCAGCTTGTTCAGTTAAGCTTTGACAAAAAATCCTGGCAGCTGATTGGCTCCCATGCACAGCTGCACCAGATTTTGCACTCTCCAGTTTTAATAAATCATCCTCTGTATTGTCCTTCATCAAGATTTCTAGACTTGCTTGCAGTCTGGTGGACTATTATATAATATCATTCTATTCTTTGGCCAGCTGGTATTGGACATATAAAGAATGTTGAGAGTCCAGCTGTTGTTCCCTCAGGTCATGGAGTCATGGCTGTCCGGTGGTCCGTCCGTCCCGAGAGACCAGATATTAATAACGGTGACATTTATCAACAGTTACAGCTGCGGTTTTTCCTTTTTTTTTCCTAATAAGAAAAAGTTCTTGATGAAAGCATAACAGTTCTGATTGTATTCCCTGAGTGACCTTCGCTGTGCAGGTGTTGATAAATGAGAAAATTATAAGTGTGTGTTATCCGGCCCCTAGATGGCAGCCTGAAGCCCTGAAATCATTAAGATAAGTATCTATATGGGTCGTATCTCTTGTGCCTGCGAGGAAGAATGCCCCACTTCTGGCTATTAGTGCATCTGTCAGTATAACCCCCCCCAGACATTTCCTTCTGAACTGAGATTTCTGGCACATAACAGCTCTGCTGTTAGAATATCTGGCTTCTGTTTTCTTTTCTGTAAACCTTTGCATAGTACATGTTTAGTTATGAATACGATTCTTTTTAAATTGCCATTGAGTGATTATTACTCATTAAAATTGTATGTAAACTCTAACAAAGAACCTGTCACAATGGCTCCCTGTTTATCAGTTAAATATACCGCTGAAAGTGATTTTGTTATATCTGTTTGATAATTGCAAAAAAAACTGCGAAAAACAAATGTCTCTGTTTAAGGACTGCAAAGGACCAAACTACTGTTTAAATGTCTATCGCATATTAAATATTATACCATACATCAACTATATGCTGTAAGGAGGGGTGGGCTTTAATGTCCAGCTGCCGCACACATGCGCCCACAGTGACCTGAGGTTGTGTGCCGAGATTTAGCCTGGTCAGCGTGCTGGGAGTTATCACAGACGGCTCGCTGTCAAGGCTTCTGATTCAAGAGCCAGTGGGTCATGTTGCTAGGGGTTATTTTGTTAAGGGGGGGCCTATTGTTGCTGGGGTAGATCAGTTGTTGCTGGCAGACAAGTCCTCTGAGAGAGTGTTTTGTTGCTGGGGTGGGTCTATTGTTGCTGGCAGACAAATTCTTTCTTTTGGTCGGGGGGGGGGGATTATTTTGTTGCAGGGGTAGATCAATTGCTGGTGGACAGATCCTCTCTGGGGGGAGGGGGGTGGTGTATTGTTTCTGGGGTGGATATGTTGTTGCTGGCATAGATCAATTGTTGCGTGCAGACAAATCCTCTCAGGGGAGGGTGGGTCTATTGTTGCTGGGGTGGGTCTATTGTTGGCGGACAATTCCTCTGGGGGGTGGATCTGTTGCTGCTGGAGGTGGATCTTTGGGTCTATTGTTGATGGCAAACAAATCCTTTTGGTTGGGTGATATTTTGTTGCAGGGGTAAGATCAATTGTTGCTGGTGACAAATCCTCTCGAGGGGGGGGGGGGGTTGGATCTATTGTTGGCAGACAATTCCTCTGCGGGGGTGTATTTTTGCTGGGGGCTATTGATTTCACTGCCTTTCTTATTATAATAAACAAATTCAGTACAAATTGCTCAGTACCACAAAATGATACTTGATTCTGTATTCTCTACAAGGGGCGATACTGGGTGGTAGTTTGGAGGAGGAACGATGCTCGCAGGTGGGTAGGGGGCAGAACCAAGGCTCGGAGGTGGGTAGGGGGCAGAACCAAGGCTCGGAGGGGGGTGGGAACCAAGGAACGGTGCTCGGAGGTGGGTAGGGGGCGGAACCAAGGCTCAGAGGTGGGTAGGGGAGGGAACCAAGGCTCGGTGGTGGGTAGGGGAGAAAACCAAGGCTCGGTGGTGGGTAGGGGAGAAAACCAAGGCTCGGTGGTGGGTAGGGGAGAAAACCAAGGCTCGGTGGTGGGTAGGGGAGAAAACCAAGGCTCGGTGGTGGGTAGGGGGTGGAACCAAGGACTA
Source organism: Lithobates clamitans (assembly GCA_037952925.1). NCBI lineage: Eukaryota > Metazoa > Chordata > Amphibia > Anura > Ranidae > Lithobates > Lithobates clamitans. The sequence goes on along the minus strand of JBBGZY010000771.1, from coordinate 1,608,524 downwards.
GTGTTCGGAGGTGGGACCAAGGAACGGTGCTCGGAGGTGGGTAGGGGGCGGAGACAAGGGTTGACTCAGAAGAAGGGAGTACCGGCACCTATTCCCTTAGGGGTAAAAAAGGCCTGCTTACGGATATGTAGTGTAAACTACTGGCCTTCGCACTCCTAGAACCCCTATAATGTGTAGGGGACATGGAGGCAACATACCAATGCTGTGTTCTTGGACAGGAAGTGTATCACTGGCAGGATCCCCAGGGAAAATAAAGGGGGGGGGGGGTAGCCTGAATAAGGAAAACGAATGCAGCCACCGCATCTTGAATTGGTAAGGTGCAGTATGGTGAAATGTGTTCCTGGGTTTAAATAAAAATAAAGGTTTAGGGGGTTAAATCGAGAATGAAAGTTGATTTTTCAAGCGTAATGAAATAATTTTTTTGGATGTGAAAAGTTTTGGATTTGTTGCTAAAACTGCGACATCCAAAACTACAGCGCCATTTTCATTAACGGGAAAACAAATGTGCCATAAATTCTGCCCTTTTCAATTTAACGTTTTTTAGTTGCCTCAATGAATCTCGGCGCCTCCTTTGATAATTTTTGCATTTAGTGAAAGAACAGTGACCAGGTGTTTTTTTGTTCTTGTTTTGTTCTGTTTTTTCTGCTGCGTTGTGATTTAAGTGTAGTATAAAGTTTAGCCTCTAGGTGGAGCAGCTGAAGCATCAGTTGAAGCGTTCTCTTATTTTGCAGAAATGTTTTTTGCCATAGAGCTGGAGCTACAAGGAGAGTCTTCATTCAGGTTTTCAGCAAGAAATGGATATTAACCACTTCAGCCCCAGAAGATTTTACCCCCTTCCCGACCAGAGGCTTTTTTTACAATTTGGCACTGCATCGCTTTAACTGACAATTGCGCGGTCATGCATCGCTGTAACCAAATGATTTTTATCATTTTTTTTTCCCCACAAATAGAGCTTTATTTTGGTGGTATTTGATCACCTCTGTGGTTTTGATTTTTTGCGCTATAAACAAAAAAAGAGCGACAATTTTGAAAAAAAACCCCACTATTTTACTTTTTGCTATAATAAATATCCCCAAAAATGTTTTTAAAAAACAAATTTCTTCATCTGTTTAGGCCAATATGTATTCTTCTACATATTTTTGCTAAAAAAAAAAAAAATCAATAGGCGTATATTGATTGGTTTGCGCAAAAGGTATAGCGTGTACAAACTATGGAAAAGATTTATGGCCTTTTTTTAAAATATTTTTTTTTACTAGTAATGCCGGTGATCTGCGATATTGCGACGGACAGGTCGAACACTTATGACGCATTTTTGTGACCATTGACATTTTATACAGCGATCGGTGCTATAAATATGCACTGATTACTGTGTAAATGTCACCGGTAGGGAAGGGGTTAACACTAGGGGGCGATCAAGGGGTTAAACGTGTATGTTCTAACTGTATGGGGATAGGACTGACTGGAGGAGGAGACATATCATTGTTCTCACTTAGTAGGAACAAACGATATGTATCTTTTCCCCTGACAGAACAGGGATCTGTGTGTGCTGGCTCTCGTGCACGCGATCGCCGGCCACGTGCATCGGGTCCCCCTCGGTGAAGCGGGCACGCGCCCTCTGGCGGCTCTTAAAGGGAAACTCATACGGGGTTTCGCGCAGCGGTGCCATTGTGCCGCAGTATAAGTACGTGAGCCGGTCAGGAACCGGTTAATGAATAGTCCATTTAAAAAAAAGACGATAACAAAACCAGCTTTTCCTGCAATATTCAGCTTTATTCCGGAGATTTTCCCCCAGTATTTATTTTTTTCTGCCACTGGATGTTCTCAGTTTGGTGGCTAGCATCATTCAACCCACTTCATCTGAGCCCAGGTCATCCTTTCTCACCCCAGTGACTGTGAAAGACGCAGCACAGTGATGATCTCATCTCTCTATCTAGGGCTGAAACAACTAATCGATTATGAAAATAGTTGTCAACTATTTTCATAATCGATTAATCGGCCAGCCGATTAGTTGGTCAGCATACAGAATGCATTATTTGTTTACATATCAGGTATTATAGTGAAGCACACATACAGCTCAGTACACCGTCCATACATGTCAGTAAGTGCCTGAGAACTTTTTTTTTTTTTAAGGTTATTAACCTTAAACCATAATGGGTTATTAACCATAATGGGCTAGTGTGCATGGCATACTAGCCCATTATGTGGCACTTACCTGCAAACGAAGCCCACACTGTCTCCGCTGCAGGAGGCATCCACCTTTTTGCCCCTCTTCTTCCTTCCCGGGGCCGTGGACTCCGGCTGTATGACTGGCCAGAGCCGCTTTGTGTCACTCCCACGCATGCGCGCCAAAGCTGCTAGTCACGGCACACGCTCGGGAAGAAAAGGCACGGAGATCCGTTTCTTCACAGCGCACGCAACGATGACATCATCGCCGCAGTACAAGGTAAATATCTCCTAAACTGCACACGTTTAGGAGATATTTCCACTACCTATAGGTAGGTCTTATTCTAGGCTTACCTGTAGGTAAAACTCACAATCGGGTATACAATCACTTTAGCTAAATTTTACACCACACTTTTTTTAAGGATATTATCTGATCAATAATCGGCCAACTTATCGATTTATGAAAATAACCGTTAGGGCTGCAACTATCTCTATCACTCCGCCTTATCGTCCTAGTAACAAGGTTATTGTCGGCACATGAACTGATTGGCTGCTTGTACTGCTTCCTCCTCACTCACTTCAGCCCTGCTGTACAAGGACTGCAAGAAGCCGGTACAAGGTCATAATCGGGTACTTACACTAATAATGACATTAAAGTCTTGTTTTTTTGTTTTTTTTATTGGGAAAAATAACAAATGTTATACTTTGGTCATGTTCAAGGGTTTTGCACCGAGCAGGATAAATCCTCCTCTTCTCTGGTCCCCTCCTTTTGCCCAATGCCCCCCATAGCAAATCGCTTGCTACGGGGGGCACTCATGCAGGCTCGCTCCTGAGCCCTGCTCTGTGTGTCCATAAGACACCAAGAACGGGGTTCTCCACCGCCCCCTTCCTCACTGGTTGTGATTGACAGCAGCGGGAGCTAATGGCTACCGCTGCTGTCTCAGCCAGTGAGGAGGCAGAGACCCAGGGAAAGCAGCCGCTCTCAAGCAGGATTGGGCTCAGGTAAGTATCGGGGGGGGGGGATGCACACTGAAGGTTTTTACCTTCATGCATAGAATGAAAACCTTCTGGCTTTACAACCACTTTATTGATTGATTAATGATTACAGAGACAGGGGTTATTGGTCGGCTAATTATCTGCGAGTTGTGCCAGATCCTAAAATGAAAATTTGAATAGAGACAGTTCCCCTAGTGGACTTTAAAGGCACATATGAAAGGACGTATAAGAGAATGTATAATGAGTAGACAAAAATGTATTCATTACAAAAATGTCATAAAAACATCAAACATATAACACAAATTGAAAGGAATGCGATTCATGCATCTATACACATGTAGCTATTGATACCAATGTCCACTAGGGGAACTGTCTCTAATGATTACTGAGCTGCATTTAATTTTGTGTGTGTGTGTGTGTATATATATATATATATATATATATATATATATATATATATATATATATATATATATATATATATATATATATATATATATATATATATATATATATATATATATATATATATATATATATATATATATATATATATATATATATATAGTTTTTCTTGTTTTTTGTTTTTTAATATCTGTCTTGAGTTTAGCTTTAAGAAAAACTTTTTTTTTTTTTGTTACAGATCCTATGGGGAGCCTGTGGCCTGGTCCTCGCTGGAAACGCTGTGATCTTTTTCACAATCCTCGGATTTTTCATCGTCTTTGGAAGAGGGGACGACTTTAGTTGGGAGCAGTGGTAAAACGCCAGCTGCCCTCCCTTTGTATTGTACAGACAGCTCCAGGCTGATCCTGTGTATGTATATATACATCCCCTGTATAGTAATCAGGGCCTAATCCTCTTGTATATCAAGTGTATGACACGTGTGAAAGGCTGAAGAACTTTGCAGCATTGCCTCTTCATTTCCACGTTTGTTTAGCTCTGTGACCCTTTTGTTTTCTTTTCTTTTTTTTTTTTTTTGTTTTCTGTAATGATAAACGCACTTTGAGAACCACACGTGTCCCACACATGCTTTCCAGAGCTGCTTCTAGTTTAAAGGAGTCCTTTTATATTTCCAACACTTAGATGTTGCAGTCTCTGGCTTCCTCTTAATATTTATTTTTTACTTATGCACTTTTAAAGGATTGTAACCCTTCAAATAAAAAAAAAAAATATGTCTAGAAACGTTCATAAATAAGTAAACACATTCCCGTTTTCACATGTAGGAATGGTCAAACCGCCAGATTTTTGAAGCTCTAGCTGTTGCCTAACTCTTCTGAGGGCCCATTTACATTAACGCATCATGGTAACATGTGCGGTAACACACGCAACCTGCACCCCATTGCACTAAGGCAGGGGTCTCACACTGGGGGGGCCCTCCACTTGTTGCAATACTACAAGTCCCATGAGGCATTGCAAGGCTGACGGTTACAAGCATGACTCCCTCAGGCAGAGGCATGATGGGACTTGTAGTTCCGCAACAGCTGGAGGGCCACTAGTTTGAGACCCCTGCACTAAGGCAATGCACCTGCACTGTGCATTACATAAAAGGGTCGTGTACAATTTTTTGGCTTATGGTGTGTTGTCAGCCCCATTCTTTGCAATGGACTGCCTTAACGGAATGCATGTTACCGCACAACATAAAATGCACTACAAAGAAGTAAATGGGCCCCAAGGCTCCGTTCACATCTAGGCGTTTCTGGGCCATTTTCTGCCTCTAAGGCTTAGCTATAAAAATGCCCAACAAGGCAAATCCCATTCATTTCTATGGCCCCTGGTCACATCTGAGCGTTCTGTCGCCTTAGGCCAAGTGGTTCTCAACTCCTGTCCTCAGGGCCCACTAACAGGCCAGGTTTTATGTATTACCTTGGGGGAGATGCAGACTAGAATACTGCAATCACTGAGCAGCAAATGATATCACCTGTCATGTATTTCAGTTATCTTGCAAACCTGGCCTGTTAGTGGGCCCTGAGGACAGGAGTTGAGAACCACTGTCTTAAGCAAAAACACCCATCGCTCAAAAAATTACATGAGCTTGTTTTATTGGCAGATTACAGGCGGAGATTTACTGTTTTTCATTTGTCAACTCAAAACGCCTGTAAAAATAGCAACGCCTAGATGTGAACGGAGCCCAAGACCCCCATTACACACTATTAGATTTTCTGCAGATTTTTGTCTTCAGATTTACCAAAACCATGCAGTGCGAGGGCCTGCCTGATTGCATACAAATTGAAACGCTTAATGTTTGACCTCCATATTATTATATGGTTTTTTGTAAATCCGAAGACAAAAATCTGCAGAAAATCTAATAGTGTGTATGGGGTCTGAAGCTTTTTTTTTTTTTTTTTTCTCTTCTCTCAGAAGGGCCTTGTGGCTCCTAGACTGAGCTGACTGACTCCTGAATTCTACTTTGAAGCTGAACTCCAGGCAAACGACTGTATACACTGATAAAATACTTCTAAAGGAGCTGTCCTACCTGTTAAAGGCTTTGTATTTCTGGACATTTGGCTCTGAGATTAATACAGCACAGCCCTGTCTGATAGGGCAGGAGACCTGCGTTTTCTCTGCTACAGTTAGACCCCTTTCACACTGGAGCGTTTTGCAGGTGCTATAGTGTTAAAAATAGCGCCTGCAAGCCGCCCTAAAACAGCTGCTCCATTCACTCCAGGGCTTTCACACTGGAGCGGTGCGCTGGCAGGGCGTCAGAAAAAAAGTCTTGCTAGCACCTTCTGTGGAGCGGTAAACTCACCGCTCCTCCACCGCTGCTCCCAATTGAAATCAGTGGGGCAGCGCTGCGATACCGCCGGCAAAACACCGCACCGGCGGCATTTTGCGGGCGGATTTAGCCCTTTTTCAGCTGATAGCGGGGGGGTTAATACCTAAGAATAGCTCCACTTTACCGCTGACGCCAGTGGCGGCACAGTGTGAAAGGGGTCTTAGTGTTACTAAATCCACAACAGTAAAGTCAGTCTGTATATGCAGTAAAGCGGGGGTAGGCAACCTGGGGCCCTCCAGCTGTTGTGGAACTACATTTCCCATGAGGCATTGCAAGGCTGGCAGTTACATTTACTCCCAGAGGCATGATGGGACTTGTAGTTCTGCAACAGCTGGAGGGCCCCAGGTTCCATACCCCTGCTGAGTAAAACATGCTTGTTATGCTCACTGAGGGAATCTTCCGCATTGTGTAAAAAGGCTGTTTAAACCTGTCTTCTCTGATCCTCTCCTTCTTCCACAGTCCCCAATCCATCTAATAGAACCGAGCCTTTGTAGTTACTCTACACATGCTCAGTTTAGTGTGTATTGCTTGAGTTTTGTTTTGTTTTTTTGTTCTTGGTAGAGTGCATGTGATCAGCACAGGGACAATCGGCACTGTCCAGACAGAGGGTCAGGGGTCCTGCAGCCTTATTGGACAATCAGGGGAGAATGAAAACTCCTCCCACAAGCTTTAACCAGGCACTGATAGAAGTCACAAGACTGCTATATACTGGTGCTGAGAAAAGGTGTTCAGCAATTTATATTTACTAAAATAATGTAATTTCCATGTTCGGTGTACTGTGGGAGACCAGATATAGTGAATGCAGGGTCCTGGGCTTAGTAACACTTTAAAGTGCAACTGATCTCAGAAAGTGAGGATTTGCTTTGTTATAGGGAATAACTTATTGTACCTAAAACAGTACCCTGGAAATCTACCTTTTTTTTTTTTTTAATATGGAATTCCTCTTGAAAAATAACTGAGCACTTCCTGGTATGTGACCGTACCCAGGCACTCCTGTTCCTACATACTTATAGCTGTATGTCTGAAGCTGGCCACAGATGGATAGAATTTCAAATGAAAATTCCCACAACATTGTCACAAATATTTAATTGTCGTTCAAACAATTTTGTTTGCTTTTAAAGTTGTTGTAAAGGCAGAAGGTTTTTTTTTATCTTATTGTATTATATGCATGAAGATAAAAAACCTTCTGTGTGCACCAGTCCCCCTCGGCCTCCCCAATTCTTACCCTGAGCCCCATCGCAATCCAGCGAGAGACTCGGCTGTCCGGGACTCTCCCACCTCATTGGCTGAGACAGCAGCTGTCAAAGTCAGTGGGCCAATGAGGAGAGAAAGGGGGCGGGGCTGAGCCCGTGGCTCCGTCTCTGAATGGACACTCAAGAAAATGACATGTAATTGTGTATTCTTGAATACAGAGCACCTTTCATTTTTGTTTTTTTCTTTATATATTCCTCGAGTTTCGCTTAAAAATGGAACTACGGCCAAAACATTTCCTTAGCTTTGGATAAGGTGATGAAGACTTAGTACTTCTATCAGGTTTTTATTGTAGTTTGTATCCCCATTCAGGAGATATTCCTTCACTTCTCACTCTGTGATTTTTCTTCTTTTTTTTCCATTTAGGAATGGAGGGAAAATCTTTCCAAGACACAGAACATATGTCAGGTTTCCTAGGCTACCCAAAGCTTAAAAAAAAAAAATAAAAAAAAAAAGTTTGTAAGGAGTTGCACTTTAATTTGTCCACCCCAACATTATAGGGGACCCTTTAAGAAATACAGAAAAAAAAACACTAAAACTACCATATACCAGGAAGCAGTGTACATGCCAGTGCCTTGTTCTGACTCTCCACATGAGAGCATATAATGCCTTTCCTCATTAGGACACGCCCCTCCCATCTATTAATCCAAATGAATTCCCCCATCGGAGAATTAGAGGGCCATTTAAGAGTCACTGACTTTTTCTAACACTAATTTACAACATTTCAAAGGTTAGCAATGATGGTCCCCTTAATGATCTCATGACAGATGCACCATGAAGAGACCGTCCCTTTGCCTCATCAGAGCAAAGTGAAAGTCTCCTATTACCCCACCTCCTCACCCACCTATACCCTTTACTGCACTCCCTAAATCTTAGGGTTTGTAAATACTAGAGATGGGCGGCCAAAAATTGTGTTTTCTGCATTTTTCCGATGGAGAAAAAGGTGCAGATAATAGACGTACACTCGTTTTTGTCCGAATTTCGGGTATTTTCGTTATCGCTTTAACAAACGATAACGAACGTGCAGAATCCAAAAACCGAAAGATCCGACATAAATGCTTTATTTTTGTTTTCGTTGCGACAACAGTTCAATATAGATAGGAGATTCGAATTCGACATGACGCTGACAATAGCGATCTGTGTCCATCGAACCTGTGGTCGAATGTGCTTAACCTTAGCTCTATTAGTCCAAGATTATTCTACATAGAGAGAAAAGATTAGACGAGGCAGTCGCCGCATGGTCAAATGCTTCGCCCATATGCTATAGAAGAATTCTAATGCTGGTTGACTAGTAATATTAATTAATAAATCTAATTATTACTAGTGTCATACAACATTAGAATTCTACTATAGCTTGTAGGCGGAACATTCGACCGGAAATGTACGATTGCGGCGTCGTACAGTTTAGCTGCTCCGTCGAATCGTCTTAGAACATTCGACAGACACCATAAGCCTCCAATCACAGATCGACCTTAATTATTTCGGATTTTCGGACTAATGCATTTTTTTTTTTTTTTTTAACAAAACAAAATAAATAAAAACGAATTTCGGGAGTAACTAAATTTTATTTTTCGGACGAACACGAAATTCCGAAACGAAATATTTCAGTGTGCACATGTCTAGCAGATAATGGCGCGGAAAACGCCCACGATTTTAATACAATTTCACCACAATTTTACTGTGCTTATGGTGTGTTTTTCATAGGTCAGGTGACTCGAAAACCTAACACAGGTTATTGATACATTCTTGCTGCTTTTTCAATACATTTCAACGAGGAGGTGCTTTTTTTTTTTTTGCAGCAAGCAAGATAACGCCACAATGGACAGATGTGCAGAGATGCATAGAATGTAAAGAGTTGCATTTTTCTTGCTTTTCTTGCACTAAAGGTGGCGATAATGGCCGACAATAAATTCATATTCATTTAAATTCATGGTATTAATTAAGTTGAATATAAAACAATTATATGTAAAAACTTATATTTATGTAATTATACTTTTACTTTTTATGTAATTATACTGTTTCGGCACCAAAATTTTCTTTTGGTGACCTCTTTCCAGGATGCATTGAGCAGCCGGTCACCAAGCCTAAGCACTGACAGCAACTCTCTAGGCTCTGACACAGACTTTACACAGGGTGCAACTCCCAGAGGAAAGAGCGCAAGGGAAGCATGGAAGGTGTGTGTAGACAGGTCAGGGGGTGGGCTTGTAAAAGATTGTCCCTTTTTATCCATTCTGGATCCACAGGGAGGCATCCACAAGGCAGTGTTGAATGCTGGGAGCTGCCTGGAGCTATGATTTGGAGCCATGTCAATATCTACATTGTTTTAATTTAAAATTTTTAGGGGCTGTCCAAACAGGCAAATTATTATTTTTTTTTTGTTTGTTTTCCTTGTATTTGATTGACACCTTATGAAGGTGTCTGGGTTTATAACTGTCTCAGACAGTCTGTGCTGCTCATGACAACCAAGCTGATTCCTCTTTCATTCTGCCCAACTACACTGGAAGAACCTGGGTACTCTGTGTTTGACTAAATGAAGTCCATTGTGTCATTCACTGGTTGTTATGTTCATGAGAACCTCCAGTTCTACATATTTAATGGTTTTTAATAAGGGATGCCTTTTGTAAAGCTTTATCTTCAGCACATTAGAGAGTGGAAGTAACCTCAAAAAGTGAAGATTTGGAATATTACAGGGAATAACTGTTAATTGTTCCTAAGCAGTCCTTGAAAAAAAAAAATGCTACTGTCTGGAATTCCTCCTGTAAAATATCGGGAGCACCTCCTAGTATGTGAGTGTGCCAAGGCACTGCTGTGCCTACAACCTCCTAGCTGTATATCTGCAGTGTGAGATCTAATGCACTGCTAGTCTGAGAAGATTTGGAGTGAGATTTGGTGATATCATTACTGTGCTGCTCACTGTTCTCCTTGCTGGAGGCTCTGACCTATGGAAGCAAAGCCCTGCCTCTACCAAGATGGCGGCCTCCACACAACGACACAAGGCAGTGTAAGTAATGGGAAAATATCTTCTGCATAGATATTAGAGGCAATACTGGTGACTAGTCTTTTGCCCTCTGCCTGCATTTTTTGGGTACGCATCCAAAAAGAAAGATAAATTGCAGTGCTACTACCCCTATTTCTTACTATGCTCAGGTGTTTGTGCCTGGACATAGTCTGTATATACCATCTATGAAACTACAAAAAAGTGAATGTCCAGCACCAGGTCAAAATCTTGCACTTTATTGAAGATCCATCAAGGCAAATAAAAGAATCAATTCCTACATTAAAATTGACGTGTTTCAGCTAATTATAATTAGCGCCTATACAGCTAAAACGGATCAATTTTTACTGTAGGAATTGATTATTTTTATGAATCTTCAATAAAAGTGCAAGATTTTACTTCAAGCTGACTTGGTGCTGGACTTTCCCTGTTTTCCAGTTTCATAGATAGTATTAATGATAAGAAAAGATTCTGGACAGCCGCACTCCGAAAGATTAGCCTTTATTCATAAAAGTTGATGATATCAAAAGTACATGCCACAGCAGAACACAGGATGAAAGACCTGACGCGTTTCACACTATAAAACAGTGCTTAATCATGAGCTATGATTAAGCACTGTTTTATAGTGTGACTGGCACATTTAATGGCCAGTCTACTCTAAGGAGGAACCTCAAGCCCTGCTGCCATACCCAGAGCTTGGGTGGCAGAGTGGAGGTTGTACTGATCCTGCATGAGATGGTACCACTCATTTGAGTATACCTAAGAGTTGTTTCCTTGTTAGGGAACCTATAGATCCAGATCGTGCGTACGCGGCATTAGAGGGCAATGGACCAGTATTGCCTCTAATATCCCTATAGTAGATATTTTCCCATTTATTTACACTGTTTTGTTCTGCATCGTGTCTTTGCATTGAGGCCGCCATCTTGGTAGAGGCAGGGCTCATTCCAAAGCCTCTGACAAAGAGAAACCCCTTTTTACTTTTTTTGGGTAAAGCTTCCACCATACCAGTCCCCACTTTTAATTTTTCAGGAGGCTGCTCCACCCATTGGAGACAATTGTACATTCTGGAGTCTGGCAGGTCTTAAAGGACCTCGCTATCTGATAGCCTGCTGGACAATTCAGCTGGCTAACCTCTGACAAGCCCCCCATGTGCCTTCGTTCCCACACCCGCTTGTTGACATGCTATTGGAAGTAAATCATTTGCCCTGCTGTGTCGAGCATCGGGCACCACTCTGGCTCAAATAACATGTTTGTTTTGAATTTCTGATTGAAAAAAGTTCTGTAAGTTGTTATGCCCAATTATTATTTATTCCAAATGTTTAATATGCAAGCTACCAATCTTTCCATTATTGCTGTAAGAATGTTTTTTGCTTTTGCAGAGTACTTCTAATTCACAAATATGCTTAGATCTTCTTGCACAAGCTACTTCTGTGATGTTTTACTACATTCAGCAAATAAATGGTAATTGTGCTATAACATTTGCAGATGTATGTCATGTCAAGGGTTTGCTCCTTGCTTTAGGCTGTATTAACTTCTCACTTATGTATGGTATTTGACCACAGGTGGCCATGCTTTTCCTAACAAGGGTGCTAATGAGGATTTTTTTTTTTTAAGGAGAGTTGGTCTAATGCTGCTTCTTTTTTGGTGGTATCCTGAGTACTGGAGCATGGGATTAGCTCTCCCGAGATCACACTCACTGCCATCCACTCGGCTGGGCTTTATCCCCCCTTTGAATGGTGAGCAGAAAGTTATATTGGCATTTCTCTAGGCACAAAAAGCACTATCCACTTCCTACTTTACAGGTTACTCAGAACCTGACTGGTTCTCTTTAAAGGATAACTGTAGTTTCAAGGGAAATCTCACCTCTGTCATAATGCACATTACACTATATTACAAAAAGTATCGGGACGCCTGCCTTTACACGCACATAAACTTTAATGGCATCCCAGTCTTAGTCCGTAGGGTTCAATATTGAGCTGGCCCACCCTTTGCAGCTATAACAGCTTCAACTCTTCTGGGAAGGCCGTCCACAAGGTTTAGGAGTGTGTATATGGGAATGTTTGACCATTCTTCCAGAAGCGTGTTTGTAAGGTCAGGCACTGATGTTGGACGAAAAGGCCTGGCTCGCAGTCTCCGCTCCAATTCATCCCAAAGGTGTTCTATCAGGTTGAGGTCAGGCCAGTCAAGTTCCTTCACCCCAAACTCGCTCATCCATGTCTTTATGGACCTTGCTTTGTGTACTGGTGCGCAGTCATGTTGGAACAGGAAGGGGCCATCCCCAAAATATTCCCACAAAGTTGGGAGCATGAAATTAACCAACATGTCTTGATATGCTGACGTCTTAAGAGTTCCCTTCACTGGAACTAAAGGGCCAAACCCAACCCCTGAAAAACAACCCCACATCATAATCCCCCTCCTCCACCAAATGATTTGGACCAGTGTACTAAGCAAGGTCCATAAAGACATGGATGAGTGAGTTTGGGGTGGAGGAACTTGACAGTCCTGACCTCACTCCAATAGAACACCTTTGTGATAAATTCGAGCGGAGACTGTGAGCCAGGCCTCACAAATTCTGGAAAATTGGTCAAACATTCCCATAGACACACTCCCAAACCTTGTGGACAGCCTTCCCAGAAGAGTTGAAGCTGTTACCCTGTTTCCCCAAAAATAAGACCTAGCGTGATTGTTGGTGATGGCTGCAATATAAGCCCTACCCCCCAAATAAGCCCTAGTTAAAGTCCTTGTAGGTCTTATTTTCAGGGTAGGGCTTATTTTCGGGGAAACAGGGTAGGGCTTATTTGGGGGGTAGGGCTTATATTGCAGCCATCACCAACAATCACACTAGGTCTTATTTTCGGAGAAACAGGGTATAGCTGCAAAGGGTGGGCCAACTCAATACAGAACCCTACGGACTAAGACTGGGATGCCTTTAAAGTTCATGTGCGTGTAAAGGCAGGTGTCCCAATACTTTTGACAATATAGTGTATTAAGTGTGTACAATAGAAATATCTAGTAGAAGTTACTCACCTTCAAGTTGACTTGTTCTGTAATGTTTCAAAGCTTCTTTGGCTCTTGCACATGGACAGAGTCCAGCAGCTCAGTGAGGGATCTGTCCACTGATCCTCGCTGACTAGGTGGATGATGGGTCCCTGTCCACTTTGCTTATGCAGAGCAGACACTGACACAGCTCACTTTCCTCCTATGGGCGGTTTGTTGTAAACGGTCCACCTGTCTGTTTACATCCGATCCGCCAGATGGATGGGGAACGATCCAGTCCGTCCACCTCTTCTTCAGTTTTATAACTAGTCCAATTTCTGTATCACTGCTTATGAAGTCGCCCTCCTGCCAGGTAGATTCCAGTGGATTTCAGAACACACCAAATATTTTAGGAAGACACTCCAGTACCATAGCTCCCAACTGTCCCTGATTTGGAGGGACTGTCCCTGATTTGGAGGGACTGTCCCTGATTTGGAGGGACTGTCCCTGATTTGGAGGGACTGTCCCTGATTTGGAGGGACTGTCCCTGATTTGGAGGGACTGTCCCTGATTTGGAGGGACTGTCCCTGATTTGGAGGGACTGTCCCTGATTTGGAGGGACTGTCCCTGATTTGGAGGGACTGTCCCTGATTTGGAGCAATGCCCCTCTGTCCCTCATTCCTCCTCATTTGTCCCTCATTTTGGTCTGGTCTATATAGATGTATATAAAATGCACTTTTTATCTATCAAAAAAGTTTTTTTTCCAGTGCTAAACCTTTCATCTGATTCCTAAATTGCTGCATTTGTAAATTCCAAAAGCCAATATAAAGGAATAGTAGGGGTATAAAAAGCACTTGTGGGTTTAACCAATCTTGTTTTTTTTTTTTTTTGTACAACTCTCCTTTAAGGGGCGTGGCAAGGGGTGTGTCCTATGCCTGCATATTTATGCTGATAGGTGTCCCTCATTCCCATCTCAAAAAGTTGTGAGGTGTGCAGTACATTGCAAGAGAGTCTTGGGGCGAATTCACACTATAGGGGGGGGTTTCCGGGAAGTAGAAGCAGGGGGGGTCCGGGAAGTATAAGCAGGAAGGTAAGGGGGGGGGGGGGGGGTTGGGGTCCGGCCAGTATAAGCGAACCTTGCATTGCACAACAAGGTCTGCGTTAATCAGTTTCCAACCAAGAGTTGCTGAAGCAGTTTCAATAACAACCAGCAATCCCATTACGATCTCTGCTTGACATCAAACAAACTAGAGCTGAAGCTTTTTATATATATATATATATATATATATATATATATATATATATATATATATATATATCTCCTTTACAATGTTGCTGTAAACACTGCTCTCATATAAGCTGAATCTCCTGGGAACAAGGCCCAAAAAAAGGCGCTATATAAGTACCTGAAATAAATAATAATAAAGACAAGAATCTGGTGCACATTGTAGAGGCCTTGCAAGGGTTTGGTTGTACCTGAAATTAAAAGCTTAATTTATATTAAAAGGAAAACCTCCTTAAGCATTGCTGCCCAAATTGCATGTTTTTTTTGTTTTGTTTTTTTGTTTCATTTAAATGATTTGATGACCCAAATGTATGAATCTCCCTGTCCTGGTGATCGATATCATCGCTGACTCTCACGTTCTAGCAGCCTTATTGTATGCCTTGTGTGGATCTGGTTTTGTAATAATATTTTCTAGTATCACATGGAGCACCTTTAAAACCGTTTCATAAAGTGTGATGTGTTTTGACAAAGAAGACCAGGGACCCCGGAGGAGCTCCTGTGTTTTTAAATCGATGAACCTGTCAGATGTTAAAGTTTGTGCCTCCTCTCATTGAAAAAGATAAATAAAGTTTTTTTTTCATTTTTAATTCTTGTTAATGTGTGATGTGAACTTTTCTGAACTATGCCTTGACTGACTAGAATGTAGTAAAAAAAACGTATTGATAATGTCGAAGTGGCACTCCACACTTTAAAAAAAACACAAAAAAAAACTCCACGCTAAAAAACATTTGTCCATTTGCAAATGCCTTCAAAAGTCAGAGTAATTAATAATAATATTGATATTTAAAGTATTACTAAACCCACAACAGTAAATCTGTATATGCGGAATAGCATGCTTTTATACTCCCTGTGGAACTCAAGGGGTTAATTCCTACGTATTGTGTAAAAGGGCTCTTCGATCCCGTGTGGACGGATCCTTGTCCTGCAGGATCTCTCTTGGCAAGGCCAGATAAAACAAAGGGAGGGTAGTAAAGCTGCACATGCTCAGTTTGGTCTCTATTGCTGGAGAGAACACTTCCTTGTTGAGCTGAGCTTTTCAGGTCTCGTGGTATGACACACATTTGGGTGTGTATACAGATCCTCAATGACAGCCCAGTCTCTCCCTCCTCCTCCATGCTCAGTAACTAAAAAAGAACAAAGTGGGTGGGATGTCGCATCTTGATTCATGGATGCTCCGCCTCCCATAACAGCATGAGGACACAGGCTATAGTGGAAATCTCCTCCTACCTGATCACTCAGCACTCGGGCAAACTCTGCAGTTTATTACGTGACCGTGGTATATAGTGGCAGTATTTTAATGTAAAAAGAAGATTTATAAGCTGGACGCACTGTGCGGGTGGGGGTTTAGTAACATTTTAAGTTCAACGGTTGTATTATCGAACGTTAACTTTATATTGAACTGTAATCACTGCCAATAATTATACACATCACATACATTATATGTAGGGGTTATACAACAATTACCACTTGCCCTCTGGTAGATTTACCCCTCCCCCCTCAGCCCCTTCATGACCAGGCCAGGCACTTTGTTACTTTAACTGACAATTGTGCGGTCGTGCAACGCTGTACCCAAATAAAATTTGTCATTTTTTCCCCCACAAATAGAGCTTTCTTTTGGTGCCATTTGATCACCACTAAATAAAAGAAGTATGTTGTGTACCCCGCGCTACCTTTTACCACGACTTCCCTATAATTGTGTGTTGGGAGCTGCAGACAGTGACTTGTGTTCCCACATGCAAAGTGAATAAATATATTGTCAGAAACCATGAAATCAGACCAAGACAGAAGTAGTGTTAAATAACACTTGTTTAATTATAAAACTAAATAGAACAAACCTAGCCAAAGTTCAGTAACCGGAACAGACAGTCCGATGAGCGTAGTAAAACGGCAAGCAAGAGGATCTGGAGCCAGAAGGGATGTCAGACAAGCAAGTCTTAACAGAAATGCAGGAGATAGTCTCTGTGATGTTGATCAAGGCGAAGGCAGAGATCCTCTGGACTGGACGGCTTAAGTAGGCAGGACTGACGAGCAGGGTATCATCAACAGCTGAGTAACTGTGGAGACATAGGAGCTGGCAATTGGTCGATAACTGAGCGGCCAGCTCAGAGAAGAATGGGCTGAGCCCAGCCCTGACATATATATAAAAAACTGTGGAGCTTCCCTACTTGTATAAATGATTAAAAAAAACTCTAAAGTACAAAATATATCACATGTAAAGTGCATACAGTGCTATCAATTCATATTCTTTAATTATAAACATAAAAAGCACATAAAGAATCATCCAATCCTTCCCAATAAGTTAAACAAGTCTCTGCTGATGTGCAACAAATAAACGTTTTATGTGGCAACAAATCCAATGACCATCTATCTTCCAGTAAAATCTATAGATAGTATTACGCAGCAGTGCTCTAGTGATTCCCACCGCCGTTTCTGCTATACACGCACCTCCCAAGTTGGACCTGCTAATAACAGGGTCTAAAAATACCTTCCCCCTTTGACACGGGACGCTTAACAATGCTGCTCCTATTTGGGATACTCCTCACACACTTCTTTCCTCCTCCCTTGGATATTCATATATAGAGGGTGTATGGTCCTTTTAAATTTGCGTGCATCCATCCTGTTTTGCGCTCAAACAACAAAGGGAATCCCCATAGTGTAGTATGTTCAAACAGTAAATATTTTATTAAAATAATTACACTTGGAGTTAAAAGTAATCAAGCCTGTGTTAAAACACTGCAGGGTCCTCCCATTAGACTAAATAAAACAATGATAACCACATTTCAGACAGACATCAATAAATTTATCTGGCAAGATTCTCACCCACGTTTTTCTAGATTGGTATTATATAGATCACAAAGAGGTGGCGGTCTGGGCCTACCAGATTTCTGGTTATACTATTTAGCTGCCAGGTGGTCTCAAAACGCACAATGGCACATTCACAACTCTAAAGTTCCATGGGTTAAATTTGAACAGGACTCAATTAAACCTTATTCCATTTCAGGGATCTTGTGGGGCAATAGGATCTCAAATTACACCCTAGATAATCTTAACCAAATAGTCTCACAATCATACCAACTTTGGAAATTACACAACAAAACATACAAACTTATCTCTAACACACCCCCACTAGCTTCTTTCATAGGTGACCCAAAATTTTCCCCATACCTTCAAAACACAGAAGAATTCAGGTGGTGGATTGACAACAATCTGACATTCCTCTCTAAATTTATTGAAAACGCCTCCATCACCGCATTCTCATCACTTAAAGACAGATACCAGATTCCCAATAATGAACTCGGTAAATTCCTTCAAATTAGACATTTTTATAACAAATACTTTCTAACGAAAGAGACAACCCCACCAACATTCTATGAGAACATTTGCCTGAAGTCACCCAGAAGATCAGGACTGATCTCAGAAATATATTCTAACCTAATTAACAACAATAGACATGATAAATTACCCTATATGCAAAAATGGGAACAGGAATATAATATCACTCTTTCAATAGAGAACTGGGAAGACAGTATAAATAACATGCATAAATGTACAAGATCTCTTACAATCAGAGAGACGGCAGTTAAACTACTCACAAGATGGTATTATACCCCAGTTAAAATCCACACTATTTTCCCCACAACATCCCCATCTTGTTTTAGAGGTTGCTTATCCACAGGTTCATTCTCTCACATCTTTTGGGATTGTGAGAAAGTCTCAAATATATGGAAACAACTAGAAAAATTTGCTTCTAAAATCTCCGATAACATAATTCGACTCACTCCCCAAAACTGTCTATTGTTCTTCTCAATCCCTGGGCTACCTATACACCAAATGAGACTTATCCATACAATATGTGTAGCAATACACTGGTTGATCGCATATCATTGGAAATCACCAACGATACCTCTGACACATTTGAAAACTAGAATTAATAATATAAATCTCATGGAAAAAATATTTCACACAGTACACAATACGTATCATTTATGCGATAAAAAATGGAACCCATGGTTTAACCACTCCAATCATTTCTTCAATTCAGAATAATGTTACCTCTCAGAGACTTCAATAAAGATGATATTTTTCGATACTAAAACTATATTACTAATTAACATTTAATAAAAATTTCTTTCAAATATTGAATACATTATGACAATATAACATATTTGTAATTTTCTTTAATATATTTTCATGACATATGTAAACAACTTTTTTTGTACCAATGTTTTTACACTCAATAAAAGTTTGTAAAAAAAAAAAAACACTGCAGGGTCCCAGCTCCCGCGTCCCTTCTGGTTTCGGCAGTCACTCAGCTCCACCCAACGCGTGTCTGGTCCAAATCGTTTGGTGGAAGGGAAATACGGTGTAGAGCTGTTTTTCAGGGGTTGGACTTGGCCCCTTCGTTCCAGTGAAGGGAACTCTTAAGGCATCAGCATACCAAGACATTTTGGACAATTTCATGCTCCCAACTTTGTGGGAACAGTTTGGGGATGACCCCTTTCTGTTCCAACATGACTGCACAACAGTACACAAAGCAAGGTCCATAAAGACATGGATGAGCGAGTTTGGGGTGGGAGGAACCTGACTGGCCTGAGTCCTGACCTCAAACCGATAGAACACCTTTTGGGTTGAATTCGGAGACTGCGAGCCAGACCTTCTTATCCACATCAGTGCCTGACCTCACAAATGTGCTTCTGGAAGAATGGTCAAACATTCCCATAGACACACTCCTAAACCTTGTGGACGGCCTTCCCAGAAGAGTTGAAGCTGTTATAGCTGCAAAGGGTGGGCCAACTCAATATTGAACCCTACGGACTAAGACTGGGATGCCATTAAAGTTCATGTGCGCAAAAAGGCATGTGTACCAATACTTTTGGTAATGTAGTGTGTGTTTTCCGTGTCCCTGGTAAGAAGATTTTCTCCTCGCTTGCTGTTCAAAAATTAAGCCTTTTAAAGGATAATAGTTGAGAATGTCCATGGAAGTTCCACCTGGCCAGTGTACCTAAAAATAGAACTCCAGCCCAAATTTTTTTTTCTATTTTTGGCTAGAGTGGGGGGAAGGGACAGGTTCTTATTTCTGTCCCTATTGGGGAGTTTCTTGTCCTTGTTGGGGAGATTTTTCGCTCACTTTGTGTCTTGGTGACCACCGGGGACATTGATACAAGTTGGGCCTCTGGTTTCCGATCTATGGCATGAATTCTACATATATTCATGGTAATGGATCTCCCTAATCCATACAATAAGAATATATGAAGAGTGTACACCAGATTCAAGAAACAGGTGGGTTTAGCTCCCAACAATTATCCCTGGAAGTAAATAATTGAGTCCCTATGTAAAAAAACTCTCTTCTCTGCAGGACTTGTTACCAACAATTATTGCTTCTTTTTTTTTTTTACCTTCCCTGAGCAAATTTGTTAAACTCAGTGCTAATTTGGTTGGATTAACTCCTTTTCTTGTAAGTAAAAATGTTTCCGTATCTGTAGACAGTAAATTATAGGTCTAAGCAGTGTGAAGCTTATACTCTGTTATTAGAAAGTGTTTAGCTTCACCGCGTCCCTACAGAGTGTAAAGAGGTTTCAGAAATACTCTCGAGTGCACAATAGACTCCTCTCTTCTAGTAATTTCATTACAGTACTTGATGTTGCAGTGAAATTGATCAATTTTCTGCACAAAATTGGCCAAATACAAAATTGTCTTAGTACGGGAGTAATATTAATTTCACTATTGTGAATGTGATGCTCCTCACAACCCCCTCTAGTTATCCCACTATTGCATCTAACCCACACGACCATAAGCTCTTTATTCCATATAACCCAATTACAGTGGAAAAAATAATTATTTGATCCCCTGCAGATTTTTTAAAGTTTGCCCACTTACAAAGAAATGAAGGGTCTATCATTTTTATCATAGGTATATTTTAAATGCTAGAGACAGAATAAACCAAAAATCCCCCCCCCCCCCCAAAAAAAGATACAAATGTTATAAATTGAGTTGCAGTTCAGTAAGTAAAATAAGTATTTGATCCCCAAGCAAAATATGACTTTGTACTTGGTGGGGAAACCCTTGTTGGCAAGCACAGAGGTAAGACGTTTCTTGCAGTTGACCACCAGGTTTGCACACATCTCAGGAGGGATTTTGGTCCACTCTTCTTTACAGATCTTCTCTAAATCCTTAGGGTTTCTTTACTGTCTCTTGGCAACTTGAAGTTTCAGCTCCCTCCTGTAAATTTTCTACAGGATTACGGTCTGGAGACTGGCTAGGCCTTCTCATGACCTTAATGTGCTTCTCCTTGAGCCACTTCTTTGTTGCCTTGGTGATATGTTTTGGGTCATTGTCATGCTGGAAGACCCATCTTCAGTGTTCTGGAGGGAAGAAGGTTCTCATCCAAGATTTTACAATACATGGCTCTGTCCATTGGCCCCCCAATGCGCCAAAGTCGGACTGTACCTTTATCAGAGAAACAGCCCCAAAGCATCATGTTTCCACCTCCGTGCTTGACTGTAGGGATGGTGTTCTTAGGGTCATAGTCGGCATTTTCCTCCCTCCAAACACGGCGAGTCAAGTTAATGCCAAAGAGCTCACTTTTGGTCCCATCTGACCACACCACTTTCTCCCAATCCTTCTCTGAATCATGTAGATGTTCATTGGCAAGCTTCAGACAGACCTGTACATGTGCCTTCTTGAGGAGGGGAACCTTACGGGTGCTGCAGGATTTCAATCCATGGCGGCATATTGTGTTACCAATGGTTTGTTTGGTGACTGTGGTCCCAACTGCCTTGAGATCATTCACAAGCTCCTCCTGTGTAGTTCTGGGCTGATCCCTCACTTTTCTCATGATCATCCTTACCCCATAAGTCAAAATCTTGCATGGAGCTCCAGACCGAGGGCGATTGATGGTTATTTTGTATTTCTTCCATTTGCGAATAATCTCTCCAACAGTTGTCTCCTTCTCACCAAGCTTCTTGCTGATGGTCTTGTAGCCCATTCCAGCCGTGTGCAGGTCTACAATCTTGTCCCTGACATCCTTTGACAGTTCTTTGGTCTTCCCCATGATGGTGAGGATTGAATGGAAGAAAGAGATTCTGTGGACAGGTGTCTTTTATACACATAACGAGTTGTCATTAGGAGCACCTTCCTAAATTGCAACTCAATTTATAACATTTGTATCATGTGTTTTTCCTGGATTTTTGGTTGACATTCTGTCTCTATCATTTAAAATACACCTATGATTCCACTTTATAGACCCTTCATTTTTTTGTAAGTGGGCAAGCTTACAAAATCTGCAGGGGATAAAATAATTATTTTCCCCACTGTATACTCCATCCCAAATATATTCACATCCCATTTATATCTGCCTTTGTGAGCAGCAAATCTTTATATATTTAAAATGAAAGTAAAGGCAAAACCTAACTAACCCTAAACATACAATCCTTACCTTTTTTCATTATCTATCTTCTATTGACAATCCTCTTCACCTAATCTCTCTATATCATCCTTTCCACTGTTCTATCTTTATTGTCTAGTAATGGTAATCCTCTCTCTAACTCTTGACCTTCCAATTTCTCTCTAATAGAGAATTGCCTACAGCGTAAAAAAAAAAAAAAAAAAAGCTCAATTTGTTGCTCCCAATACCCATTCCCATGTTTCAATGTTTCAACACTTTTGTGTCTTCTTTAGGGGAAGGTGCTAATGTAAACATAAACAGAGGAGGGCGCAAATGTCTAGTGCATTACCCAACAAACTTTATTAAAATTCACACTCCAAAAAACATACAAAAGTCTTACGAATCAAGCGTTTTGTATCACATAAATCTGATCTTACATTAAATAACATAAATCTGATCCAGCACAGGGGCGACATTACTCTGCCCAAACAGTCAAGCAGGTGGATAAGCTTACACGTTTCAGGGGATGTACCCCCTTCCTCAGAGCTGATTTGAATGGTTGCCATTGAAAAGAATGGGACGTGACTTGTCATGTGACTTTGATGTCCAAAGTGGCGTGACAAATCGCACAAGTGTGAATGGAGCCTCTCGGGTGAAGTTCCGCTTTAAAGTTCCAGCAGAGAATCAGCAGCGCACCCAAGTTCTCTTTACACCCTGTTATTGACCACCACAGGTCAAACGCTAAAGAAGAGGAATTGGTCAGGAAGCTTGTGTACAAACAAACCTGTCGGCGGCAAGCTGTCACTGTGCATGACTGTGTATTCAAAGAGGCGTTCGGGATGTTTTTTGTTTTTTTTCTTCGAAATAACCTTCGTGACAGTCAGCGCTCGTGCGTTACAAATTGGCAATCCTCAAATGTCCCCTTTTTGTTCTTTGTGCAGCATTGATTACTTACTTTAACCCCTTGGCACCGGCTATACACAAATATGCGGCCTACCGACGTCTGGTCCTTATCACCGAGGGCCTGCATATTTGCATGAATTACCCCCAATACACCTGTGCCGAGAGCGCGCGCTCCTAGTACAGTTATCGTTGCGAAAGTTTTGGGAGCACCTGACAGCGAATCATGGCGGTCACGTGATCTTAAGCCGCGCCCCCCCTCCTGGCGTCATAAACCTCTTAAAGGGCCAGCAGGCACCGGTGCCAAGAGGTTAAAGTGGTTGTAAACCTTAATCTTGTACTTATAACTTTAGCTAAGCCTATAATATTGCTTACCTATAAGCACTGTTAATATCTACTAAACATGGGCCGTTTAGGAGATATTTACTATATATGCAGCCGGTTATGTCATCGGCGCATGCGCTCTGAAGGAACGGCCACCCGGGTCGTTCCTTTGGAATCCTGTGCTGTAAATGGTGGCTCCCCCACGTATGCATGGCAGTGACGTCATCAGGTCTTCGGATAGTCACCCAGTTTGAGTCCACAGACCCAGGAACAAGACGGGTGAAGATGGAAGCTGCCTCCAGCGATGACATTGCATCATTGCAATGCTTCGTTTTCATGTAAGATGCATACTAGCATATTATGCCTTTACTTTGCAGATCTTAAAAAAAAAAAGCACCCAGCGGTTTATAACCGCTTTAATTACCTGATTCACACCGTGACCATCCTGACTGTGGGCATCTGAAGCCTGCTGGGACTCTCTTCCAGGATTTAGGTGCATCCTGGCTACCCAGCATACACCTCCCGATCCTGCGCATGTGCAGTGGGAAGGAAGCGCACCCTACTGTAGGCCGGACAGATTTCCATATTGATGGCGACGTTGGAGAAAGTTCCTGCCCCAGGAGCTTTGATCACCTCTGCGGCTTTTAATTCTTGTGCTATAAACAAAAGAAGAGTTACAAGTTTGAAAAAAACACAATATTTTTAACTTTTAGCTATAATAAATATCCCAGTTTTTAAAGAAAAAATAAAATTTTTCCTCAGTTTAGGCCGATATGTATTCTTCTACATATTTTTGGTAAAATAAATCGCAATAAGCGTATATTGATTGGTTTGCACAAAAGTTAAAGCGTCTACAAAATAGGGGATAGATTTATGGCATTTTTATTTATTTATTTTTTTACTAGTAATGGCGGTGATCTGACATTTTTATCATGACTGTGACATTGCGGCGGACACTTTTGACACTATTTTAGGACCATTCACATTTAAACAGCGATCAGTGCTATAAAAATGCACTTGATTACTATATAAATGTCACTGGCAGGGAAGGGGTTAACACTAGGGGTGCGATCAAGGGGTTAACTGTGTTACCTAGGGAGTGATTCTAACTGTAGGGGGAGGGGACTCACAAGGAGAGGAGACCTGATCGGTGTTCCTCTGTACTGGGAACACACGATCGGTCTCCTCTCCCCTGACAGAACGTGGATCTGTGTGTTTGATCCCTACTTTGTTACTGGCAATCGCGGGTGCCCGGCGGTCATCGCGGCCGCCGGGCACGCGCATCTGTTCCCAAGTGACGCGGCGGGCGCACGCGTCACTAGACGCCTGGGAAGCCCACCCAGCATGGGAGATCCCTTTTACAGGCGTCATTTGACTATGGGCGGGGAAGGAAGTGGTTAAAGTGGTAGTAAACTCTATTACACAACTTGTACCTATAGCTAAGTCTATAATAAGGCTTACCTGTAGGTACCGTGAATATCTCCTAAACCTGCACAGTTTAGAAGATATTCAGAGTGCATGCAGCCCGCGATGACATCACCGGTGCATGCGATCTGAAGGTCCGGCTTATGATGTCGGACCTTCAGAGCTCATGCCAGCAATGGCAGCTCCTGCGCGCATGCACAGGAGTGTCGTCATCGCCCCTTCCCCCGGCCCCTCATTTAAATGATTGTAAAGGTTCGTTTTAAAAAACAATCACCTTATACTTACCTCTTCTGTGCAAGGGCTTTGCACACAGCAGCCCCGATCCTCCTTTTCTGGGGTCTCCCGGCGGCGCTCCTGGCACCTCCTCCGCATCGAGTGCCCCCACGGAGAGCCGCATTCCATGGGGGCACTTGTGCGGGCGCGGCTCCCGTGTCACTGGATTTGATTGACAGCAGCAGGAGCCACTCGTCACACCTGTCCTTCCACTGATGTCGTAAGGTGGTCGTTTACTTACTGGGATTAACAGCATATTCCAGTTGCCATACGTGGACTTTATATAATCATTTGCTGTCACGATGTGGACTTTATTTTAGTTTTATACATATATGTATTTGCACGTGTGCCATTAAGAGTGTATAACCTCAATGTTTATATATATTTTTTTACTTTTATTACATATGGTCTTATTTAATATGACCGTTCTCCTTTAGCGCTGCACATGTACTCGTTATTTTCACTTGCAATTGTCTTTTCCTGTGCTGGCTGCTGTTTTTTGTTTAGGTGACAGCGCGGTATCATTTTTACCACTTTAACATGAATTATTTGACATGCTGAGCATGCTGCCCCTTTTCTCATTAAATATCAGAGGTCCTCACAGTATGGGACACATATCCTGGTGCAAACTGTATAAGATTAACAGGTTACGTAGCGCATAAGGCCTAATGTCTTCTCTATTTGAGATATGGAAGGAGCCAGAAATTTGTCCAGACTACATACATATACATGAGCATGGCGTTTTGGGACTAGTGATGTCTCCAAGGCAAGATAATCCTCATGACATAATGAAAAGTGGAGTGGAAAACAGAGATATTGATCTTATCAACACTGAGAAGACGTTTGATTGACCCTTTTCATTAAAAAGAAATTAAAAACAAACCCCCAGAGGGTTCAAATACACACAATTTTGTGCCATTACTTTGTCATTGGATTGCTTGAGCAGTTCCCCCAAATTCACTTTGACACTGAAAACTAATGCTGGCCGTCATACACTGTGTGGAAAAATCGTTCAAACTCGTTTTTGCATAACACTCGGCCGTGGGAGCGAACGATAGTGCCATCATGTCATGACCGAATTTCGATCGATAAATCTTTAAATGGACATAAATGTTTCGTATGATCTAACTTCATCTTCTTGATCTCGTGCCAGCTCCATATTTTTTGGATTTTCCAGAACCAGAAGACAATGATCACCAAGACAAATGGAGGAGTGAACCAATCCAACGAGGACACAGTAACTATAACTTGACAGAGGATCTCTCCCTTCCCTAAAAAAATTAAAACATTTTACATTTACATACACTTTAAAGCTGCATTCCATGTTTCCTGTCACTTTAACCTCTTCACGACCGCGCTATAGCTGAATGACGGCTACAACGCGGTCGCTCTTTGCGCCCCTGTGGCGCACATCATCAGTGATCACTGCATCCTTTGGGTGCAGCTGATCACAGAACGGGGTAAAAAGCCAATCATGGCGGCTCTTTAGGCTCCATTTACACTAGCGCGTTTTTTGATGCATTTTGCATTTTGCAGAAATGCACGGGAATTTTTTAACATGGGTTCCTATGGAACATGTTCACATCAATGCCTTTTTGTTTCTCTGCATTTTTGGAAAGGGTCAGGGACTTTTTTTCATGCAAAATGCAGCGTTTTGCATGTAATAGAATTCAATGGACAAGCATAAAAAACGCAAGTGCAGCGTTTTTGATGCGTTTTTGGTGCGTTTTTGATGCGTTTTTGACGGGTTTTTTTTTGTTTTTTTTTTGTTTTTGTTTTTTAAATTTTTTTTAAGACTGTAAAAAAAAAAACACAAAACGCAAATCGCGGCAAAAACGTCGCAAAAACGCCGCTCAAAAACGTGGCAAGCATGAAAAAAAAACCTCCAAAAACGCTCAAAAGCAACATGCATAGGTGTGAATCGAGCCTTATCATGTGTTCAGCTGTGTCAACAGGATTTGACGGTTATCGGCAATCCTCTCCTTACGCCTCGTGATCATGGCAGCCCCAACAGTGCCCATCAGTAATGCCTGTCAGTGCCCATTAGTGCCTCCTCATCAGTGCCGCCTCATCAGCACACGTCAGTGAAGGAGAAAATTTACTTATTTACAAAATTTTATAACAGAAACTAAGAAAAACTTTTTTTTTTCAAAACTTTAGGTCTTTTTTTTGTTTGTTTAGCAAAAAAAAAAAAAAAAGAATCCAGTGGCAATTAAATACCACCAAACTAAAGCTCTCTCTGTCTCAAAAAAATGATAAAAATTTTGTTTGGGTACAGTGTTGCATGACCGCACAATTGTCACTCAAATTGTGACAGCGCTGAAAGCTAAAAATTGGCCTGAGCAGGAAGGGGGTGAAAGTGCCAGGTTGGCAAGTGTTTAAATGGTTTGGGGCAAGCTGACTCAAATGAACCATTTCCATTACTAATTGATGCAACTGCTGCATGCGCATTAGCACTAGCAACATACAGTTTGGCAGCAGTACGGGGGGCGGCTTTCCGTCTGCTACCGAAACAAAATCAAGACGGCCTGAGTGCTTCTCAGCCATTCAGGAAAAGCCTTGTATTTTTACCAATGATCACAAGGCTTCCTTTGATTGGCTAACTGAATGAACTATTTAACACCACAGCCCCGGAAGATTTTCCCCCTTAATGACCAGGCCATTTTTTGCGATTCGGCACTGCGTCGTTTTAACTGACAATTGCGCGGTTATGCGACGTCGTACCCAAACAAAATTGACGTCCTTTTTTCCCCACAAATAGAGCTTTCTTTTGGTGGTATTTTATTACCTCCGTGGTTGTTAGTTTTTGCATTATAAACAAAAAACAACCAACAAAAAAAAAAAAAAACTCTATTTTTTACTTTCTGCTATAAAACATATCTAATAAAAAAATGTAAAAAATCTAATTTCTTCATCAATTTAACCGGTTCCCGACCGGCTCACGCAGATATACTGCGGCACAATGCGCCACTTTTCCGCCGTATATCTAAGGTTTACGGTTGGCAAGGGGTTAATCTTGCAGTACGGGACACAGGCTGGATATTCATAGATACTAAAAAAAGTGATGACCCAGGTAGGAGAACCAGGGTGAGGCAAGAAGGGGCTCCAAATGGAAAACACACCGCAGCATAAGTATAAATCGAAATGTTATTAATAGAACCATGTAAAATGTCAGTATAAAAAATGTCAAACCTTCACCACACCATATAAAAAGCATTCAACATTATCAAGAATAAAAATTAAAAACAACCCGGGCTCACAGACATTTATCCAATCATACCAAAAAGGGGCCTAGACCAATATTGGTCTCTATAAGGGCGAAAAATCTGAAGGACAGCCTGGTACATTCAGAATTTGTACGTACTCCATCAAGAAACTGGTTGACAGATATGCCCCGCCCTACTGGTATGTTTCCTTGTGGCTACTGGCACATTTGTCTCCTTGTGGAGCGCACTGATAGGTTCACAGATGCGGACAGGAGAAAAATCTATAAAATCAGGCAGTTTATTAACTGTAGTACTACATGGGTCTTGTATATCCTCAAATTTCCCTGCAAAAAATATTACGTTGGGAAGACTAAATGTCATCTAGTCCTGAGCGTTCCCTCACTTTGTCCAACCGCTGGGGGGACTTTGATACAGTCCTCCTTCGGAAGGAAAAAGAGTGGATTTTTCGTTTAAAAACAATGATCCCTAAAGGGCTCAATACTGAGCTTAGCCTACAGGTGGTTCTTGATCCTTAATTCGAATTCCATTCTAAAGGCATTTATCATAATCCCATTTACTGAACTTCTCCGTATTTAGTTATTTTTAGTCCTCTTTATCTCTCTCTTTATGTTAAATAATTTAAGAAATTAAATTTCTTGTTGTCTAAATGATCAAACCTTTGACTCTTGTTTTTGCTGCAGTTGTTACTTTTGGTTGCCTGGTTGAATGTTTCTGCCGGATATAAAGAATCTCTATATATATTTTTCTTTTGTTTAGTAAATATTTTAATTATTCCAACCAAAATTTACACATATATATACAGTTTACATTTACACAATTTTGCTAGGTTTCAATTAGCATGATATGGGCCCTTTAATACTATGGTGAGCACCGGGGGGTAAAATGCTTCAAAGGGGAGGAGATTACTTCCCAATTTAAGCCCCAGAATGGACTCCCATAGTGTCCTGATGAAGCCCATGTGGTGAGCGAAATGCATTGACATCATCACGTCATGTGACCCTGGTGTCTCATTCACTTGGCTCTCACACCTGCCGCTCTGTATCATCCCGCTTTGGATTACACAGCGCCAGCAAGGACTTACATTTGGGATCTGCTTGCTTTGGGCATTGGCACTCGACTCTGGCACTGACATCTGCAGCTTTTTGGGGCCTGAACTTTGGGGAGTGAAGTAAGATGTACCATCATCCAGGAGCAGTATACCTCACAGGAATCCGGAGCTGACTGCATCGTGAGTGAGACTGTTCATGGGACTCCATTCCCGCATGATTGTTCAGTGATTGCTCTTGTACAGCGCCACTGATATGTCTCCCTACCTGTGATTTTTTCATCTGCCCTTCACCTTCTCCCCTGTTGGCTGACCTGCTCCTTCACGTTTGCCTCTTCATGACTGCCTAATCTTCCGGCATCAGGTCCTCTCAGTGCTGGTTTATTCATATCTAATTATCATCATATGATTTGGTTTACAGTTGCAGTTTGCTACCATTGCCCCTGTGGCCCCTGCTACATCTATTGGCCATCACTGATATATTTTGACAGTTGATTTATTTTCTCCCACAATTGCGCAATTAGTGTCCACTTTTTGGTATGATTGGATGAATGTCTGTGAGCCCGGGTTGTTTTTAATTGTTATTTTTGACAACTTGTCATGAATGCTTTTTATATGGTGTGGTGAAGCTTTGACATTTTTTCTACTGACATTATACATGGTTCTATTAATAAAATGTAGATTTATACTTATGCTGCGGTGTGTTTTCCATTTGGAGCCCCTTCTTGCCTCACCCCGGTTCTCCTACCTGGGTCATCACTTTTTTAGTATTTAGTTCCTTTTGGCTGCAGGAAACCCCATCCCTTCAATTAATGGTAAGTCAGATCTCTATATACTAGTGATGTTTCCCCCTTTTTTACATTTTTGTCTATGAATATTCATAGACCCTGGGTTATAGGGTACTACTTTTAGGTAATTGGACACGTTGCCTGGATGTACCACTATAACCAGTGGCGGCCCGTCCATAGAGGGCGCACAGGCGCTGCCTCCCCTATACATGCGCCCGGCCCCTTGATCTACATATCGGTGGCGCCGAACCATGGATTCCAATGCAGGGTGGGTGTTTTTTTTAAGCACCTGATTAGAGCTAGAGGCTCTAATAGGCTTCAAAAAAGGGTGGCCTCAGAGCGCAGAGCATTGCGTTCCGAGACCACCCAGTTGTGTGACCATAGCGAATGAATTTTCGCTATTATCACACTAAAGTTCCTCCCCGCCAATCAGGAGGCAGGTCTGTGAGACCTGTTTCTCAATTGGCTAAAGCGTCAGGCGATCCTATTGGATGCCTACCGCTTTGGCGGAAGAGGAGGCACACAGCGGAAGAAGCTGGAGGATCGGACACCGGATCCGCCGCGGCCCCTGCCAGCATTCCAGGAGAGGAAACCACGGCCCCGCCACATGGGTAAGTAACGACCGCCCGCGCGGGGGGGGTGTTCTGTTTCAGTGCCGTGCCGTGCCATGCCAGCAGGGGGGTGTTGTTTGTTTGCCGCCTCCCAAAGAGAAGTACCCACCAGCCGCCACTGCCTATACCCATACCCTACTCTGTGCTAGTGTCCTTAGGTGATGGACCTCTACTCCCTAATTCTATGCTTATGGGTATACTGTATGCTGTAGGTTTAATGTTTGAGTTGTGCAGTAGGGGGATGTATAACGTAGGTGGCCTTCAATGCAATCAAGAAGGCAGACAGTATGTTTCAAGATAACCAGCAAGTAACATCGCAAGCAATGGGTGGAATGCAATTGAACCTAAGGGGAAAGGGAGGTCAAGTTAAAGTACATGTGAACCTTTTATTGTGTAAAATGGCGGCAGGAGGAGAAGACAGCGGCAGGAGGAGAGAAGGTACCGGGAGAAACGGAGGTGGGAAGAGATGGCGGCGGAGAGGACGACACCGGGAGAAGACAGAGCTATTAATATAGGAATTGTCAAACACCGGCTCTTTTTTTTTTTTTTTTTTACATTTCACCACCTTTTTTTGGTGAATGGGTAGGAGTAGTATGTACCCGATACCCATTCACATAGGGGGAACCGGGATCTGGGAGACCCATTGTTAAAGAGGGCCCCCAGATTCTGATAAGCCCCCCGCCTGAGGACCCCGACAACCACTGGCCAGGGTTGTCGGGAAGAGGCCCTTGTCCCCAGGGCAAGATGCTTTGGGGTCTGGGGCCCAGAGCCCATGTCGATGGCATGCGGCCTGATATGGTTCAGGAGGGGGGGGGCGCTTGCTCGTCCCCTCCCTTTCCTGACCTGCTGGGCTGTATGCTCGGATAAGGGTCTGGTATGGATTTTGGGGGGGGACCCCACGTCGTTTTTTTCGCAATTTTATTTACCCGTCAATTTATTTTGTACATTCCGCTGACAGCTGATGACTCATCGGTTGTTAAGGACGCAGCGGCCGGCTTCCCGGCCCTCTCCTTAGCAACCAGCTAAATACAGTGTGTTTTAATGAGGAAAAAAAAAGAAAAGGGGTTTAAAATCAGATGTCAGCGGATCGTCCGCTAACATCCGTTTTTCGTCTGTTCCGGTTTTTCTTTTTACAGATGAAAAAATAGGGTTTTCTTCCGTCATAAAAAAACGGAGCTTAGCGGAGACGGATGTGAGTGGATGATCATCTGCTAACGTCCGCTATCCCATAGAGATAAATGTATGTCCGTTTTCATCCGTCAACAGATGGATGATAAACGGACATATGGAATGGCCGTGTTAAAAGGGCCCTAAAAAACCCTCTTTGGGGAAGCACTAATAGTAATAGTTTAAAGGGTTCAGATGACATCCTTTACCTCTCTATCAACATACATAGACTTTTGTGCTTCTCTTCAGCCACTAGATGGCACTGTGCATATTTTTTTCTCTCTTGCGTTCATTAACGGACACAGATCCTTCTTTATTCATGACCAAACAGGGCTTTGTAGCCCCAACTACAGGAGCAGGACACTCGGCACCTCCTACGGGCAATTCTCTCTGGGCATAAAACCCTCTCTTTGCTATAGGCCTCCAGTCATTCTAGTGTCTTCAGGAGTATGGACATGTTGTTTTCTACTGGGACTTGTGATCCCACAGCTTTTTAACCCTTTTTTATGGAATTTTGTCTTTTTCCCTGCGGAGATCTTCTATCGTCGGGCTGGATAATCTAGATCCAGTGGTCACCCCAGTCTGACCAGTGTGCTTCTCTTCAGCCACTAGAATGGTGCTGTAAATATTTAATTTTACTTTGTGGAGAATGCAGCACAGGGAGTGAGACTTCATGACCGAGGGATATACTGCTGAAAACAATGTTAGGAATATCTTGCTGGGGAAGGGTGGGGGTCTCGAAGGCTATAAGAAGTTATTGCTCGATTCAACACATCACTACCTGTTTCTGAGATGTCTGTATTGGCTTTTGGTGGATCGATCCGTTTCAGCTGACAACCCCAGCTGGTCCAATGAAATGGCGGCTTCCTCTTCTTCCTGTGGTAGAGCCAGGCATTCCTCCTAGACCAAGGGTGTTAAATTCGATTTTATCGCGGGGCCGCATCAGCATTGTGGCCATCCCTCAAAGGGCCGTATCTGTAACACTAGATGTCCATAGCATCCCATTCCCCTTACATCAGATGTCAAGAGCCCCTCCACCATCAGAAGTCAAGAGTCCCCCACCCTTCCTTACATCACAGTGCACCCCCTCTTACCGTGTTCTGCTGCTGGGAAGAAGCTGGGGGTGGAGCTGGAATTGCCCCTTACAAGAAATTAAGAAACCTGGTAATGATATCACCGGGGGAATAAAAAGCTGTGTCTGGAAAAGCTGTGACCCGCGCTAGAGATGGAGGTTTGGAGTTAAATTTGGGTATTCGCTGGACAAACCCTTCAAACAGAGGGATGGCCCCTTTAAGTTCTAATGGCCTTGAAGATTTTCTCACTATAAACATGCATTCCACTTTTCTGAAAATTCATATCAATCCCAAGGAGAGCAGTAAACGTTGTTGTTTTCATACTTTTATGATAAATTGGAAGGATCGAATGTCTTCAGTAGATGGTTCCAGCTAATAGGCTGACCTGGGGTCTTGCTTGTAAACAGTCAGGGAATATAATTACATGATCTGGGAAGAGTCTTAGAATATGTTAGAGAATGTGAACTGGGGGCAGAAGAAGATCGCACAGCACATAAATCAGAAGGATATTGCTGGAAGTACATAGTATTGATCCGTCAGACTTCAAGGCTTGTAGAAACCATACATCCAAATAATTCTACTGCAAGTACAGTGCAGATTGGGATCAATACACGCCATACATCTGCGAGGGTTTCCTCCCATGAGTCTCACGTGTGGGTGGGGTGCAGCGCAATAACACAGTCCAAGTGCGATGAAATAGCTTGAATTTGAATAATGTAAAGGCAGTTCACATTAAACCCAATAGGAAGACAACCCAACCGGGAACATTCATAGGTCAAACAGTGTTCAGAAAGCAGGTTTCAGCCGAACTGACAGCACCTATTAGGAGGGGAAGAATGCGGCCTGGCCATCTCGTGCCCAAGCAGGAACATGTCCGTACGTTGTGAGCCCTATACTTTCCTTCCTTGTCAGGAACCTTTCCCTGCCCCTAGTCCTGTCCCTACCAGATGGGGGTACCTGTCCCCACTCTACCCACTTGCAAAATGCCTGAGAGCCAGGGCCTTACAGAGGCTCTGCCTGACCCAAGATGGCTGCTAGGGTCACATGGGGTGGCAGCGACAATTGGATAGCTTCTCCAGTGACCCAGGAAACCATAAAGGAACCATGTTCCCCTTGATTTCCTCTCCAACTGCGATGGCGCTGCAGAAGCACGCCACCTACAGAGGAGAAAGTAGACTGCACCTCCTTACTCTGTTAACTGTGAGATAAAATGGAATTTTGGATTACGAGCATAATCCGTTCCAGGAGAATGCTTTTAATCCAAAGCACTCGCATATCAAAGCGAGTTTCCCCATAGAAGTCAATGGAAACGAAGATAATTCGTTCCGCATTGACTTCTATTGCATGCAATACCACATGTGGCCAGAGTTGGGGGGGGCGCTGGAGAGCCTAGGAAATACTTGGGGACAGCTCGGCTGAACTCCGAAAAGGTCCGAAAACACTCGGGAACGGAGTATTTCCGAGTGTTTCCGAGTATTTCGGAACTGCTCCGAACCGTCCCGAGTGTCACCGACGCCCCCACACCTCTGGTCAAATGCGGTACTGCACACCCCATTAGCTTCAATTCTGTACGTTTTGCGAGACAACACTCGCAAACCGAGTCAGAATAAAAAAAAAAAAAAAAAGTTGCTCATCTTTCAAAACGCTCGTGAACCACGTTACTCGTTAACCAAGATGCAAAAAATGTATACAAAACAGCGCTCGCAAATAAATTCATATAATGTAGTGATCTTTAAAAATCCTCTTGCAGCTGCAGGATGAAAGTGCTTACACTTTTATGATATATAACAAATAAACCTGCGCTAGCAATTTGCTAAAAATAAATAATAAACTGTACCAAAACCAAATCATAAATGATCTATACAAATAATGGTGAATGTGAAAAATGTGTGAAAAATATTGATAATGTATACCATACACAATCAACTGCACACTGAGTAGAGTCGTGCATGAAGTGCACTAATCAAAAGAAAAATTTGCAAAGTGAAAATGGACAAATCGCAAAATATATGATGAACAAGCGCAACTATGAATTGATATAGTGTCATTAAACTGATGCAAAAATTAAATAAAATAAAAATTATAAAAAATATAATTAAACGCTCTCAAAAGTGGTAAATGACAATGAGGTAAGCCTCTAAACAATCATAGACCCCAAGTGAAAAGATAAAACAAAAAAGTCACTTGCATCCAAATTTAAAAATGATGGAATATCCATAACTTTAAGAAGCTCCTTCACAGAAGGGACAAATGGCAGACTTCCAGCATGTTTATCCGCAGGATGATATATGGCTACCGATTGCTGATGTTAAAGATGGTTGGGACCATAGAACTCGCGTTCCACCAAAAAAGAAGGGAAAAAATATATAGCATAAAACCTTAGGATGGCATAAGGTCACCTGCGCATAAAAGCGCAACTCACAAGACCGGCATGCAGAGCAGGCATTCAGATAGTTGGTCGGTTCGCCGCTGATCGGCGTGCGTTCCACCAAAACAGGAAGTGATGTCACTGGTAGTAGTTAGCAAGCGTAGGCAGGATGTTACGTCGACGCGTTTCGCCCCTCCCCCAGGGCGTTATCAAAGACTAAACATCCTGCTCACGTAAGGAGCTATTTATAACAGGCTCGATGAGTGACAGCCAATTACGGCCAATGGGTGAAAAAACACCCATTCCTTCCTCTGTCATCATATCCTGTTGCAATTAAAACTTTATTCAATGGCCAAAGATACAAACCTATCCAATATACAAATGAACACACCTGTACCATTTGACGCTAGCCATCTCAAACAAAAATAAGAAATAAATTACAGCATAATATCTAGACAAATACGAATTCTATATGCATATGTGAGATATTCGATTCCCTAATTACAATATTTTAATATAATATAAAATAAACGAATAGACATATGAAAATAAAAATATATATGTGAAAAATTACACGTACATATAGATAAAATATGGCTGATCAGAAAATATTTTTACATAAAAACACTATACCTTACTAGATTGCTAAATCTTAACAAGAAGAATATGATGTTCATATTAATGAACATGATATGGAATTATCCCAACAGATGAAAATATGAAAATAAAGATGAAAATAAAAATAAAAATAGACATAAAAATAAAAATGAAAATAAAAATAAAAATAAGAATAAAAATAATAATAAAAATAAAAATAAAAATAAAAATAAAAAATAAAAAATAAAAATGAAAATGAAAATAAAAATAAAAATAAAAATAAAAATGAAAATGAAAATAAAATAAAAGAACATAAAAATAAAAATACAATAAAAATAAAAATAAAATTAAAAATAAAAATAAAAATAAAACTACCAGTTAGATAAAAAACAATTTAGGTCCAACTCAATATTCAGGCCCAGGGGGTTCAACGTACGTAATCTATGTATCCACTGGGTTTCATTTTGTGAGATGTTTTGTCTAAGATTGGAACCTCGCCAGTGTTCCTCAACTCTATCAATCCCACAAAAGGTAAGTAGGCTTGGGTCCTGATTATGAAATATTTTGAAATGGTTGGAAAGACCATGGAACTTATACCCCTTTTTGATCCTATTTACATGTTCCTTGAGTCTTGTGCCCAATTGTCTAGTAGTTCTTCCCACGTACTGAAGATTACAAGGACAAGACAGAAGATAAGTAACATGTGTGGTGCTACAAGTTATAATTTTTTTAATTTCATAGGATCTGCCATCCACCAGGGAACTAAAGTGGGTGGTTTTCCGTTTGCGGAATTTGGATGTTCTACACATTACACACCTGCCACAGCTGTAAAATCCAACACTGTCTAGAAAGGTCAATACCTTCCTAGGAGGGTCTATGACATTGTGTGCTAACTGGAGCCTTAATGTAGGTGGTTTGGTGTAAATAAATCTAGGCTGTTTTGGCAACACCTTCTTGAGATCATTGTCCTGAAGAAGGAGAGGCCAATGTCTCTTGACAATTTTCTCTAAATCACGATACTGTCTGTTGAATCCTGTAAAAAAGGACAAACTATAATCATTTTGTTCCCTTTTCTCTCTAGATCTAAACAGATCATTCCTATCCATTTCCCCAACCGTTTGTTTGATCCTCTCCAAATTTTCCAGACTATACCCTTTTTCTTGGAATCTTTTCACAATAATATTGGCTTGCAAGTTGTAATCACTTAAATTGCTACAGTTTCTTCTAATCCTAAGTAGCTGGCTTTTTGGAATACCCCCCAGCCATCTAGGATGATGGCAGCTTGTCAGGGGGATATAGCCATTTCTATCGACATCTTTAAAGAAGGTACGAGTAAGTAGCTTATTCCCCTCTCTGAATAGTGTCAAATCTAAAAAATTGATCTGTTGGTAGCTAAAACTTTCGGAAAAAGAGATACCAAACCGATTGGTCCCTATTTTGGCCAAAAATTCCAAAAAGGAGTCGGGTGTTCCTGCCCAGATAATTAGAATATCATCTATGTACCTTCTGTACAACCTGAGCTCTGGGATATTAGATTGAAAAATAGCCTCATCCTCCCAAAAGCTCATGAACAGATTAGCCACTGAAGGTGCATACTTAGCACCCATTGCGACTCCTTTCTTTTGTCTATAGTATTCTTTTTGATGCCAAAAAAAGTTGTGGCTCATTGCTAGATCAAGAGCTTTTAGGATAAACTTCTTTTGCTTTAATTTCATATCTGTATTACCCAGGGCCCATTCAACTGCTTGTAATGCATGTTCTTGTTGGATATTAGTATAAAGTGAATTCACATCAATACTTGCAAGTAGACAGTTTTCATCTATTGTTAAGGTCTTAGTTCAATTAATCCTCTCCTAATTCTTGCCATTTGTAGACCTTATTGGATTTGTAATCATTAGTATCTCTAAAGAATTTTTTTATTTTTTTATTTTGAGTAAATTAAAGAATTTAATTAAAATAGCAACTGAAGAGGGTATTTTGAAGAAAAAAGAGGCCAGATACCTTACCCCTGATGCACCACGGGTACCCGTGATATATCAATTGCCGAAGATTCACAAGAATAAATCTAAGCCTCCAGGCCGACCGATAATCAGCGGGATTGGATCCCTTTTTTCCAGACTCGGTGAATACCTGGACTGTTTCTTACAACCACTCACTAAAAAATACCCTGCATATCTCAAAGATAGCAGAGAATTAATTGAACTAACTAAGACCTTAACAATAGATGAAAACTGTCTACTTGCAATTTTTTCATTCTATTCTATTCCTTTATTTTCTATTCTATTTTTTTCTATTATTTTATTTTGTATTCTGTTCTGTTTTACTCTATTATGTTCTATTTGTTTATTGTATATTCTGTTCTATTCTTTTCTATTTGAAATTCCTTTTTTTTCTATTCTATTTTATTCTATTGTATTCTATTTTTTTATTCAATGCTATTCCTTTATTTTCTATTCTATTTTATTCTGTTCTTTTATTTTATAGTCTATCCCTGTTGTTTGTATTATATTATTTTGTATTCTGTTCTGTTTTACTCTATTATATTCTATTTGTTTATTGTATATTCTATTCTATTCTATTCTTTTCTATTCTATTCTATTCCTGTATTTTCTATTCTATTTTATTCTCTTCGGAAATTCAAATTCGGTTAAAAAACGATTTGAATTAGATTCGAAAACTATTCGAATCCAAAACTATTCAAATTCGATTTGAAAACTATTTGAATGGGAACTTTGTCCGAAATTTTGTTTTGTTATTTTGGATAGTTTCAATTTGTCACTATTGAAATTCAGGCACATCTGAATTTCAGAATAACGAAAAATCTGTCCGAATTTCGATTTGGAACAAAAGGAGGCAGCGGGGAGGAACCCGGCACCCGTACATACATAGAGATCCCTTATGCCGCGTACACACGAGCGGACTTTCCGGCATACTTGGTCCGGCGTACCGGAGTCCTTCGGACAATTCGACCGTGTGTGGGCTCCAGCGGACTTTTTTTTCTCAAAAGTTTGACGGACTTGGATTTGAAACATGTTTCAAATCTATCTGATGGACTCGAGTCCAGTCAAAAAGTCCGCTCGTCTGTATGCTAGTCCGACGGACAAAAACCGACTCTAGGGCAGCTATTGGCTACTGGCTATGAACTTTCTTGTTTTAGTCCGGTGTACGTCATCACGTACGAATCCGTCGGACTTTGGTTGATCGTGTGTAGGCAAGTCCGTTCATTCGGAAAGTCAGTCGTAAAGTCCGTCAAAGTCCGCCAGGCAAAGTCTGCCGTAAAGTCCGGTCGTGTGTACGCGGCATTAGGAAGCTTGAATGTAATCAAGCAATGGCTTCTTCAGGCAGCATGGCTGACCGCCACCACCACCACCCAGGTCTGCAGAAATAGAAACGCTAGGGGGGGGGGTTCAAAGTGCTTTCTCAACAAAATCAAGGATGGAGACATGGATGGAGACATGGATGGAGGCATGGATGGAGACATGGATGGAGGCATGGATGGAGATATGAATGGAGGCATGGATGGAGACATGGATGGAGGCATGGATGGAGGCATGGATGGAGGCATGGATGTAGACATGGATGGAGGCATGGATGGAGACATAGATGGAGGCATGGATGGAGGCATGGATGTAGACATGGATGGAGACATGGATGGAGGCATGGATGGAGGCATGGATGGAGACATGCATGGAGGCATGGATGGAGACATGGATGGAGACATGGATGG
This sequence comes from Lithobates clamitans, assembly GCA_037952925.1. Classification (NCBI taxonomy): domain Eukaryota; kingdom Metazoa; phylum Chordata; class Amphibia; order Anura; family Ranidae; genus Lithobates; species Lithobates clamitans. The sequence continues at coordinate 1,569,176 of JBBGZY010000771.1, read as the reverse complement.
AGACATGGATGGAGGCATGGATGGAGGCATGGATGGAGACATGGATGGAGACATGGATAGAGGCATGGATGGAGACATGGATGGAGGCATGGCTGGAGACATGGATGAAGGCATGGATGGAGACATGGATGGAGGCATATATGGAGACATGGATGGAGGCATGGATGGAGACATGGATGGATGGAAAAGAATGCTTTGAATATGAAAAATGAATTAAATAGTGTTTCCAGTTTGTGGTGCTCATAAACAGTTTAGCTCCACTTTCGGTAGCTGTGCACTCGCTTCTTTTATTGCGAAGCACAGAACGTTCTACCTTTGCTTTTTTCTGTATGTTTATTATTTATGATGGTTATTAGATAGCAGCAGAACAGTCCCATTTATTTGGTTTTCTTCCTGTTTATTCTGTTTAGGGACGCGGTACTATTAACGCCGAGGTCAGCAATCCTCTTTAGATCTGAGGATCTCCTTATGATGGATGAATGCATCGGTGTGATAGATAGGCATCTAAAAAGATATAATCACATTTTCTTTTTTTCCCAAGAACCCCCGCATCCTATGTACACGTATAATTATCGCCAATTATCTCCTCGCTTTAGTCTACAGCTCGACATTCATCTTAGGCTACATCTCTACATTCTGAAGTATTAAAAGACACGGATTGGCTTTTTATAGAGTCCATTATAGTGATGACAAAAGACATTATAAAGTTGGAGTTTCCATGGAGAGGCAAAATTCACTTTATAGTGATATATGAAAAGGCAAAAAACAATCTATAACCTCAAGCATCTATAGATGTTACATGTATCACTGCACTAAAGCATCATGGATACGCTATATTTATGTTCCTACGTGCTTTTATTTCTTTTTCTTTTTTTTTATATAAAGAAAAATTATTTATACTAAATTTTTGATAGGCTTTATCGTCCTGATCAGTTACAGCATTTGCTATGTAAAATTATCACGGCAAATTAAAAGTTGCACTCCAGGAAGATGTTAAAGAAAAACTTCAGCACCCCTTTTTGGTGGCTCCGTTGTATTGTCACATTCGGCTACCCATCACATTTTGCTACCCGCTGGAGTGCGCATGCGCAATGCCGGCGTATGCGTTCCAACACTGTTGTAAGACACCACTTTGCCACACGGCCCCTCGCCACACTTCAGGCACGGCCCCGCTTCGCTCGGCGTAATTATAATCTAGCTCTATGTCCACTTGGATGGTGGGGCTTGAACCTGGACTAAGGGGTGTGGCCACAAGATTCTGCGCAAGCGCAGATCGCCACAGTGTTGGAACGCATATGGCGGCCTAGTGCATGCGCAGTCCAGCGGGTAGCCAAATGTGATGGGTCGCCATATGTGACAAAACACCAGCGCCACCATTATAGCATATGCACAGATATGCTGTAGCAAGGCATGATCACCTCCGAGGCCGGCCACATCCCCTCCTCAAGTCCCACACAATCAGTATTGGGATGAGTAGTACACTGGGGAGAGCCGCCTGATCACTGCTGGGGGAGGAGGTACTGATCTGTCTCTGGCATGTTTGGCAGTGCCCACCCCTCCACCCCCTATAGTGGCGGGACACCAGGGTCCGGGCGCAAGTGCAGTCATTGTTAACACTGGTTGAAGTCATGAGTGGAGGTGGCCATTTTGGTAGAGGCAGGACTTTGCTTCCTCATATCTAATCTTTCAGCCAGGAGAACAGTGATCACCACAATACTAACATTACCAACTCTAATGCCCTGTGCACACGATCGGACTTTCCGAAGGAAAATGTGCGATCGGAGCTTGTTGTCGGAAATTCCGACCGTGTGTAGGCTCCATCGGAATTTCCAACAAACAAAGAGCTGGATCTAAAATTTTACGACAACAAAATCCGTTGTCGGAAATTCCGATCGTGTGTACACAATTCCGACGCACAAAGTGCCACGCATGCTCGGAATCAAGCAGAAGAGCAGCACTGGCTATTGAACTTCATTTTTCGTGCATGTTGTACACCACCGCGTTCTTGGCGTTCTGAATTTCCGACCAACTTTGTGCGAACGTGTGTATGCAAGACAAGTTTGTGCCAACATCCGTTGGAAAAAATCCGATAGATTTTGATGTCGGAATGTCCGATTGTGTGTACAGGTCATTACTCCAAATCTCCTGAAACTAGCAGTCAGAGGCAGCAGTGCCTTAGAGGATCTCACACTGCTGATATACAGAAATTAGGCTCTAGGTGCATGAGTGCGGTGGGTTGGAGTAGATGGGCCAGCACAGGCAGTATTTAGACACTCCCAGATGGTGAGAGGGCAATGATGTGTAAGGATGGGGGGCTGTACTATGCCATTGACTATTCCTGGAGAGGTCAAATCTGCAAGCAAGTTCAGAGGTTGCATTGCATGTAAATGTACATAATGAAATCATTAATGGAAAGGAAAACACTGCAGGTGTAAACCATTAGGCTGCTTTTACACTGTGAGCCGTGGCCGCTCTGGCGGTAAAGCCCTGCTAGTTTTAGCGGCGCTTTACCGTCATTTTAGCTGCGCTTTTCGGCAGCTATCGGGGGTCAAAGAAAGGGTTAAAACCGCCCGTGTTGCGGCGCTTTGGAAGCACTTTACAGGCGCTTCGGAAGCGCTGACCATTCATTCCAATGGGCAGGGGTGGTGTAGGAGCACTGTAAAGATGCTGCTTGCAGGACTTTTTTTCTCGTTCCGCAAGCGCACCGCCCAGTGTGAAAGCACTCGGGCTTTGACACTGGGGAGGCATGAGAGGCAGTTTTCAGGCGCTTTTTTTTATCGATAAAACGCCTGAAAACTGCCTCAGTTATACAGGGGTCTTAAAATACTTGATTTTTCTTTGCTTTTAATTTCAGTTTTTTAGGTTGGTGACAGGGTCTCTTTAACTGCTTGCTGCCCACCCACCGTCAAATGACGGCGGAGCGGTGCAGCTCTTGTTGTCCCAGAATGGCCGCACTCGTGCGGGGGCGCGCAGCGAGGCGATCGCAGCTGCGCCGTGTTGCTAGGTCACAGCACGGACCCGATCTGTGTAAAGGGCAGCGTCCACGGCTCTTTAACCATGTGATCGGCTGTGTCCAATCGCAGCCGGTCACATGTAAACGCGGAGATGCCGGTAATCAGCGCTCCTCGCCTCACACTGACAGAGTGTGTGGCGAGAGCCGATCAGTGGCATCTCCTCACAGGGGTACATGTAGGAATATAATCAGGGCACTGATCATCAGTGCCCTGATTACAATTGTGAAATACAGTGTCACAATACAGTGCCCACCAGTGGCAGCAATCAGTGCCCACCACTGCCCACAAGTGACACCAATCAGTGCCCATTAGCCATGCCAGTCAGTGCTGGCAATCAGTGGCGCCTATCAGTGCTGCCCATCAATGCCCATCACTGCTGTCCATCAATGCCCATCAGTGTTGCCCATCAGTGCCATCCATCAATGCCCATCAGTGTCCATATGTGCTGCCTATCCGTGCCCACCAGTGCTGCCTTTCAGTGCCCGCCACTGCTGCCTATCAGTGCCCACCAGTGCCACCTAACAGTGCCCATCAGTGCCGCCTATCAGTGCTCATCAGTGCCACCTATCAGTGCCACCTATCAGTGCCCATAAGTGCGGCATATTAGTGCCTCCTCATCAGTGCCACCTCATCAATGCCCACCAGTTCAGCCTATCGGTGCCGCCTCATCAGCTCACATCAGTGAAGGCGGAAAACTACTTAGTTACAAAATTTACTGACAGAATAAACTAATTTTTGGTCTTTTTTTTTTTTTTTTGTAAAAAACCCAGCAGTGATTAAATACCACAAAAAGAAAGCTCTATTTGTGTGAAGAAAATGATAAAAAAATTAGTTTGGGTACAGTGTAGCATGACCGCGCAATTGTCATTCAAAGTGCGACAGTGCTGAAAGCTGAAAAATGGCCTGGGCAGGAAGGGGGTGTTAGTGCCCGGTAGGCAAGTGGTTAAGGTGTTTTTGCTCATAGAAGCATCATCTGACATAGAATTGCACAGAATCTCACTATATCCTTTCTTTTTGCCTTCCACTCTCTATAAACACTACTGACTGCATTGTGTGAAAATCCCAGGTCAGCAGTTTTCGGGGATGCTGCAACCAACAATCATTCCACAGTCAGAGCTTAACTCATGTCTTTTTTACTATCCTATTCATTCAAAACAACCCGACCTTGACTCTGTCTGCATGCTTTATAGAATGTTTCAGCCACCTAATACATAGTTTACCACAAAGATCAGATCAACGTAACAAAGTGACCATCTAGGTTTTTTTTTTTTTTCCTGCCCTGGTTACAAAGGTGTAATTTCACCTTCTGCACCACTTCAGAAAGTACACTATATTGTCAAAAGTATTGGGATGCCTGCCTTTACATGCACATGAACTTTAATGGAGTCCCAGTCTTAGTCTGTAGGGTTCAATATGGAGTTGGCCCACTCTTTGCAGCTATAAGTCCTGGTTCACACTGGTGTGCTGAGCGATATTGCAGTGCAAATTACATGCAATGTCTGTGCGATGCGAAGTCAGCCATACAGATTGTATGGCTGACTTCGCATCGCATTCGGAGCAAAGTCATGCAGGACCCCTTTTTTTTGGTCTGCACCAGAATCAGATCGCATGGGTGTGAACTGACAGTTCCTACTGCGATATGCAAACCGATCTGGGGGGTGTCATTATTGAGGTCAGGACTCTGCGCAGGCCAGTGAAGTTCCTCCACCCAAAACTCGCTCATCCGTGTCTCTATAGACCTTGCTTTGTGCACTGGTGCGCAGTCATGTTGGAACAGAAAGGGGTCATCCCCAAACCGTTCCCACAAAGTTGGGAGCATGAAAGTGTCCAAAATGTCTTGGTATGCTGACGCCTTAAGATAAGGTGACCAGATTTTCAAAATGAAATCCGGGGACATTTTTTTTTTTTGGCAAATGGTAAACGATTTTATAAGCATATATTCCTCAAATTATATATTCAGTGTATGTGGTATATGTTTATGGAAGGATTATATGATATATACGTTATTTCTCACATTTCGTCCATGAGATAAAAAAAAAAAGAAGATTCTTACAATTTTTTGGAATACGACTACCAAATGTTAAGACGATAAGATGGAGATAAAACTTTTCATATTTTGTATTTTATTCTTGCCAAAGAATTTTGGTTCAACAATAACAATAAATTAACAATTCAGAACAGTAAAAGATTGCATGGTAACAACACGTAGGATACCTTCAAACATATATAGATATCTATATATCTCTCTCTATATATACCATAGCAGCACCAGGATTTGCTGCTACAAAGTTTACCACTTACCTCAGTTTCTCCTCCCTGGCACCACTTTCCCTTCCTGTCCCCGCCCTTAAATGACGTCATGTCAGAGGCCGGTGTAGAAGAAGAATGTAATCTGTGTACGGTAGTTTAGACTGCTGCCGGGTGCAGGAGCGCACTCGGCACCCCGCTGCAGCTCTGCTTTTGTCTGTCAATCTTCAGCCGGGAGACATTAGCCCCGGCGCTGCCTGCACACCAACACTTCACTTCAAAGGGGTTTCTGCTCCTTCTGCACACTCTAGTCCCGGTCCTGCTGCCTGTCACTGTGCTCCGCCAGTGGCATCACTAGGGTTGGTGTCACCCGGTGCCGAAAAAATTGGTGTCACCCCTCCTCCACCAACTACCTCAGTACAGACCCCCCTCCACTAACTACAGACCCCACTCCATCAATATAGCCCCCTCCCTCAGTACAGACCCCCTTAAATCAATATAACCCCCCTCCCTCAGTACAGACCCCCTTAAATCAATATAGACCCCCCACAAAGTACAGACTCCCCTCCCTCAGTACAGACCCCCGCTCAGTGCAGACCCCCTTTCCTCAGTATAGACCCCCCACTAAGTACTAACCCCCTCCCTCAGTACAGACCCCCCCATCAGTACAGAAACCCTCCCTCAGTGCAGAGTCTGCAGACCCCCCTCCATCAGTATCAACCTCCCACCTCAGTGCAGACCGCCCCATCAGTACATACACCCCCCCCCCAGTGCTGACCCCCATCAGTATAGAATCCCCCTTCAGTGCAGAGCCCCCATTAGTATAGAATCCCCCCAGTGCAGAGCTCCCATTAGTATAGACACCCCCTCAGTGCAGAACCCCCATTAGTATAGAATCCCCCCAGTGCAGAGCCCCCCCCCATTAGTATAGAATCCCCCCAGTGCAGAGCCCCCCCATTAGTATAGAATCCCCCCAGTGCAGAGCCCCCATTAGTATAGAATCCCCCCAGTGCAGAGCCTCCCATTAGTATAGAATCCCCCCAGTGCAGAGCCCCCCATTAGTATAGAATCCCCCCAGTGCACAGCCCCCCCCATTAGTATAGAATCCCCCCAGTGCAGAGCCCCCCCATTAGTATAGAATCCCCCCAGTGCAGAGCCCCCAATAGTATAGACACCCCCTCAGTGCAGAGCCCCCAATAGTATAGACACCCCCTCAGTGCAGAGCCCCCAATAGTATAGACACCCCCTCAGTGCAGAGCCCCCATTAGTATAGAATCCCCCCAGTGCAGAGCCCCCCCATTAGTATAGAATCCCCCCAGTGCAGAGCCCCCCCCCCCCCATTAGTATAGAATCCCCCCAGTGCAGAGCCCCCATTAGTGTAGAATCCCCCCAGTGCAGAGCCCCCATTAGTATAGAATCCCCCCAGTGCAGAGCCCCCCCCATTAGTATAGAATCCCCCAGTGCAGAGCCCCCCCATTAGTATAGAATCCCCCCCAGTGCAGAGCCCCCATTAGTATAGAATCCCCCAGTGCAGAGCCCCCATTAGTACAGAATCCCCCCAGTGCAGAGCCCCCCATTAGTATAGAATCCCCCCAGTGCAGAGCCCCCCCATTAGTATAGAATCCCCCCAGTGCAGAGCCCCCCCCCATTAGTATAGAATCCCCCCAGTGCAGAGCCCCCATTAGTATAGAATCCCCCCAGTGCAGAGCCCCCCCATTAGTATAGAATCCCCCCAGTGCAGAGCCCCCATTAGTATAGAATCCCCCCAGTGCAGAGCCCCCATTAGTACAGAATCCCCCCAGTGCAGAGCCCCCCATTAGTATAGAATCCCCCCAGTGCAGAGCCCCCAGTAGTATAGAATCCCCCCCAGTGCAGAGCCCCCCCCATTAGTATAGAATCCCCCAGTGCAGAGCCCCCATTAGTATAGAATCCCCCCAGTGCAGAGCCCCCATTAGTATAGAATCCCCCCAGTGCAGAGCCCCCCCATTAGTATAGAATCCCCCCAGTGCAGAGCCCCCCCCCCCCATTAGTATAGAATCCCCCCAGTGCAGAGCCCCCATTAGTGTAGAATCCCCCCAGTGCAGAGCCCCCATTAGTATAGAATCCCCCCAGTGCAGAGCCCCCCCCATTAGTATAGAATCCCCCAGTGCAGAGCCCCCCCATTAGTATAGAATCCCCCCCAGTGCAGAGCCCCCATTAGTATAGAATCCCCCAGTGCAGAGCCCCCATTAGTACAGAATCCCCCCAGTGCAGAGCCCCCCATTAGTATAGAATCCCCCCAGTGCAGAGCCCCCCCATTAGTATAGAATCCCCCCAGTGCAGAGCCCCCCCCCCATTAGTATAGAATCCCCCCAGTGCAGAGCCCCCATTAGTATAGAATCCCCCCAGTGCAGAGCCCCCCCATTAGTATAGAATCCCCCCAGTGCAGAGCCCCCATTAGTATAGAATCCCCCCAGTGCAGAGCCCCCATTAGTACAGAATCCCCCCAGTGCAGAGCCCCCCATTAGTATAGAATCCCCCCAGTGCAGAGCCCCCAGTAGTATAGAATCCCCCCCAGTGCAGAGCCCCCCCCATTAGTATAGAATCCCCCAGTGCAGAGCCCCCATTAGTATAGAATCCCCCCAGTGCAGAGCCCCCATTAGTATAGAATCCCCCCAGTGCAGAGCCCCCCCATTAGTATAGAATCCCCCCAGTGCAGAGCCCCCCCCCATTAGTATAGAATCCCCCCAGTGCAGAGCCCCCCCATTAGTATAGAATCCCCCCAGTGCAGAGCCCCCCCCATTAGTATAGAATCCCCCCAGTGCAGAGCCCCCATTAGTATAGAATCCCCCCAGTGCAGAGCCCCCCCCATTAGTATAGAATCCCCCCAGTGCAGAGCCCCCCCATTAGTATAGAATCCCCCAGTGCAGAGCCCCCCCCCATTAGTATTGAATCCCCACAGTGCAGAGCCCCCCCATTAGTATAGAATCCCCCCAGTGCAGAGCCCCCCCATTAGTATAGAATCCCCCCAGTGCAGAGCCCCCATTAGTATAGAATCCCCCCAGTGCAGAGCCCCCCCCCATTAGTATAGAATCCCCCCAGTGCAGAGCCCCCCCATTAGTATAGAATCCCCCCAGTGCAGAGCCCCCCCCATTAGTATTGAATCCCCACAGTGCAGAGCCCCCCCATTAGTATAGAATCCCCCCAGTGCAGAGCCCCCCCATTAGTATAGAATCCCCCCAGTGCAGAGCCCCCCCCCATTAGTATAGAATCCCCCCAGTGCAGAGCCCCCCCATTAGTATAGAATCCCCCCAGTGCAGAGCCCCCCCATTAGTATAGAATCCCCCCAGTGCAGAGCCCCCCCATTAGTATAGAATCCCCCCAGTGCAGAGCCCCCCCATTAGTATAGAATCCCCCCAGTGCAGAGCCCCCCCATTAGTATAGAATCCCCCCCAGTGCAGAGCCCCCCCCCCCCATTAGTATAGAATCCCCCCAGTGCAGAGCCCCCCCATTAGTATAGAATCCCCCCAGTGCAGAGCCCCCCCCCCCCATTAGTATAGAATCCCCCCAGTGCAGAGCCCCCCCATTAGTATAGAATCCCCCCCAGTGCAGAGCCCCCCCCCATTAGTATAGAATCCCCCCAGTGCAGAGCCCCCCCATTAGTATAGAATCCCCCCAGTGCAGAGCCCCCCCATTAGTATAGAATCCCCCCAGTGCAGAGCCCCCCATTAGTATAGAATCCCCCCAGTGCAGAGCCCCCCATTAGTATAGAATCCCCCCAGTGCAGAGCCCCCCCATTAGTATAGAATCCCCCCAGTGCAGAGCCCCCCCATTAGTATAGAATCCCCCCAGTGCAGAGCCCCCCCATTAGTATAGAATCCCCCCAGTGCAGAGCCCCCCCATTAGTATAGAATCCCCCCAGTGCAGAGCCCCCCCATTAGTATAGAATCCCCCTGCACATGTCCACCACACACTGTAAATAAATGAAGTTTACAGACCTCAGAACAGCGCGGATGATACACACAGCCGTGTGTGTCCCTCGGGCTCCTCCTCCTCCTGTGTGAATGTAAACAGAGAGGAGGGGGAGGCGGCTTCAGTCCGCTGTGCTGCGGGACACAGCGCAAGTCCCGTGGCACAGATCAGGGCGAGGGCCAGTGTTAGCGGTACGTGCCGCTACGTTCCTGAGTGCCGCCCCTGCAATCCGGGGACAAATCCGGGGACAGACGGGCTCCGGGGAGAGTGTCCTCAATCCGGGGACTGTCCCCGGAAAACGGGGACGTCTGGTCACCCTACCTTAAGAGTTCCCTTCACTGGAACTAAAGGGGCCAAGCCCAACCCCTGAAAAACAACCCCATACCATAATCCCCCCTCCACCAAGTGATTTGGACCAGCATGTGTGGAGTTAATATGATCAGAAGACAAAACTATCAGGGCTTATTTACATCTATACAGTACATTGTGGTGCGTTAAGCCAGCTTATTCTCTATGAATGGTTACCAAATACCTACTACCATGTACCAGCCTGTAATAACCCTAACCACTTTCCGCCCGGCCTATAGCAAAATGAAGGTTGGGTGGGACTTTTGTTGTTCCAAGTAACGTCATATGACGTCCACCTGGAACGCATCTCTGTCACCAGCTGTGTCCACCGGATAACACCGATGACAGATCACTGTTCCGGCTCGCTGCCAGTACTGTGACCAATCACAGCAGATCACATGACAGTTGTAAACTATGGATGGCTTCCTTTCATGCCATTTAATGTGTACTCTGGTCACAGTGTGTTAAAAAAAAAAAAAAGGTTAAAAAAAAAAAGGAAACTTCACCATTATAACATCTTATTGTATCCAACTATATGTGTGCTATTTTGGAAATATGTGAGTGGGTATCATTACTTTGACTGTATAATTTTCATTTTGTTTACTTGTCTACCTTTTAAATTTATAATAAAATATTTTGACAAGGAACCAAAAAAAAAGAAAAAAAGAAAAAAAATGTAATTAAAAAAACAAAAAATTGAAAAAAGTATTAATTTTTTTTTTACACACTGTCACCAGTGAGTGTCCCTGATCACCGCCACCCCAGTATGTAAAAAAAAATAAAATAAATGTGAAAAAAATGTCTTCATTTTCCAAAAAAATTGGACAAAAAAAATACAACTTCAAAAAATTTGCCATGCCTCTTACTAAATACCTTGGACTGTCTACTTTCCAAAAAGGGGATGTTTGAGGGAGATTTGTACCATCCTGGCATTTTCGGGCTGCCAGAAATGTCAGTACATCAGGACTGATCAATTTTCAGATATATACCATAGTTTGTGGACTCTATAACTTTCCCACAGACTAAATAATAAACACTGATTTGGGTTATTTTTTTCACCAAAGAAATGTAGCAGAATAAATTTTGGCCTAAATTTATGAAGAAAGATTATTTATTTGCTAGACTTTATAACAGAAACGAATAAAAAAAAAGCGTAGTGAAAAATATAGATTTAAATGCACAGTCCCGTGATAGGATCAGCAATATAAACTTATAGGTGAAAACACAATAGTTCAGTGCAAAGATGTGCACAAAAAATTGGTGGTGACTTGAAAAATGAAGAGGTGTTCCAGTACGGTGCTCTAGAATCATCCACCGCACCCCCTGTGAAATGGACACTCACCAGAAAAGCTGACACCCCTGTGAAATGGACACTCACCAGAAAAGCTGACACCCCTGTGAAATGGAAACTCACCAGAAAAGTTGACATCCCTGTGAAATGGAAACTCACCAGAAAAGCTGACACCCCTGTGAAATGGACACTCACCAGAAAAGCTGACACCCCTGTGAAATGGACACTCACCAGAAAAGCTGACACCTCTGTGAAATGGACACTCACCAGAAAAGCTGACACTCCTGTGAAATGGAAACTCACCAGAAAAGCTGACACCCCTGTGAAATGGACACTCACCAGAAAAGTTGACATCCCTGTGAAATGGAAACTCACCAGAAAAGCTGACACCCCTGTGAAATGGACACTCACCAGAAAAGCTGACACCCCTGTGAAACGGACACTCACCAGAAAAGCTGAAACCCCTGTGAAATGGACACTCACCAGAAAAGTTGACATCCCTGTGAAATGGAAACTCACCAGAAAAGCTGACACCCCTGTGAAATGGACACTCACCAGAAAAGCTGACACCCCTGTGAAATGGACACGCACCAGAAAAGTTGACATCCCTGTGAAATGGAAACTCACCAGAAAAGCTGACACCCCTGTGAAATGGACACTCACCAGAAAAGCTAACACCCCTGTGAAATGGACACTCACCAGAAAAGCTGACACCCCTGTGAAATGGACACTCACCAGAAAAGCTGACACCCCTGTGAAATGGACACTCACCAGAAAAGTTGACATCCCTGTGAAATGGAAACTCACCAGAAAAGCTGACACCCCTGTGAAATGGACACTCACCAGAAAAGCTGACTGCCGTTACAGCAGCAAACACGCACTCAGTGTAGATCCGCCATCTGTTGTGGGGAAGGCTGTTCAGCAACTCGCACCATCCAGATGTAGCTGTAGGAAATAAAGCTCACCGGGAGCCAGATGAAGCCTCCTTAGTGTAGTATTTATTGGAATTGTAACTGTGAATGACCGCGCAATTGTCATTCAAAATCTGACAGCTCTGAAAGCTGAAAATTGGCCTGGGCAGGAAGAGGGTGAAAGTGCCTGGTTATGGGGTGGTTAAAGTGTTACTAAACCCACAACAGTAAAATCAGTCTGTATATGTTATACTCACTATGGAACCTAAGGGGTTAATCCTCCGCATTGTGTAAAAAGGCTGTTTGATCCTGTCTTCTCTGATTCTCTCCTTCTTTTACTGTCCCCAATCTATCTGCTGATAAAACAGAGCCTTGGGGGCACTCTGCACATGCTCAGTTTGGTGTGTATTGCTAGAGAATTTCTTTTTTTTTTTTGAAAGGGTGCATGTGATCGGCACAGGGCCAATCAACACTGTTCAGACAGAGGGTCGGGGGTCCTGCAGACTCATAGGACTGTCAGAGGAGAATGAAAAGTCCTCCTACAAGCTTTAACCAGACACTGATAGAAGTCACAAGACTGCTATATACTGCTGATGAGAAAAGGTATTTAGAAGTTTATATTTACTAAAATAATTGCATTTCAATGTTCTGTATACTGTGTGACACCAGATATAGTGAATGCAGAGTCCTGGGTTTAGTAACACTTTAAAGAGAAACTGCAGTCTGCTCACATAATTTAAAATAAAAAAATCTTTGCAATTCTGAAGCTTCCCTCCAATCACTTTGCATATTATTTTATATACAGTATCTCACAAAAGTGAGTACACCCCTCACATTCTTGTAAATATTTTATTTTATCTTTTCATGTGACAACACTGAAGAAATGACACTTTGCTACAATGTAAAGTAGTGAGTGTACAGCTTGTATAACAGTGTAAATTTGCTGTCCCCTCAAAAAAACTCAACACACAGCCATTAATGTCTAAACAGCTGGCAACAAAAGTGAGTACACCCCTAAGTGAAAATGTCCAAATTGGGCCCAAAGTGTCAATATTTTGTGTGGCCACCATTATTTTCCAGCACAGCCTTAACCCTCTTGGGCATGGAGTTCACCAGAGCTTCACAGGTTACCACTGGAGTCCTCTTCCCCTCCTCCATGAGGACATCACAGAGCTGGTGGATGTTGGAGACCTTGCACTCCTCCACCTTCCATTTGAGGATACCCCACAGATGCTCAATAGGGTTTAGGTCTGGAGACATGCTTGGCCAGTCCATCACCTTTACCCTCAGCTTCTTTAGGAAGGCAGTGGTCGTCTTGGAGGTATAGTATGTTTGGGGTTTTTATCATGTTGGAATACTGCCCTGTGGCCCAGTCTCTGAAGGGAGGGGATCATGCTCGACTTCAGTATGTCACAGTACATGTTGGCATTCATGGTTCCCTCAATGATCTGTAGCTCCCCAGTGCCGGCAGCACTCATGCAGCCCCAGACCATGACACTCCCACCACTATGCTTGACTGTAGGCAAGAAACACTTGTCTTTGAACTCCTCACCTGGTTGCCGCCACACACACTTGACACCATCTGAACCAAATAAGTTTATCTTGGTCTCATCAGACCACAGGACATGGTTCCAGTAATCCATGTCCTTAGTCTGCTTGTCTTCAGCAAACTGTTTGCAGGCTTTCTTGTACATCATCTTTAGAAGAGGCTTCCTTCTGAGACAACAGCCATGCAGACCAATTTAATGCAGTCTGCGGCGTATGGTCTGAGCACTGATAGGCTGACCCCCCACCCCTTCAACCTCTGCAGATATTTCCCAAAGACAACCTCTGGATATGACGCTAAGCACGTGCACTCAACTTCTTTGGTCGACCATGGCGAGGCCTGTTCTGAGTGGAACCTGTCCTGTTAAACTGCTGTATGGTCTTGGCCACCGTGCTGCAGCTCAGTTTCAGGGTCTTGGCAATCTTCTTATAGCCTAGGCCATCTTTATGTAGAGCAACAATTCTTTTTTTTCAGATCCTCAGAGAGTTCTTTGCCATGAGGTGCCATGTTCAACTTCCAGTGACCACTATGAGAGAGTGAGAGCGATAACACCAAATTTAACACACCTGCTCCCCATTCACACCTGAGACCTTGTAACACTAATGAGTCACATGACATCGGGGAGAGAAAATGGCTAATTGGGCCCAATTTGGACATTTTCACTTAGGGGTGTACTCCCTTTTGTTGCCAGCGGTTTAGACATTAATGGCTGTGTGTTGAGTTATTTTTAAGGGACAGCAAATTTACACTGTTATACAATCTGTACACTTACTACTTTACAATGTAGCAAAGTGTCATTTCTTCAGTGTTGTCACATGAAAACATAGAATAAAATCTTTACAAAAATGTGAGGGGTGTACTCATTTTTGTGAGATACTGTATACTGTGATTCTGTACTTGCCAAATTTGCTGCAGAAATCTCCCTCCACTGAGTCTGGCTGCAGCCATTTTAACTGTGGGCAGCTGAAGCTGCTGCCTGTTCACTTCCTGGATTTACACAGACACACAGAGGCACACCTCCAGCTCTGCAGCTCACATTGGCCCTCTTATGACTCATCCCCCCTCCCTTCCTGGGAAACTCTCACAAGAGTGAGAGAGAGAGAGAGCTGTGCATGATGTCATAAGCCTAGGCTTATCACCAGACAAGAAACAGGAAGTGGGCTGTATAAGGTATTTACTGGCAGAAAAAAAAATGTTTTACTATTCAAAGTTAAAACAACAACAAGGGCAGAAGATTTAATAGATGGAAAGAAGAAAAAATTACTGAAGTTCCTCTTTAATTACTACGTTATTTTTCAATTGTTTAGTGCTGTGATAGTTTGACTGAGAATTACTTGGTCCTGCAACACTGTGCTCAAATTAACTTTATATCGTTTTTTTAAGACTAATAGAGCTTTCTTTTGATGGTATTAATTCACAGTTGGGTGGTCTAATATTTTGGCACAATTTTTTGCAAATGGAGAAACATGCTGGTATTGAGGGGACATTAAAAGATGGAGCTTAGTAATGGGACAGTAGATGAAGTGCACTCAAGTCATACACAGAGGGAGGAGAAGGTGAAGGAGTTAATGTGCAGGATAAAGGAGGTGAACGGTTAATATACAGGTCAAAGACAGGATGGGAGTAAGATGTACAGAGGAGGAATGGGGTGGGGGTGGGGTGAAAGGGTTAAAAACAATCCCACAATTAAATCAATGAAATCACCCCACCTTAATCTGCTGCAGCCTACCTTTCTTCCTACGATTCCCTCTGTCAATCCTCCTTCCTCCATTGTAGGAGGAAGGGATAGGCTCTCCACTGTAAACAAAGGCAGATGTTTACATTTGTGATCAATGTGATTGGCCATCACAGCATTCTGAAGGCGCAGAGCCACTCTAATTGGCTCTGTGCATTTTGCCTATGATCTGCCCTGTCTAATGACAGCTTGATTGCCAGGATGCAATGGGCCACCCAGTGCCGGTGTCTTGCTGAGAAAGTTCCCCCGGCGGATAAGGACCCCCCTGTACTGCGCATGCGCTGCGATTGCACAGTACGAACGGCTACGGAGCCGCCGAAACTCTCCAAAGTTGAACAGCTGATCGTCAGCTCTACACGGCGCCTGCGCACTGAGTCCAGGTTCAAGCCCCACCATCCAAGTGGGCATAGAGTTTGAATAAAACTATGCCGCGCGAAGCGAGGCCGTGCCCGAAGCGCTGAGAGCGAAGCGTGGCGAGCCCGCGAGGGGCCCTGTTACAGGCCCCCATGACTCTCAGCTGTTCAGCTTTGGCTATTTTCAGTGGCTCGTACTGCGCAAGCGCTGCACCTGCGCAGTACAGGGGAGTCCTTATCCGCCGGGGGGAACTTTCTCGGCAGAACACCAGGAAAAGATCATCCAGTGCCCAGGGCAAAGATGCAAAACTGCGCCCCCCCCCCCCGTCCCCCCCCATTAATGATGTGCAAGCTCCCCAGCAGTCACTCACTTGTCAAAATCACTGCCGCTGTCACTACTCCTGTCAGCCTTCTAATAGAAGGAAGGCGCCCCCATCCCCACAGTAAACCATTGCACCCAGGGCAGGCGCCCCTCTCGCCCACCTTTTGTTCTGGCCTTGGGGCCACCCATCTATAATACAATATCATATAATACAGCAGCAGAAAGGTGGTTAAAGGACATGTTCCTTTTTTTGTGGTGCACCACAGGGCCAGGTGTGTGCGCTGATCTCCATTGTACTGTGTATTGGGTTGCTATTCACAATAAATGGCAGCACAACACACTAGGTCAGGTATGTTGAAGTAATGCACATTATTAGTCTGTGAATGGGCCTTCAGTGTTTTTTTTTGTTTTGTTTTTTTGTGTGGAATGAAATACACTGAAATACAGGGAGAGTAAACAGGCTTCATGCACGTAGGACCCCTGTTGGCTACTGAACCCAAGAATCCAGTGCTACAAGGACAGAGCGCTAACCACTAAGCTACCATCTTGTTGATGATTCAGATTTAAATGACTGATGCCGCGTACACACGACCGGTTTTGCCATCGGAATAAACTCTGAAGGTTTTTCAGATGGAGTTCCGACGGAATTCCGCTCAAGCTGTCTTGCGTACACACGATCACACCAAAGTCCGATCGTCCAGAACGTGGTGACGTACAACACGTACGATGGGACTAGAAAAAGGAAGTTCAATAGCCAGTAGCCGATAGCTTCCGTCTCATTCTTGCTTCACAGCATGCGTCGTTTTTGGTCCGTCGGAACAGCATACAGACGATCGGTTTTCCCGATAGGAATTGGTTCCGTCGGAAATATTTAGAACATGTTCTTTTTCTAGGTCCGTCAGAATTTTCGAAAAAAAGTCAGATGAGGCATACACACGATCGGAATATACGAGGAAAAGCTTCCGTCTGGCTTTTTCTGTCGGACATTCCGCTCGTGTGTACGCGGCATTACATTTACTTTTCTATTGCAGAAAATACTGTCAGACTGCCAAGTGCAGCTGATTGTGTTTTACAGTCTGTGCAATTACAATGCTGTTACTCAATTTGTATTACTTAGTGCTGATTTACAATGATTGACAAACATTCTGTTATTAGGTTCACAGATGTGACATTCTGTAGTCTGGGCATATCAGCCAGCCCTAGTGGGCGAGATTCAATTTGGGAAGGGTTCCTCTGTCTTCTGTTTTGTCTATAGGGGTTATTCTTCTCTGTCAGATGGTACGGGCTCAAAGAGGTAAGTCTATGAGGTGCTCGGAATTCAGTGCTTATTAATTCCCAGTAGTAAAGAGAAAGAAAACAGCCAAACATTTCAAGCAGTAAGTTTAAGATTTTTCTGGCATCTGCTTCCCTGAGTTTATTTAGGACTACAACAAAATGGAGCCTATCACTGACACTGCCTCGGCATGTAGTGAAAAATGTAAAAAATCATCAGCTTGGTCTCCTACCCATGGGAGAACCCCCTCTAACATGTTTTGCCCTACTACTGCACCCATCATCTCCTGCTTTTGCTGCACCCACATGCTGACATAAAAACCAGGGCCATTAGACACGTGCGCTCATGCACATCCCACGTCCATCTTGCCTTCCTCACCCTCCCCCTTCTCCTAGTACCAGGTGACATTTCTCCTAATCCTGGTCCGCCATTTTCCAACTGCAAGCCACAAATCCAATACCCCTCCTCCTCTGGCAACCACCGCAATCCACTCAGTTTAATTTCTATCCCCCCTGCTTCTTCAAAGCAGCCCACCAATCTCATGCACCCTTTGGAACGCCCACTCCATCTGTAACAAGCTAACATCTGTACATGACCTCTTCATCTCTCATGGCTTTAACATACTCGCCGTAACGGAAACCTGGCTTCAAAATTTTGACTCAGCTTCTCCTGCTGCCCTCTACCATGGTGGCCCCCATTGGACTCACTCCCCCAGATCCAATGGACAGAAAGGAGGTGGAGTTGGATTCCTTCTATCCCCACAAAGTACCTTCCAAGTCCTTCCTATCCCTCCCTCTCTATCTCTCTATCCCTCTCTTCTTTTGACATGCACTGTATTCGTCTGTTTTCTCCCATTTCTCTGAGGACTGTAGCAATTTATCGACCTCCTGGACCGGTATCACGCTTTCTTGATGACTTTGCTGCCTATCTACCCTACTTTCTCTCCTCAGAAAAAAACCCTTTCATTCTTGGTGACTTCAACATTCCTGTTATTGTTAACAGCCCTACTACAGCTCAACTTCTCAACTTAACCTCATCTTTTGACCTAACCCAATGGACACATACTTCCATTAACTCCAATGGTAATACTGTTGACCTTGTATTCTCCCATCTCTGCAATCCTGGCAACCTCACCAACACCCCCTTTCCTCTCTCTGATCACAACCTCATCAGTTTCACTGTATCCTTGCCACCAACCACCCATCCCTCCAAGCAGCAAACAAATACTTGTAGGTAGGAACCTTTGCCACTTTAACCCTTCTATTCTCTATTCTGCTACTGACCACCTATATGACATAATCTCTCCCCTGTCCTGTCCTGACCTGGCCACCTCTGTCTACAACAGTTCACTCTCATCATCACTAGATGCACTTGCTCCTCTAACCACACGCAGAATCAGACCCCGACCGTTACAACCCTGGCAAACTGACGACACTAGAAATCTCAAGAGTCATGCCGTGCGCTTGAACGACTGTAGCATAAAACCAAATGCCTGCAAGACTTCACCCTATATAAAGTAAATTTGCCCTTCAAAAATACAATTCCTGCCTCCATGCTGCCAAAGAAGCCTACTTTGTCTCTCTTATTAATACCTTGTCATCCAGTCCCTGTCGGCTCTTCTCAACCTTTAACTCTCTGCTTCGTCCCCCACCCCCTCTAGCCACTAACTCACTCACTGCCCAAGAGATTGCCAATAACTTCAAAACAAGATTGATGCAATGTGTGAGGACACCTCCACTGTGCGTACATCTTCCCCACCCAACATACCTTGCCTAACAGCACATTCAACACTCTCCTCTTTGGAATTGGCTACTACTGAAGAGCTTACAAAACTTTTCTCAGATGCCCACCTAACCAATTGTCCCTTGGATCCTGTTCCTTCACAACTTCTACGGTCACCCTCTTCCTCTATCCTATGCTCCCTCACTCACATCTTAAATCTCTCCCTCTCTAGTGGCACCTTCCCCTCCCCTCTAAAACATGCGCAGATCACTCCCATACTTAAAAAGCCCTCACTGGACCCCACCAACGTGAACAACTTAAGACCCATCTCATTGCTCCCATTCACCCCTAAACTTCTAGAACGCTTAGTCTACAACCGTCTTAGCTCCTACCTAAGTGAAAATAACCTTCTTGACCCCTACAGTCTGGCTTTCGCTCGCAGCACTCCACAGAAACTGCCTTCCTCAAACTCACTAAAGATTTACTAACTGCTAAAAGCAACAGCCAGTACTCCATACTCCTACTACTTGACCTCTCTACGGCCTTTGATACTGTTGAGCACCCGCTCCTTCTCAATAAACTACATTCCCTTGGCCTCCAAGATTCTGCTCTATCCTGGTTCTCAGCCTATCACAGCGCTCCTTCAGTGTTACCTACAACTCTGTCTCCTCCTCTCCATTGCCCCATTCTGTGGGGGTCCCCCAAGGCTCTGTTCTTGGACCCCTTCTCTTCTCTATCTACACCTCCTCCCTTGGTCACTTGATAACCGCCCACGGCTTCCAATACCACTTATATGCTGATGACACCCAAATCTATCTGTCTACTCCTCACCTCACTCCTTCAGTCTCCTCTCGCATTACTAATTTACTGACTGACATATCAGCATGGAAGTCGCACCACTTCCTTAAACTAAATCTCTCTAAAACTGAGCTATTAATATTCCCCCTGCCCGTGCCCCCCTCCATGACTTTTCCATCAAAATCAACAATGCAACTATCAGTATCTCCTCTCACGCCAGGATGCTGGGTGTAATCCTAGACTCTGACTTGTCATTTCGGCCTCAAGTCCAATCGTTGTCAAAAGTTTGAAGACTTCACCTCTGTAACATCTCTAAAATTCCCCCCTTTTTAACAAATGAAACCACCAAGCTCCTCATTCCCTCCCTTGTTATCTCTCGCCTTGACTATTGCAAATCCATTCTCATTGGCCTGCCTCTCCATAGGCTATCCCTCTTCAGTCTATCATGAATGCTGCTGCCAGACTTATTTACCTTACCAACCGCTCAGTGTCTGCCAACCCTCTCCTCCAATCCCTACACTAGCTCCCAATCACCCAGCAAAATAAATTCAAAATATTAACCACAACATACAAAGCCATTCACAACTCTGCCCCGAGCTACATCACCAATCTTGTCTTCAAATATCACCCAAATCGTCCTCTCCTCTCTTCTCAAGACCTCCTACTCTCAAGCTCTCTCGTCTCCTCCTCCCATGCTCGTCTCCAGGATTTCTCCAGAGCCTCTCCCATCCTCTGGATCTCACTACCTCAACCTGTCCGGCTATCCCCTACTCTTGCTACCTTCAGGCAATCCCTGAAAACTCATCTCTTCAGGGAAGCCTATTACGTCTCCAACTAATCTTCTACCACTTCCATCAGCTCATTCCCCACAGATACAACCTTTTATACCACCTGCCCCACCCTATTAGATTGTAAGCGCTTCTGAGCAGGGCCCTCTTAATCCTCTTGTATCTTATTGTATTATAACTGTATTGTCTCCCTTTTATATTGTAAAGCGCTGCGTAAACTGTTGGTGCTATATAAATCCTGTATAATAATAATAATAGACGCTTGATCGTAGAGGCTCCTTCTCCTGAATATCATTTACACACTCTTGAGTATTTAAACACTTTCAAACATCAATGGGCCCTGATGAAGGGGGGGGGGGGGTGTTTTAATCCCGAAATGTGTTGGCTGTTTTGAGAAACAACCATCTACCGCCCGGCCTATACCAGAATGACGACCGGGAAGCGATTCAGTTATCCTGACTGGGCATCATATGACGTTCAGCAGGATAAGCCCTGACCGCGTGCCTGCGGGGTGCGCAACGTTGCGATCGGTGGTGTGGTGTGTCAGTCTGACATACCGCATCTCCGATCTAGGTAAAGAGCCTCTGACGAAGGCTCTTTACCACGTGATCAGCTGTGTCTAATCACAGCTGATCACAGTCTAAACAGGAAAAGCCGTGTATCTGCTTTTTCTCTACTTGCGCTGACAGACGCAAGTACATTAGAGCCGATCGGCTGCTCTCCTGACAGGGGGGCCTGCACTGATTGATTATCAGTACAGTCCCCCCGAGGATGCCCACCCAGGACCACCAGGGATGACCACCAGGGATCGCTACCCATGGCCAGCAAGGATGCCCACCCATGGCCACCAGGTAAGCCCACTAGAGCCCACCAGGGATGGCAATCATTGTCCATTAGGGATGGCACTCTGTGCCCATCAGTGATGCCTGCAAGTGCCTCTGATCAGTGCTACCTATGTGTGCCATCTATCAGTGCCGCCCACCAGTGCCACCTATACATGCCCTCCAGTGCCACCTATCAGTGTCACCTATGAGTGCCCATCAGTGCCACCTATCAGTGCCCATCAGTGCTGTATATCAGTGCCATCTATCAGTGCCTACCAGTGCTGCTTATCAGTGCCGCATATAAGTGCCACCTAATCAGTGCCAATCAGTACTGCCTCATCAGTGCCCATCTGTGCAGCCTCATCGGTGCCCATCAATGAAGGAGAAAACTTATTTACAAAGTTTTGTAACAGAAACAAAGAAAAACTTTTTTTTTATTTGTAGCACAAAAAAAACCCCTGAAGGTGATCAAATACCACCAAAAGAAAGCTCTATTTGTGAGCAAAAAATTATAAAAATGTTGTTTGGGTACAGCGTTGCATGACCGCGCAATTGTCATTCAAAATGTGATAGCGCTGAAAGATGAAAATTGGTCTGGGCAGGAAGGTGTATAAGTGCCTTGTATTTAAGTGGTTAAAGTTCTGGCCTCCTTAATGTATTTGGTCTGGCACTCCTTCTGTTGGTTTATGTCTAGATTGTAGGCAGGGGTTAATAGTTTCCCCTTTGATGTAGGCTGGAGAAGAGGGCTTGCACCTGCGTGTTCATTCCCCATACCCTTACACTAGGAAGTGGATTAAAGTGCCAGCTCCACGATAATTTTAGAGACACTGCACTTTACAGTTTTTCTGCTGTTGATATTGCTGGTTTATTTTGAATGTTGAGTAACATACTGTATTACTCTATAAGCACCTTTTGTACCCTGTTGGTAGGTAGTGTTGTTAGTATATTGCTATTGTAGCACCCTCTAGTGTGTGCTACTAGTAGTGGCAGTGCAGGAAAAACATAGCTGGCTCTAGGTTAGACCTGAGCCATTGAATCTGGGTCAGGGTTACTAGAAGTCGGGGCTGGATGATTCATCCTGGCAGCTCTATGGTGCCTCCCCCCATTTCCAGAATGTTGGAGAACATTCTTGAGCTAGAGGGCGGGAGTGAGGAGGAGCTGTCTTGAATATTTATGAACTCTTGGCCAATCCCCAGGAGTGGGCCTGGCAGGGAACTAAGGTAACCCCATAAATAGATATGGGCCAGCAGGGGAGTCGGGTGAAAGATGGTGAAGCAGCGCTGAGGGAGTCTGTCAGTGGCCTTTGAGGGACCCCTGCCAGGGAAGGGTTTTACCTCAGGCTAGAGCTCAGGTAAGAATCCCACCACTGGAGGCATCTGGGGGTGATTCATGCCAGAGAGGCAGCGGGAGAGATCAAGCAGAGACAGTGAGTAGATCAGCACGGTGCACGGACAAGACAAGGGGAGAGACTGCCACTTGCAGCAAGTCTCTCTTAAAAGACCGCGGTGTGCTTACATCTTCAGCCTGGCCCTGGAAAGTCTCCATGTATGTGTGCCAGTCAGGAAAACTAAGGGAAAGGGTGTCAGTCAGGACTGGGGGAAGCAAGCAGCCAGGTGGGCTGGTAGTCTTCTGCAGTGGTAGATCTGGGTTCAGTGTCTACAGGGAGGCAGAAGGAGATGCTGTTCACTCCACAACTCACTACCTTTTCCACAAAGGGACAGGATGTTCCTAGCCCGTAATGAGCTGCTGATGAATTAACAAGAGACTGTTGATTCCCACTAGAGTGATCTGCAGGTGCTGTGAACCAAGTTTGTGCAGGAGGAAGGAAGAAGAGGGTTTCTTTGTAAATAGGGAGGAAGTTGTCCCCCTTTTGTTCTGTGTTTTGGACATTTTTCAAGTTGGGCATCCCATAAATTCCCTACCCCATTGAAGTTATCAACCCCTAATAAAACAACAAAAACAAGCCAAGGACTGTTAACTGTGTTTGAATGCATGAAGAAAATACTGTGTGACTGGCTGTGCAGCACTCGGAACCTGAACATCAGTGACTCCTACAAGGGTAGTGCTACACTATTTATGCTGATGATTGTTTGTAGTTTTATTGTCTCCTGGTTGGTCAGTGGTGTACCGTGCATGGCTTGAGGACATGACATTTTTTTTTGGGGGGGGGGGTTAATAATTTCTTCTTTAATTTAGGTGTCGCCTAGTTTTTCCCCAGTATGGGATATCACTGTACTGTCCTGTCTGGCAGGCAGGGTCACCATCAGGGGTGTACAGCCAATACAACTGTAAGGGGCCCCAGGGCCTGAGGGGCTTGCCCGGCCAGAAGAAGGCAGGACGGGTGAAGGGGAGGCCGTGTTGTACACTATAAAACGATCTTGCTGCTTCTGCTGCTCTCTGTGTCATTGAGCTTAGACGTCGAGCTCTTTACTGCCACCTCTGGCTACTATGTGCATGTTCACCCCTCGTGTGAGCTGCCTGTACTGTGCTCCTCTGTGTCAGCAACATGTCAGCTTTGTGAAAAGGAGCTGGGACTAGGTAGGAAGATTTCTTTTACAAGTAGGGGCTGTGAGGGAAAGCGAGGGGACTGTTTGTGTACAGGGAGGGGCCAGAGGCTTGTGTGTTTACAGATTTGTGTATGTGTGGGGCTGACACACATATATATATATATATATATATACACACACACACACACACATACAGGTGTGTGTGTGTGGGGGGGCTGGTATATACACAGGTGTGAGGGGGGCTGGCATATATACAGGTGTGAGGGGGGCTGGCATATATACGGGTGTGAGGGGGGCTGGCATATATACGGGTGTGAGGAGGGTTGACATATATACAGGTGTGGGGGAGGGGGGCCTGACAAATATTCAGGTGTAGGGGGCTGACATATATACAGGTGTGGGGGGGGGGCTGGCATATATACAGGTGTGAGAGGGGCTGACATATATATAAAGGTGGGGGCCTGACATATATATATATATATATATATATATATATATATATATATAGGTGTGTGGGGGGGCTGGCATATATACAGGTGTGTGTGGGGGGGCTGACATATATACAGGTGTGTGGGGGGGCTGACATATATATATATATATAATATATATATATATATACACAGGTGTGGGGGGGCTGACATATATACAGGTGGGGGAGGCTGATATATATACAGGTGTGTGGGGGGGTGGGGCTGACATATATACAGTTGTGAGGTGGCCTGGCATATATACAGGATTGAGGGGGGGGGGGCTGAGTGCGTACAGGTCAGGTGGCCGGTGTGTGGATTTGGTGGGATGGCCCGTGGGCAAGCCTAAAGCTGTGTAAGGGGCCCAAAAATTGAGGCTAAGGACTATGTTCCTGTTCTCCCCTAGTGGGCCTTCCCTGGAGTGGGGCATCCTTGGAGTTGGGGTAATTGCTGACTGGGGGTCAAGGGACTTCTGCTGTGCCACTGAAGTTGGGTGCAGTCTTCTGCAATTATTGTTGTGTTATCTGGGAAGAGATGCTGTTTTTTCTAAGGTGTATTCTGCAAGAACCAAATAAAAGGTATGGACTTTGCCTCTGGCTCAAGTGATATTATTCAAGAGGATGCCTGACACCTGAGTGGAAGAGTATAATGTTTGCTAAAAACACAGTTGGGCAGCAGGCGGTTGGACCGGTACAGCTCATGTTAACATTACATAAGTATTGGTGTACAGGATCCTGAATGGAACTTATCTAGTGTGAACTTGGTTGGGTTGGGAGTGGTGGTGATGAAGGGTAGAAGTCACCCTCTTGGAGCAGGCCCCTCTATGAAACACGCGTTAGGTCACATGGGCCCCCTTGTTACATGGTGCAAAATGTTCGGTTGCGGTCAGAGCCCTGATGTGGAATCACAGAGAATAAACGGGTCAGGGTCCCACAAAGTGAGTACTCCCAATGATTCATTGGTTGCTGCTATAGGTGACAACCCACTATTCGTACAAAGGAGGAAGATAATGTGATCTACCTGCTCTGTGAGCTGATTGTGGGCCCTGGGACAGCCCTGTTATGTAGGAGGCCCCCTAGCGGAATACTGAGTATTAGTAAATACTTTGGGCCTGCTTACAAGATGGCAAAGGCGAAAGACTGTTGCATAATAACAGACATGCTTGGCAACTCAAAAAGAAATAAAACGTTATGAAAGTTTGCCGAAACTCATCCACTAATATCTCATATAAGCTTTAACATAATTCTAAAAGTTGTGTGCAATCAAACTGGAGACCCTGTCACCAGACCATTCAAAAACATTTTTCCTAAACTATGGGTTATGACCGAAATTTGGTCTTAGATGTGTATGTGATAGGTCGTCATAGGATTGTGTAGTAAATGCCATCTAGTTTTTCTGAATAAGGAATTAGTTGGAGTGATATAGCACACATTACTTATCTACTGCAAGTTTTAAATTGTATACTACCACCATCTGCAACATAGCCTGTAAACCAATGGTTGTAGACTTTATTGGAACCAGGGCCCGGTAATTTCTTCAAAAACCTTTAAGGCTCCAATAGTAAAAAAAAACAAACATAAAATTATATGCACACAATAAAAGTATGAGAATACAAAATATGAAGTGAAATACTGGAAGGCTATTGATGGGACTGGGTGGGGGAATAGGGGTTTTGAAAGGAGTAAGGGGAATCTGCAGCACACTTGGTGGACCTGTAAGGATTGAGGTTTCTGGAGGGAACTGGGGGCTTAGCAGGGGCACAGTAAGGGCTTTTAGGTGTTTAGGGGACACTGTGGGAGGCTGAGGGTCACCGTAGGCAATCATGGGAGGTTTGGGGACACTATAAGAGCTGGAAGGCACTGTGGGAGGTTTCTGGAGGGAACTGGGGGCTTTGCAGGTGCACGGTGGAAGACTGTAGGGGTTGAAAACACTGTTGGAGGCTGGGGGCATTATGGGGGCTAGAGGCTCTGCAGAGCCCTGGGTGGCACTGGGGGTTGTTAGGGGGTTTCGGTGGGTGCTGAGAGCTCTTAGGTGTTTAAGGGACACTGTAGGAGGCTAAGGGTCACTGCAGTCCATTATGGAAGGTTTGGGAGCACTATGGAAGCTGGAAGGCACTGTGGGAGGTTTCTGGATGGAAATGGGGGCTTTGCAGGAGCACGGTGGAAGACTGCAGGGTTTGAAAACACTGTTGGAGGCCGGAGACATTATGGGGGGCTGAAGGCTCTTCAGGGCGCCAGGTGGCACTGGGGGATGTTAGAGGGTTACTGTGGGTTCTGAGGGCTTTTAGGCGTTCGGGGACATTGTGGGAGGCTGAGGGTTACCGCAGGCCATTACGGGAGGTTTGCAGGCACTATGGGAGCTGGAAGGCACTGTGGGAGGTCTGCTGATCTACAGATGACTGCAGACCCAAAATGAGGGAGGCCACAGCCCTGTGGTTGACAATCACTGCTATAAACAATGCGGTTAATTTATTACAAAGAATGTTCATTTCTATAGGACAAAAAACATAATAATTATTTTCAACCAATACACCACCTCCGACAACTGACATTTCAAATAGTTTTTCTTTACGAGCATTTACGTGGAACTGACGCTGAAGAATCTTTTCACTGTTGTTTTTATATCCCTATTAACAATGTGTTAGCGTTTAAATTTTCTGTTTTACTATTGTTTGTTTGAGAACTATACTTGAATGGAAACAAATATGTTTACTGTTTGATTTCTTAATTAAAAAGGTCCTGGTAATTTGTCTTTGTATGGCTTTGCTGACGTTTTGGTAATAAATCACTTCTTGGGTCCCAGTGCCAAATTGTTACTGTAAATGGTAGCAATTTTTTTGTTTGGGTCCTAGGATTAAATATTTAAAGGGCATGTAAACAATAATTATAGACTTCCATTATTTGGTCCCTTTGGTCTGTTAAGGGAATTGTAAAGGTTCATTTTTTTTTTTCATTATATTTACGTGCTCTGTGTAATGGTTTTGCACAGAGCAGCCCCAATTCTCCTCTTCTGGGTTCCCCCGCTGGCTCTCTGTCAGAAACCATGAATCAGACTGAGACAGAACTGCAGTTAAATCACACTTGTTTAATAATAATAAAAAAGTTAAACAGAGTAAACGTAGTGAAAACATAGCCAGAGTTCAGAAACTGGAACAGATAGTCAGCCAAAATGTCAGGGAGCCAGAGAACAGCGTAGTAGAACAGAAAGCAGGGTCTGGAGCCAGAAGGAATGTCAGCCAAGCAAATCTTTAACAGGAACACAGGAGAGCGTCTCTAAAGATGTGACCAAGGCGAAGGCCAGAAATCATCTGGACTGGACGGCTTAAAGAGGGAGTCCACCTAAACCGCCTAAAAAAAAAAAAAAAAAAAAAATTAAAAGCCAGCAGCTACAAATACTGCAGCTGCTGACTTTTAATAAATGGCCACTTACCTGTCCCAGGGTCCAGCGATGTCGGCAGCTGACGCCGAGAACCCGCTCGGTTCTCGTCAGCTGCCGCCGCCATCCTAGGTGAGGGAATCAGGAAGTGAAGCGTTGCGGCTTCACTTCCCGGTTCCCTACTGCGCATGCGCGAGTCGCGCTGCGCATCGTAACTGGTCCCCGCTATCTCCTGGGAGCTGTGTGTTTCCCAGGAGACAGCGCGGAGGGACGGGAAGAGGCGTAGACTCCCATGGGAGTCTATGCCGGAAGTGGGTGCAAATACCTGTCTTAGACAGGTATCTGCACCCCCCTCCCCCCTGAAAGGTGGCAAATGTGACACCGGAGGGGGGGAGGGTTCCGAAAAGCGGAAGTTCCATTTTTGTGTGGAACTCCGCTTTAAGTAGGCAGGACTGATGAGCAGGATATCATCAACAGGTGAGTCACTGTGGAGAGATAGGAGCTGGCAATTAGCCGACAGCTGAGCAGCCAGCTTTGAGAAGGAAGGGCTGAGCCCAGCCCTGAACTCTTCCCCCCCCCCTGCCGAGTACCCCCATAGCAAGTTGCTTGCTGTGGGGGGTCACTCGTGCTGCCTTCCTTCCGTGACACCTCTGTGTATCCATTGACACACACATCGCTACTCGTCCCTGCCTCCTGCTCCCTCCTCACTGGCTGTGATTGACAGCAGATGGTGCCAATTGCTCCCGCTGCTGTCCCTGAGCCAACGAGGAGGGAGAGAGGGAGAGAGCTGACAGAGCTGCTTCACTCATGCACAGCGCTGGATCGAGATTGAGCTCATGTAACTATAAGGTGGGGGTGGGGGAGGAGCACACTGAAGGTTTTTACCTTAAACGAGTTGTAAAGGCAGAAGGTTTTTTTGTATTTTAATGCATTCTATGCATTGAGATAAAAAAAAAACCTGTGTGCAGCAGCTGCACCAGCACCCCCCGATACTTACCTGAGCCCCCTCTCTGTCCTGTCCAGTGATGTCCACGAGTCCCTCGGACGTCCTGAACTCTCCCTTCTGATTGGCTGAGACACAGCAGCGGCGCCATTGGCTCCTGCTGCTGTCAATCAAAGTCAGTTAGCCAATCAGGAGAGAGAGGGGGTGGGGCCGAACGCCAACTCCGTGTCTGAATGGACACACAGAGCTGCAGCTCGGCTTAGGTGCCCCCATAGCAAGCTGCTTGCTGTGGGGGCATTCATAAGGAGGGAGGGGCCAGGAGCAGTAGCGAAGAGGGACCAGAGAAGAGGAGGATCAGGGATGCTCTGTGCAAAACCAACTGCACAGAAGAGGTAAGTATAACATGTTTGTTATTTTGAGAAAAAAAAAAAATCTTTAATGCAGAGAATGCATTTAGGTAAAAAACTTTCAGACTTTAGAGCCACTTTTTATATGCCACTCAAAAACAAATACAACTCCTGAATCCATTAGAAGATCTTTATTGCTACATAATAGTCAATTAACAAGGGGCTAACACATTTCGCCATATAGCTTTGATCACAGCACCTTTATAAAATAAAAGACCGAACATATTTATTGCATTGTACGTTAATGGGGGTGGATAGCAGCAATTATAAATTATTCAATTAAATCCAAAATACAAGCAGAGGACAGAGAGAGCGGCATTGGATTCCATTCAGGATGAAAATGTTTAACACAAAAATCAGAGAAAAGCATGAAATATACCAGAAGATGTCAACAAGAACAATGTACTTATATCATGATCAATGTTAATACCTAAAAAAGGAGAAAACAGGTCAAATATATTTTGGAACAAATATAAAAGACAATATCGATTAGTATCAAAACTAACATGATACAATAAGTAATTACTTGAGGGCGACTATTATGTAGCAATAAAGATCTTCTAATGGATTCTAGAGTTGCAGGTTATATTTTGTTTTTGAGTGCTGCATACAATGGAGGCCATTCAAGCCAGAGCACCCGACGGAGGATTCCATCTCTGATACCTGTGTTTAACTTTATATAGAACATTGAAAGCCTTCTGTAAAATCTGAGAAGTTCAAAAAATACCCAGAAATCTTGTGAACTGATAACTTTCTGTGCTCTCTGCCGGTGCCAACTGATAACAGTTACATTGTTCCCAGCTATCTCTGAGGACTACAGGGCCCCTACCTCTATGTCATGGAGCATAGGAAAGGGGTGGAGTTCTGTATACTAGCTATTCTGTAGTTCTGTATACTAGGTTCTGGTCTAGGTATTAAAATGGTCCTAAAGCCTTAAGGTTTTTCACCTTAATGCAATCTATGCATTAACCACTTCAATACCGGGCACTTATACACTTTCCTGCCCAGGCCAAATTTCAGCTTTCAGCGCTGTCGCACTTTGAATGACAATTGCGCGGTCATGCTACACTGTACCCAAACTCATTTTTTATCATTTTGTTCCCACAAATAGAGCTTTCTTTTGGTGGTATTTGATCACCTCTGGGATTTTTATTTTCTTCTAAACAAATAAAAAAAAAAAAATTTTTTTGAAAAAAAAATGTTTTTTTTGTTTCTGT
This sequence comes from Lithobates clamitans, assembly GCA_037952925.1. Classification (NCBI taxonomy): domain Eukaryota; kingdom Metazoa; phylum Chordata; class Amphibia; order Anura; family Ranidae; genus Lithobates; species Lithobates clamitans. The sequence goes on along the minus strand of JBBGZY010000771.1, from coordinate 1,539,137 downwards.
TACAAAACTTTGTAAATAAGTAAGTTTTCTCCTTCACTGATGGGCACTGATGGGGCTGCACTGGGCTCTGATAAGGCGGCACCGATGAGGTGGTACTGATGGGCACTGATGATGGGCACTAATATGCGGCACTGATAGGCGACATTGATGGGCACTGAAAGGCGGCACTGATAGGTGGCACGGATGGGCACTGATAGGTGGCACCAATGGGTACACATAGGCGGCACTGATGGACACTGAAAGGCGGCACTGATAGCTGGCATGGATGGGCACTGATAGGCGGCACAGATGGGCACTGATAGGTGGCACGGATGGACACTGATAGGTGGCATGGATGGACACTAATGGATGGTACTGATGGGCATCACTGATTGGCAGGCATCCATTGTGGGCACTGATTGTTATCCCTGGTGGCCATGGGTGGCATACCTGGTGGTGACCAGTGGTGGGCATCCCTGGTGGTATCCCTGGTGGTCCAGTGTCGGCATCCTCGGGGGGGGGCTGCACTGATAATCAATCAGCACAGACCCCCCCCTGTCAGAGGAGCAGCCGATTGGCTCTCCTCTACTCGCGTCTGACAGATGTGAGTGAGGAAAAGCCGATCAACAGCTCTTCTTGTTTACACTGTGATCAGCTGTGATTGGACACGGCTGATCTCCGTTAGAGACTCTTTACCTAGATCGGTGTTGCGGTGTGTCAGACTGACACAACGAAACAACGATTGCCGTGATGCACGCCCCCGGGGGCCTGCAGCGGCTTGATATCCTGGCGACATCATATGACGTCCGGTCAGGATATTGCAACCTTGCTGACGTCATATTGCTATATGGCGGACGGCAAGTGGTTAAGGTGAAAAACCTTCTGTTTTGCTGATTCCCCCCCCCCCCAGCCAAAAATGTCCCTCTCTAGATGTGCAAAGCTGGTAGAGACACCCCCAAAAAGACTTGCAGCTGTAATTGCAGTGAGAGGCGGTTCTACAAAGTATTGACTCAGGGGGGCGCCATACAAATGTACCCCCCACACTTTTCACATATTTATTCGTAAAAACATTGAAAACCATTTATCATTTTCCTTCCACTTCACAATTATGTACCACTTTGTGTTGGTCTATCACATAAAATCCCAATAAAATACATTTACGTTTTTGGTTGAAACATGACAAAATGTGGAAAATTTCAAGGGGTATGAATACTTTTTCAAGGCACTGTAAATATGACATGTTTGTTATTTTAATTTTTTTAAAAACAAAGCTTTAGGCTGGGTTCACACATATGCAATCTGGATGCAGCTTACACCGCATCCTATTCGCAGAACATTTGAAAATATGTTCTTTTCAATGGGTATGGTTCACATATGTGCATTGCATCCGCAGTCCACATTGCACAAAAAAAGGTGTGAGTTTTCTAGGCAGTGCGCTGCGAATTGCAGGCACATAATCTTCAATGGGAAAGCTGAATTAATCATTTTTATCCTCGCAGGGAAACCGGAGCTGCAAGTCGCACCGCACATGTGTGAAACCAGCCTTAATGTCAGGGTGATTTTAGCTCCTATTTCGGTTTTTGAAGCAAAACGAGAATGAATTATCAGTAATAACAATACTTGTATTTCTGGGATAAATATCGTGTACCAGTAATGTGACTGCATAACCTTTTAAACATGGCGACTCACCTCCCCGTAATGCCATTACTTCAGCAGACTGAATGAAAAGGACAGCATTTAATGTCCGCGGAAATCACATTAGCGCTCTTAGTTGAATTAGAAGACAGCGCAATAACGCAACTAGTCTGCGTCCCCGGAAGGCACGGTGATCAGGCCAGGCTGTGAGATACACCGACACATTTGGCATCTTCCTCCAACCGGAAAAAACATTCATAAGTAAACAGAATTTGGCTCGGCTCCACGGTCTTTGTTCAAGCACCAATTCAGCTGAATAACAACAGGTGAAACTTAGCAAAAAACCTGGTCTTTCTGCAATCTGTCTTTTTGACAAGGATGTTAAAAAGGAATATGTTTCAAATGCATACGTACATTTAATATTTACCACTTGGTGCCAGCAGATGGCGCATTCTGATAAAAAAAAAAAATTTTTCTCAACATCCCCGCTTGCCATCCGTAGGCCATTTATAAAGATCCTGGACTTCAAGTGGTACCATGTTGTTTCAGCCAGTTCCAAGCTTTCGTGTAAAAGTGATCACTTTTATGATTCTACAGATGTGCGCCCCCCTCCACCGAACCCAAATGGACGATGGATGGGGCCCATGTATCATCAAATCTTGGGTGAGAACCTCCTTCCCTCAGCCAGGGCATTAAAAAATGGGTCATGGATGGGTATTCCAGCATGACAGTGACCCAAAACACACGGCCAAGGCAACAAAGGAGTGGCTCAAGAAGAAGCACATAAAGGTCCTGGAGTGGCCCAGCTAGTCTCCAGACCTTAATCCCATAGAAAATATGTGGAGGGAGCTGAAGGTTTGAGTTACCAAATGTCAGCCTCGAAACCTTAAACGGAGTTCCAGCCATTTTGGTGTTTATTAAAAGTCAGACAGCTACAAAAAGTGCAGAGTGGGAAATGTAGTTACAAAACATCTGGGGTGCCACGGTTGGCCATCACTGCCCTATACAATCTGATTGCACAATCTCCTTTAGATCTCCCATCAGCAATGTAGTACACGAGCCTGTCTGATTTGATACAAATTGAATGGTTTGTTCAGGTGTGTCTTCCATTCCATAGTTCTGGTAAATCTAAAGGAAATTGTACAGAGATTGTACAATCAGATTGCATAGCAGTTGCAGCTGGTGCTCCATCTGTCAGGAGGGGCAACAAACAAGCCTGAGACATCTACCCCCCGGTCGTTCCAGTCCGCCACCCTACACTCCCCCCCCCCCCAAGTTGCTGTCTTGCTCGCCGAACGATAGGCACTTACCCCATCCAGGTCGCAACTGCGACTTCCTCCCTCTGTCTCCGTGTCCCGGCAGTTGCTGCTTCTCCTCCCTTCCAATCGGATCTCAGGACCCGCTTCCTGATTGGCCCGGAGGAGAAGCAGGAAGACATTAGCAAATATTAATTTGCTATTGCCACACAAATGGGTGGGCTCAGGGCGCAGTGCTCTGTGCCCCGAGCCCACCCTTTTTTAAAGCCAATTAGAGCCTCAGGCTCCAATCACTGGCTTCAAAAGATAAATCCCCATAAAAATCCATCCGTCCGGTGCCCTGCATGTAGATTAGGGGCCAGGTGCTTGCATTGGGGGGTGGGGGGCGGACGTATGGATGGGCTGCCACTGTTGCATAGTGTATGGCTATCTTTATACAAGTACAAAAGAGGGATTGGATGGAGACACTCAGTTGTCAGGCACCATTTACATCTCCATGTAGCGAAGACTCACATTCCCGCATGCGTTTATTTTGGGTGTTTTGGAGTGTTTTCACTTGTCACGCATAGGGCAGACAATTCACTTGAATGCCCTACACACGACAATCGCCCCAGAAAAGTTCCAGATCTTTTTTTGGAGCAGCGCATGGTGCGTTACTGCAGTTTTCAGTGCGTTTGCCGCACTTTGGGAGCCTGTAACATGTAATGACAACACGATGCACATTTGCAGCATTTCTGAAACGTATGGTGAGGTGTGCATTTTCTGTGCAGTTTGCCATGCACTTTGAAACACACAGATGTGAATGGAGCCTCATTGTTCTTGTGTAAACGCATCAATTTCACTTTCAGGCCCCATTCACACCTAGAGTAGTGGGAGCATATGTTTTTTGGCTTGTTTTACCAGTGACACACATAGGGCAACCTGTTAATTTCAATGGGCTGCGCTACACGTGGCAAAGTAGCTCATGGGACATTTGTGCACGTTGTTTACTGCATTTGTCACCCGTTTTTTTTCATGGGGCAAAATGTGTGTTTGCTTCTGTGTTTGGTGTGCTGTTAACAATTAATGACACTGAAAGCCCAACTAGGTAGTTTTAAGTGTATAAATGTGGCCATTCAATATACAATCTGATTGCACAATCTCCATTAGAGTTACCAAAACTATATGATAGGAAGACACACCATCTATCAAATCACTCTGTATCCAATCAGGGGTTGTCCCGTGGGCTGCATGTGGCCCCAGGGAATTTATCATGCACTCTGAGCCCATCTGAAGGAATGCTGGGGAAGCCAGGCAAATGCACACACGGAGGAATGCTGGGGGTGCTGTGAAAACTTAGTTGATGGGTGAAGGTCTACTAAAGAGGTCAGCTGGTAAACTTCCTGGGTCTTATTGGTTAGTCCTCCCTGTCTGTATACCTATCTGTCTTGTGTTAAAAAACAAAACTATAATAAAATTATTTTAAAAAAAAAGAATTTGTTTTTAAAAGGCAACCCCGTCGTCCTTATAAATGCTAATACATGTAGGGCGTACACGTGTACGTAAACAGAGATTACGTCACACATCTGCGGTATTGCTGCAAACACCCTAATGGGAGCAATAATTTCTAGAGCCATCATAAAGGCTTTTAAAGCATCACCTATGGACAATTTTGAGTACCCTAGTTTTCTTCCACTCCACAGGAATGTGCAGCTTTAATGGCTTGACATGTTTGGTATCTATCTACTAGTATTACTCAATACAACCCCATATTTTATATTTTACAAATAATTGGGCATTATGTTGTTTATGTGTGCATATAATTCATCTTGTGCCCCGTACACACGGTCGGATTTTCCGACGGAAAATGTTCAATGGGAATTTTTTCCGTGTGTAGGCTCCATCGGACATTTTCCATCGGAATTTCCGACAACAAAAATATGAGAGGTGGTTCTCAAATTTTCCGACAACAAAATCCGTTGTCGGAAATTCCGATCGTTTGTACACAATTCCGACGCACAAAGTTCCACGCATGCTCGGAATCAAGCAGAAGAGCCGCACTGGCTATAGAACTTCATTCTTCTCGGCTTGTTGTACGTGTTGTACGTCACCGCGTTCTTGGCGATCGGAATTTCCGTCCAACTTTGTGTGACCGTGTGTATGCAAGACAAGTTTGAGCCAACATCTGTTGGAAAAAAAACATGGATTTTGTTGTCGGAATGTCCGATCGTGTGTACGTGGCATTAGTGTGTTTTTTAAAAATATGCATTTGATAAACAGTTGCGCAAATATTGTGCGACATCAAAATTTTTTAACTTCAATTAAACAAAAATAAAAATAATTAAAACATGTTTTAACCACTTCAGCCCCAGAAGATTTTACCCTCTTACTGACCAGAGCAGTTTTTGCAATTCGGCACTGCGTCGCTTTAACTGACAATTGCGCGGTCGTGCGACGTTGTACCCAAACAAAATTGACGTCCTTTTTTCCCATAAATAGAGCTTTCTTTTGGTGGTATTTGATCACCTCTGCTGTTTTTTTTTTTTTGCGCTATAAACAAAAAAAAAGCGACAATTTTGAAAAAAAAAGCAATATTTAACTTTTTGCTATAATAATTATCCCCAAAAATATATAAAAACAAATTTTTTCCTCAGTTTAGGCCGATATGTATTCTTCTACATATTTTTGGTAAAAAAAACGCGCAATAAGCGTATATTGATTGATTTGCCCAAAAGTTATAGCGTCTACAAAATAGGGGATAGTTTTGTGGTATTTTTATTATTAATTTTTTTTATTCGTAATGGCGGCGATCTGTGATTTTTATCATGACTGCGACATTATGGCGGACACATCGGACACTTTTGACACTATTGTGGGACCATTGTCATTTATACAGCGATCAGTGCTAGAAATTGCACTGATTACTGTGTAAATGACACTGGCAGGGAAGGGGTTAAACACTAGGGGGTGATGAAGGGGTTAAGTGTGTCCTAGGGAGTAATTCTAACTGTGGGGGGGATGGGCTTCAACTCACATGACAGCGATCACCGCTCCCGATGACAGGGAGCAGTAGATCCCTGTCATGTCACAAGGCAGAACGGGGAAATGCCTTGTTTACATACGTTCTACCTCTCCACACCGCAATCGCAGACCGTCGGCAAACATCAAGTTCCCGGGACTCGCGGGCACGATACCACGGAGTGTGGCGCACGCGCGCACGCCCGACAGGCGGCAGATTTAAAGGGATGTACAGATACGCCCATTTGCCTGCCTGTGCCATTCTGCTGACGTACATCTGTGTGCGGTGGTCGGCAATCGGTTAAAGCACCCCCGTACATACCTAGAATAAAAAGCGCAGCGTGAGGCAAGCAATTGTGCCACACATGTGGAGTATCATCTAGAATGTCAAAGTGAGAGCAATAATTCCAATAATTCTAGGACCAAAGTTCACGGTCAACTCTAAACTGATAAACTGTAAAGGCTTTCATAGCATCGCCTGTGGAGAATTTTGGGTACCACAGTATTTTTTGATTTTCACGGGCGTGTGCAAATTTAATGACATGTTTGGTATCTACTTACTTGACACAATCCAATTTTTTTTTTTTTATGATATACCAAACAATAGGTATAATATTGTGTTTGTTTGCACTAAAATTCATTTTAGTGTATTTTTTTCCTGAAAATATGCAATTGATAAATAGCTGCGACATTGTGCAACATAAAAAATTGCAACTACCACCATTTTATTCTCCAGGGTATCTGTTTTCAGAAACGATATACTTTTTGGGGGTTCACAGTAATTTCTAGGAAAAAATGCAGGATTTAGCATGTGTGCAAAAAAAAATGTCAAAATGGCCCCATCAGGCAAGTGGTTAATTCGGTTTACATATAATGACACTTGTTGATAAAGCTGTGGCCTTGTCCAGGGCCGAGACAAGGGGCGGGCGGGAGGGACAGTTGCCCTGGGCGCAATGGTTTACTGTAGGGATGGGGGGGGGGGCCTTCCTTCTGTTCCAAGGCTGACAGGGGTAGTGACAGTGGCAGTGATTTTAACAAGTGAGTGACTGCTGGGTGTAGGATCCCCTAAGTTTGCACATCATAAATGGGGTAAGGGGGTGCAGTTTGGCATCTTTGCCCTGGGCGCTGGGTGACCTTGTCCCGGCACTGGCCCCGCCCTTTCCACGTGAACTTGGTCTTGTGTTCTTATTTGGGGAAGGTTACATTAGTTTTGGGATGTGGAATACAAGCGCTGCTCAGCAGCATTCATTTGTTTAGCTCCATTGGACTTTAAACAGAAACGGAGAGTATAGTAACCTTATAGGGGCCGGGTCCAGGATCCTGTGTCCATTAGTATTGGTGACATTGATTAATGACCTCTTCCCACGCTAATCAGCTCACTGCCGCAAGTCCCAGTGCATGTCACTACGTCACTGCACCAAGTATCAACTGTACTGTTACTAGGCATATTTATAAACGCCTGCAAACCTGCATTTTTACAGCCCAGTGATTATAAAGTGAAGTCAGTTTAATTCAGAATGAATATAGCTGCTATCACCCCACCTTGTTAAATGTATGTATTGCCTAACATATATTTTTTTTATATTTTAGGATAAAATGTGGAAGCATTAGTACTGTATCTGAATTGGACCTGGTATTACACCCCTGTACAGCAGAGCTCAGACCGGGGAGGGAGAAGCCTTGCAGGACGAGAAGGCCTGGCTCACAGCCTCCGCACTAATTCACCCCAAAGGTGTTCTACCAGGTTGAGGTCAGGACAAGTTCCTCCACCCCAAACTCGCTCATCCATGTCTTATGGACCTTGATTTGTGCACTGGTCCAAATCATTTGGTGAAGGGGGATTATGGTGTGGGGGTTGTTTTTCAGGGGTTGGCCCCTTAGTTCCAATGAAGGGAACTCTTAAGGCATCAGCATACCAAGACATTTTGTACAATTTCATGCTCCCAACTTTGTGGGAACAGTTTGGGGATGGCCCCTTCCTGTTCCAACATGACTGCACACCAGTGCACAAAGCAAGGTACGTAAAGACATGGATGAGCGAGTTTGGGGTGGAGGAACTTGACTGGCCTGCACAGAGTCCTGATCTCAACCTGATAGAACACCTCTGGGATAAATTAGAGAGGAGACTGCCAGCCAGGACTTCTCGTCCAACATCAGTGCCTGACCTCACAAATGCTCTTCTGGAAGAATGGTCAAACATTCCCATAGACACACTCCTAAACCTTGTGGACAGCCTTCCCAGAAGAGTTGAAGCTGTTATAGCTGCAAAGGGTGGGCCAACTCAATATTGAACCCTACGGGCTAAGACTGGGATGCCATTACAGTTCATGTGTGTGTAAAGGCCAGCGTCACAATACTTTTGACAATATAGTGTATGTTGCAGTGTAGCGAGCAGGGGTGGCCCGTCTATTAAGGGCACATGGCCGCCGCCCCCTCTGTTACGCCACCCCCCTATATGACTGATGGCTAGATTCATGCATTGCATGACTCTATCCATGGCTGCTGCTGCCATCCCCTATTCAGGCGTCCGGACCCTTTTCAGACACCGGGCGCCTGAATTCCAGCAGCGGGGGTGTTTTTTTGAAGCACATGATTAGAGCCATAGGCTCTAGTAAGGTTTCAAATTGCTGATTTTATCTGATGTTCTTGTAAGCGTAATGTTATCGTTTGTGGATATGTTCCCTCTTTTTTTGCATGGTATACTTGGTGAGCAACCTTAAGAAATAATTGTGACATATACAAGGGAAGGAGCCTATTCCATACTATAAGGAGAGAACAAGTTTAATCTTGATCATCGCTGCTGGCTTATGAAGGATCCGATCCCAGGATAGCGGCCTACTTAGTAGTGTTTGGAGATAATAAGGCTGATTTATAGCTCTTTTGTGGTAAGTGCATTACCAACGGGGACCACTTGAGCACAAGGTTTCTTTTTTTTTTTTTTTTTTTTTATATAATCTTTATTTATCAACATTTTAGTAGAAAAATACACACATTTTAGAAATGCAGGATAGAACACACATATAATTTGTCCATACATCTGCTAGTGCAAATAAGGATTTCGGACCTACGGCGGCGGCCCTATCTGTAATCTACAGTACACATCCTGAATCAGGATGAACATGCGGCGTCGTGTTGGTTGAACCAACCTTGGCCGCATTCAAAGTGCTCAATGATCAGGAGAGCCAGTGGACGAGCCCTCCCTGCCAACGGCTCGAACCGAGGGGGGTAAATACCTCCAACAACCTCATCCGTCTCGCCGTGTCCAGGAAGGGCACACCCTTCCCGTCCCCCCACCCACCAGAGGCGGGCAACGAAAAAAAGGTCCACCTCCCAGTGGGGGGTCTGTGCTCCCCTTTGTTGTCAGCCGCCGCCCACGTCCAGGTAGTGCAACATCTGTATCTTATGACCGCAGCCTGATAATTGGCAAATGGTATGCAGTCTAAGAAGTAAAATTAGAAGGTAGAGAAGAATAAGAAATAGTTAGAGTCAGAGGGGGAACAAGTATGAAAGGATGGGGAGGTGGGGAAAGGGTAAGAAGGGGAGGGGGGAGTGGTGTGGAGCATACCTCAGAGTTTGAGAAGGTCCTGTAGATCTGCGCCGGGCGAGTTCTGCCATCGGTTGGTCATCATCCTGGAGGGAGTCTATGAAAAATGTCTATCAGTGGGCCCTGTTACTGTTGCCCAGGCGGGATCTCAGGGTTGGTTCTGCTAATTCCAGCAGGGCCAGATCTAGGCTTGAGGGTATGAGATTCGGGTCGAACATAAAGTCTCTCCAAGGTCCCCATATGGCCTCAAAGCGTTCCAATTTTCCTTTACAGGATGCTATCCAGTGTTCAGCTTCTCTAATATCATTGACTTTTTTAATCCAGTCATCTCTAGAAGGTACCCTGGATTGTTTCCAATAAATTGGAAGGAGGCGTCGAGCTGCGTTTAAGAGATGTGGTAGTATGCATTTTCTGTATCTACTAATCGGCATCTGAGGGACATGCAGGAGAAAGTAGACTGGGTTCAAAGGAAGATCCAAGTCTAGAATTTCTTTTATTAGGGATTTGACATCTGCCCAGTATGGCTGTATCAGAGGACATTCCCACCAAATGTGGAGGAGCGTGCCTCTCTGTCCACATCCCCTCCAGCACTGGTCTGATACCGAGGGGTAGATACGAGCTAGATCAGTTGGTACTCTGTACCAGCGCGACAGGAGCTTGTAATTTGTTTCTTGGGTTCTGGATTCAATAGAGCTTGAGTGGGTGAGCTGATATAGGTGTGTTAGTTGGGATGTGGAGAAGTCTAGTTGTAAGTCTCTCTCCCATGTCCGTATATAGGTCGGTCTGAGATTGTCATTAGCACTGTTTAATAAGCGGTACATTTCAGATATTAAATGTGGGGTCGGATCTTCCTCTACAAAAAGTTGCTCGAAAGGAGTAAGAGTGGAAATATCTCTTATGGATTGTCCGTGAGTTTCGAAAAAGTGGTGGAGCTGTCTGTAGCGCCAAAAGTTTATTTTGGATCCCCTGTGTCTACTTTGTAGGGATTCGAAACTCATCAGCTTACCGTTGCTCATCAGTTTCCCACACCTGGCATTACCATCATCCACCCAAGGGGCGAAAAAGGCCATTTGCTCTCCTGGCAAGAACCAAAGAAATCCCCCTAACGGGGCTAGTGGGGACATGGGCGGTGATAGGTTTAAGATCGAGTTTAGTTTGTCCCAAGTGGAGAGAGTGTGTCTCGTCAGTGGGGAAGTTGAGTCAGAGAGCCCTCGGTATTCATTTGGTAGCCAGGGAGCGAAGGCCAGATTCCTGCCAGCTAGCCATTTCTCAAGAGAGACCCAAATTTTGGATTGGGTGTGGAAGCGCCAGTTGAGGATCCTCTGAAGAGCAATTGCTTTGTGATATTTCAATATGTCTGGGATCCCAAGGCCACCTGCTAGTTTTGGGCGTTTTAATGTCCTCATGGCTATTCTAGGGCTACGTGCATTCCACACAAATCCCGTTATGATGCTATTAATCTGGGAAAAGAATTTGGTAGGCAGTGGGATTGGTATCATTTGAAGAAAGAAGAGTACACGGGGTAGAACATTCATTTTTATGATGTTAATACGGCCTATCCAAGTGAACGCAGTCTTGGTCCAGAGGGAGAGATCTTTTTTAATTGAATGAAGTAGGGGGGGTAAATTTGCATCATATAAGGAATCAAAGCTGTCTGTCAATTGAATCCCTAGGTATTGGATGGAGGATTTAGCCCAAGTGAAGGGAAAGGAGGCTTGTAGGTTACTCATCATTGCAGGGGTTAAGAGAATAGGTAGAATTTCAGATTTGGAGTAATTAATTTTGAAATTTGAGAGTGATCCGAATAATTTCAGTTCCTTCATCAGGACTGGCAATGATAACAAGGGTTCTGAGAGGTGGAATAACACATCATCAGCGTAGGTGGATAGCTTGTGTTCAGTGTTTCCTACTCGTAAACCCCTTATGTCTGCATATACGAAATTGGGAGTGTGTCTTCACACGGAGTGGCACCGTGGACACAAACAAAAAGGGTGCAACTGTGCCACGTCCTATCAATTATGCAAAAAACAAAACAGAAGGGGCTTTTGGACTTTTTAGGCACGATTCTAGCAAACTGGTTAAAAAATATATTTTTATTATCTTAGAAAACACATAGCAGACAAAACACAATGTCTAAAAACACACCACAACATGTGTATATAGTATTAAGAAATGCTCGCTATACAACACCATCTATAATCTATTGTTCGGATGTCTGGGTATACTATCCACAGCAAGATCAGTCCGAAATGGTGACTTGATAGCGGGTCTGTAGTCAGTTCAGATCATGTAAAATTTTTTTTTTTTTTTGGATACTCGACATGTTTCGCGTAGGATTACGCTTCTTCAGGAGCAATACACAATGTGTTGTGGCTATCAGAACATATAAACATAGTGAGAAACATGATAATTAATACACTGTATATAATCAAAAGACAGACGTCTCCAAAGACGCCACATAAACAGTATTTAAAAGATAGATGCTGGTTCAAGCGGAGCAAACAGACGGGCGCGCCAACCAACGGGGCGATGAAAGGCTAGCTATGGGGGCGTACACAACATGATATTATATAATGTTAAAAAAGGGGGTGTATCACTATAAGGAGGGTCCATAGGGTAGGTACAGATTTAGTTCCCAGTGCCTAGGGGGGGGTAGAAAGGACATGAAGAGGGAAAGAGAAAAGGGAAGAAAGGGGGAGAGAGAAAAAAGGGGGAAAGGGAGATAAAGAGGAAGGAGGAAGAAGAGGGGGAGGGAAAAAACGAGAGAGAAGAAAAGGGAAAAGGAGAGAGGGAGAAAAAGGGGAAAAGAGGAGAGGAGAGAAAGAAAGAAAGAGAAAAACAAGTTAGAGAGGGAAGGAAAGAAGGATGGCAGGGGGGGGTGGGAAGAGGGGGAGGGGGAGGGGGGGGGGGGAAGGGGGAAAAAGAAGAGACAGGGGGGGAGGGAACGGCAGGGGGGGAGGGGAGTGCTGGAGGGGAAGGATAGGGGGGGGAAGGAAGAGAGGAGAAAGAGAGGGGGGGAGGAGAAAAGAGAGGGGGGAAGGAGAGGAAAAGAATGAGGGGACAAGGAAAGTGGGAAGGGAAGGGGAAGAGGGGAAAGAGGAGTAGGGAAGAGTTTAGAAGCTGGAGGGAATACTCACATTGTGGAACTCTTATATAGTCATAACAAAGGTAAAAGATCCGCACGCCCAAAAACAGGGGCCAAAGGGCCAGCAGACAGATGTATCTACGACACGTCGGAATATATGTGAAAATGGTAAAGGCTTGTTACATGAGCCCGTTCCTAAGGGAAAAATAGTAAATATGTGGTGACAATAAAGATGTATAAATATAAAGGGGGGGTGTATGTATGTGTCACGTGACATAACCCCCACCATGTTCCCACAACACTCACCAGTGTTAAGTTATTGCAGATGTAGTTTGTATTGTTCTCATGTGACTCTGGATTTACACTTAGGTACTTTTAGGCAGGGGGTACCAGAAGCCCAATGTAGCCAGATGCAGTCTACCAAGGGTCTCTCCTGAAATATGAACAAGTACATAGGGGAAAAAGGAGGGGGATACTAGAGTGGTAACTCTGTTAAAAAGGTAAATGTTCATCCATAATCAAAATGGCAGCTATGTGCTGTAGCAAACACAAGGGGTACCTGCATGTGATGACAACGAGATCTCCGGCATGTGGTGTCTTCCTGGGGCCGAGACGGAGTGCACACAATAGAAGGACGCCGTCCCATTTGTGTGCACGTCCCGTCCGTCGTCAACCAACCAACACTACTGCGTTTCCTAAGAATATTCGGCTGAGAGATAGGACTCTCTCAGGTGTTTGTCAAAAATTCTCTCTATGTTGAAGCTTTGTTTTTGTACATGCATTTGTACATGCATTGTATATTGTTGTTGCTGAGTTCGTGCGGTGCATTGATGGGGGCGCCACCTGGTGGTGAGTTCTTGGCTGTTATGCGGCCGCTCAGCGTCACGTCAGCCTCCGTTGATGTGGCGCTCACACTAGCTGGTACTTAACATGTGCCGGAGGGTGTGGCCTGCAGTGGGCGTGCGCTGCTTTCCTCACTAGAGGCGCCGTCCTTGTGTGGACGGCGTCTCTGTTTTGGGCGGCGCGCATGCGCACTGTAAGCACTCGGCCGGTCCGGATGACGTCACGTCGGCGCCGCCGATTGGTTGACGACGGACGGGACGTGCACACAAATGGGACGGCGTCCTTCTATTGTGTGCACTCCGTCTCAGCCCCAGGAAGACACCACACGCCGGAGATCTCGTTGTCATCACATGCAGGTACCCCTTGTGTTTGCTACAGCACATAGCTGCCATTTTGATTATGGATGAACATTTACCTTTTTAACAGAGTTACCACTCTAGTATCCCCCTCCTTTTTCCCCTATGTACTTGTTCATATTTCAGGAGAGACCCTTGGTAGACTGCATCTGGCTACATTGGGCTTCTGGTACCCCCTGCCTAAAAGTACCTAAGTGTAAATCCAGAGTCACATGAGAACAATACAAACTACATCTGCAATAACTTAACACTGGTGAGTGTTGTGGGAACATGGTGGGGGTTATGTCACGTGACACATACATACACCCCCCCTTTATATTTATACATCTTTATTGTCACCACATATTTACTATTTTTCCCTTAGGAACGGGCTCATGTAACAAGCCTTTACCATTTTCACATATATTCCGACGTGTCGTAGATACATCTGTCTGCTGGCCCTTTGGCCCCTGTTTTTGGGCGTGCGGATCTTTTACCTTTGTTATGACTATATAAGAGTTCCACAATGTGAGTATTCCCTCCAGCTTCTAAACTCTTCCCTACTCCTCTTTCCCCTCTTCCCCTTCCCTTCCCACTTTCCTTGTCCCCTCATTCTTTTCCTCTCCTTCCCCCCTCTCTTTTCTCCTCCCCCCTCTCTTTCTCCTCTCTTCCTTCCCCCCCCTATCCTTCCCCTCCAGCACTCCCCTCCCCCCCTGCCGTTCCCTCCCCCCCTGTCTCTTCTTTTTCCCCCTTTCCCCCCCCCCTCCCCCTCCCCCTCTTCCCACCCCCCCCTGCCATCCTTCTTTCCTTCCCTCTCTAACTTGTTTTTCTCTTTCTTTCTTTCTCTCCTCTCCTCTTTTCCCCTTTTTCTCCCTCTCTCCTTTTCCCTTTTCTTCTCTCTCGTTTTTTCCCTCCCCCTCTTCTTCCTCCTTCCTCTTTATCTCCCTTTCCCCCTTTTTTTCTCTCTCCCCCTTTCTTCCCTTTTCTCTTTCCCTCTTCATGTCCTTTCTACCCCCCCTAGGCACTGGGGACTAAATCTGTACCTACCCTATGGACCCTCCTTATAGTGATACACCCCCTTTTTTTAACATTATATAATATCATGTTGTGTACGCCCCCATAGCTAGCCTTTCATCGCCCCGTTGGTTGGCGCGCCCGTCTGTTTGCTCCGCTTGAACCAGCATCTATCTTTTAAATACTGTTTATGTGGCGTCTTTGGAGACGTCTGTCTTTTGATTATATACAGTGTATTAATTATCATGTTTCTCACTATGTTTATATGTTCTGATAGCCACAACACATTGTGTATTGCTCCTGAAGAAGCGTAATCCTACGCGAAACATGTCGAGTATCCAAAAAAAAAATTTTACATGATCTGAACTGACTACAGACCCGCTATCAAGTCACCATTTCGGACTGATCTTGCTGTGGATAGTATACCCAGACATCCGAACAATAGATTATAGATGGTGTTGTATAGCGAGCATTTCTTAACACTATATACACATGTTGTGGTGTGTTTTTAGACATTGTGTTTTGTCTGCTATGTGTTTTCTAAGATAATAAAAATATATTTTTTAACCAGTTTGCTAGAATCGTGCCTAAAAAGTCCTTATGTCTGCATTCGCCCTGACCGTGCATAGTAATGGTTCAAGGACTAGAGCGAAGAGAAGGGGGGACAGGGGGCACCCTTGTCTCGTGCCATTCCTAATCGGGAATTTAGAGGAAAGCACTCCATTCACCTTGACCTGTGCACAGGGCGTAGAGCAAAGCGCCAGGATAGAGGTCAACATGCGTGTTTTAAGCCCTAGTGTCTCCAACACCGCCTTGAGGTACGACCAGTTGACCCGGTCGAAGGCCTTTTCAGCGTCCGTGGAGAGAATGATGTAAGGTTTGGAGTCAGGGTTTGATCGGGCCCAGTGGATGAGTTGTATGGCCCTAATGGAGTTGTCCCTCGCCTCCCGCCCCTTAGTAAACCCAGTTTGGTCGGGGTGGATGATATTGGGCAGGAGATTCCCGATCCTATTCGCTAAAATCTTGGCTAGTATCTTAACGTCCACGTTAAGGAGGGAGATCGGGCGGTAGCTTTGGGGGAGCGTCGGGTCTTTACCGTCTTTTGGCAACACTGTGATGTGAGCCAGGAGTGCCTCAGAAGGCATGGGGGCCCCTTCCGCTATGGAATTAAAGTAGGCGCACATGTGGGGTTTAAGGAGGGGTAGGAAGGTTTTGTAGTACAATCCCGAGTATCCATCCGGTCCCGGGCTCTTTCCTGTGGGGAGGGACTTCACTATCAGTTCAATCTCCCCAGGGGAGATCGGAAGTTCAAGGTCAGCACACTGGTCTGCACTCAAAGTTGGAGCGCCAGCAGCAGCCAAGTAGTCTCGTATGGCTGTGGACTTGGAGTGCTGTGTTTCTGGGGGGTTGTCAGGATGTAAATTGTATAGGTGTTTGTAGTAATCTTGAAACCCTGAGGCAATTTTGGAGGACCGAGCTGATACCTCCCCAGAAGGGGAACATAATTTTTGTATGTAAGTCTGCGCGTGCTTCTTACGAATGGCTCTAGCAAGCATACGACCACATTTGTTGCCGTGTTCGTAATATTTGTGTGATAGTCGTCTGGCTTGCCTACGAGTCTGCCGATCAAGCAGGCGCAAAAACAAATCTCTTAACTCAGTTAGCCTCTGCAATGCCTCAGGGCCTCCATTTCGTTTATGTTTGAGTTCCGCGTCTTGTAGGGCAGCCAACACTCTTTTAAAGTCTGCCTGAAGTATCTTTTTAAGTCTAGCCCCTTGTGATATTATCTCTCCTCTGATCACTGCCTTGTGGCCCTCCCACACTACGCCCATGTTGATATCGTCCGTCACATTTTCATTAAAATAATTTGAGATGGTCTCAGATACCTTGGCTACTGCCACTGTATCGTCCAACAGATTTTCATTCAGCCTCCACGTCCAGGCCCCTCGGGAGCCTGAAGGGAGTGTGAGGATCACCCCCACTGGTGCGTGATCAGATAGAGTGATGTTCCCAATGAACGCGGACTGCACGAGCTCTAGTGTTGGGCGGTCCACATAGACGTGGTCTATGCGGGTGTAAACATCATGTACTGTCGAGTGATAGCTGAAGTCTCTCTCCTTTGGATGGAGGACCCTCCAGCTATCAAGCAGTAAGTTGGACTGAAATGACTTTCGGAAGTGTTTTAGGAAAGCATAAGAGTGTGAGTGTCTAGAGCTGGAGGTATCTAACAGGGGGTCCGGGCTAACGTTGAAGTCCCCTCCCAAAATAACATAGCCTTCTTTAAAGTCTGCTAGTAGGTCTAGAGTACTGTCGATGAAAGTAATTTGATTAGAATTGGGCGCATATAACGAGGCGAAAGTATATTTTCGTCCCGCTATGGTTCCTTTCAAAAATACATAACGGCCTAGTGGGTCTATTTTGCTGTCCGAGAGCTGGAAGGGGCAATTCCTGTGAATAGCAATCGTGGTGCCTTTAGATTTAGCTGTGGGGGAGGTGCTATGGAACCATTGGCTAAATAAATGGGTAGGTAATCTAGGCAGGGAGTGATGAGTAAAGTGGGTTTCCTGTAGGAAAACCACGTGAGCTTTTAATTTCTTAAGTTCCCACCAAAGTTTGTTTCTTTTCCCCGGGGAGCATAGGCCTCTTATGTTGTATGATATTACCTTAATAGTAGACATGTCTGAATAAGTGGTAGGGAGGATGTCGGATGGACTCACTCGCCCGGCGCAGCATCTGAAGTCCTTGGTTGCTCCAAGAAAGGAAGGAAAGAGGGGAACAGAACGGTGGGGGGGAGGAAAGTGAATAGAAAAATGAACAGAGAAAACAAACTGTTAAATTAACGTAAACAATACGACAAGACATTCTCAAAGTCTGTAAATAGAACATCTATAGGTGGGAGGTCCCCCTCGGAAAGAAGGGGGCCTCAGACCTTACCTATCACCCCAACTAGGGACTGTACCCAATATAGGGTGGCCTACGTGGGGGAACGTGTGCCTAAACACAGGGTGGAGAGCGGAGCCCCGTCTCCACACACCGCGTCTTAAAAGGTGTTTGGGGTTGGAGGTGGGGATAAACTACTGCGTTAAATTTTGGGGTTCACAGTTTCCCACCCAGTACCAGAACATCAGAGAATACATATATGAGGAAAAATTATTATTTACTACTAGTCATAACTCTTGAGTGATCTGCAATCACAGCCAACTGGATATCAGCTAAAAGCATTAAGGCTGATATTGGGGGGCCTAATCTCTACAGGAGAGAAAAGAGGGGGGGGGCCTTTTCTTAACTACTGGGGAAGTCTATGACCACTGTAAGAGTCCGGAGGGACTACGCCCTCAGTCACGGGTATCTGAGGAGCCATGGAGGGTATCTTGATGCTGAAGCTGTCTGTCCCTTCTGCGGTTCCTACGGGTAGTAGTTGACCATGGTGTTGGGACCTGGATCCCAGGAACGCCAGATGAAATTCTCCAATCCGGAAAGTCCACTGCGTCTAGGCCCAGAGAGGACAGGAACTGAGGGAGATCATCTTTGTTGCGGAGTGTGACTTGTCTTCCATCTTTAGTCGCCTGCAGAAAAAAGGGGAACCCCCAGCGGTAAGGAAGGCCAGCATCTTGGATCGCCGTCAAGAGGGGCTTCAGGGCTCTGCGCTGCATGAGGGTGCGTCTAGATATGTCCTGATAAAAGAATAAACGTGCACCATCGAAATCATAGTAGGGTTTGTTGCGCATTTTTTGCATGATGCTGTCTTTTAAAGTGAATTTGTGGAGTTTGCAGATTACATCCCTGGGGTTGTCCACTTCTTGGGAGGGGGGTCTTAGTGCCCTGTGAGCTCGGTCAATTTCTATCGGAGCCGTGGCCGGAAGGCCCAATATGTCTCTGAATATATCTGTCAGCGTGGGGATAATATCCCTTGGGGCTGTGGCTTCTGGGAGACCCCGAATCCTAATGTTCGCTCTTCTGCTGCGATTTTCTGCATCGTCCAGCTGACATAATAGGGTTTCAATCTGCTGGTCTTGCTGCTGACATTTAGATTGCAGTAGAGCAATAGTGGGGAGAACCTCCTCTAGCTTCTCTTCTAATGCTTCTACTCTGTTACCCAGGTGGGAAGTGTCAGCTTTTAGTTGGGCAATGTCCTCTGTGAAAGCTTTCTCTACCCTGCTTGTAAAACGTTCAAGGTCCTCCTTAGTGGGTAAAGACATAATATGGCGCTTGATATCCTCTTCACAGAGGTAGTCAGATAGTTCAGAGCGGCCATCTAAAGAGGCAGGGGAGGCACAGGGGGCTGAATCACTCACCGACCCTGGGGATGGCACCGGAGATGCTGCTGAAGCTGAGGCTGTCCCTTTCAGGGTTCGGGTTGAGGCCGTTGCTGGCTGAGTGGATTTTGTGGCTTTCTGGGCCTTCCCGGTCGGCGCCATCTTGGAGGCTTCCAGGCCTAGTCCTCGGGTCCCGGAAAAGTATAAATCCAGCTGTCCCTGCCGCGATCTGTCGGTCCTGGTCGGTTGGGAGCTCTGCCGAGATCGTTGTGACATGGGGGGATCTTGTAAAAGTGAGTATCCCCCTATGTAAAGCTGATATTGTGCTGCGGTGTAGCGGAGCTGAGGCAAAGCACGTCCTCACTCCTCCATGTCCAGGACACGCCCCCACAAGGTTTCTTTTCGGTGATGGTATACTATACAGACTTTGAGGCTTCCCTATGATTCTGAGGGGTCACGGAGCACTACATCCAGGGCTTTTTTTCAGCAGGAACGCGGGGGAACGCAGTTCCGGCACCTCCAGCTCTGAATGTATGTAATGGCAAGGGGTTCTGGGGTGTACTGGAGCGTCTATTGATGTTGGCTGCTGGGGGATCTATTTTTACAGGGGGAGAGTCTGTTGTTGCTGGGGAGGTCAGTTCTCGCTGGTGGGGGATCTATTGTTGCTGGGCGACTCTTATGCTACTGGGAGACAAACGTTTCTGGGAGACATCTACTGTTGAGGGAGAGGTCTATTGTTGCTAGCTGTTCAGAGTCTATTGTTGCTGGGGGTGCTCCATTGTTGCTGGCTACAGGTAATCTATTTTACTTCCTATCATTAACAAATTACATACAAATTACATAGCATCACAAATTGATACTTGATTCTGTATCCATTACTGAGAGGCGGGTAGGGGGTGGAACCAAGGAATGGTGCTCAGAGGTGGGTAGGGGGTGGAACCAAGGAACGGTGCTCAGAGGTGGGTAGGGGGTGGAACCAAGGAACAGTGCTCAGAGTTGGGTAGGGGGTGGAACCAAGGAACGGTGCTCAGAGGTGGGTAGGGGGTGGAACCAAAGAATGGTGCTCGGAAGTGGGTAGGGGTGGAACCAAAGAATGGTGCTCGGAGGTGGGTAGGGAGTGGAACCAAGGAACAGTGCTCAGAGGTGGTGGGTAGGGGGTGGAACCAAGGAATGGTGCTCGGAGGTGGGTAGGGAGTGGAACCAAAGAATGGTGCTCAGAGGTGGGTAGGGAGTGGAACCAAGGAATGGTGCTCAGAGGTGGGTAGGGAGTGGAACCAGGGAACGGTGCTAAGAGGTGGGTAGTGGGTGGAACCAAGGAATGGTGCTCGGAGGTGAGTAGGGAGTGGATCCAAAGAATGGTGCTCGGAGGTGGGTAGGGGTGGAACCAAGGAATGGTGCTCGGAGGTGGGTAGGGAGTGGAACCAAGGAATGGTGCTCGGAGGTGGGTAGGGGTGGAACCAAAGAATGGTGCTCGGTGGTGGGTAGGGGGTGGACACGAGGTGACTCGGAAGGAGGGAGTTCCTGCACCTATTCTCTGAGGAAAAAAAGCCCTGACTACATCTACCTTACGGACTTTTGTTTGGACTCTTGTCACATATGAAATATTGTTTGTGTGGGGTTTTTAATTGACTTCCAATTGCACTAAACACTTTTAGCTATTTTTTTCTAGCGCTGTTAATGCTGGGATATTTTTTTTTATCTTGTATTTTATCTTTGCATCTTGATCATCAGAGAGACAGAAAGATGAGCTCATAAGTCTGGTGCTTCTCCGGCTCTAAGCTCTATCCCCCTCCTCCTTTCTGAATGAAATGCTGTGCCTCTTGGGATATGTGACGTACATATCACAGGAGGCAAAAGGAGGACAGAGTACGTGATCCGCCTAGGTGAATGACGTGTGGGGGGGGGGGGATAGCTGCACTTTTTTTTTTACAAAAAAAAGACAACCTTATTCTGGTAGTGGAGTGGAAGAGGATGGGTGGATAGGACGGAAGTCTGTCCTGTGAGTGAAACCTGCTTTAACCACTTAAAGACCGGCTCCTGTACATATACATCGGCACTTTAAAGATGGATATCCATCTTTTCAGTCAGACCTTATCAGGTCCTGTTAACGATAATGGTGGTCTCTGCGACGGATTCGCCACTTACCACAGTCGTCTGCAGCGACGGAGGGGATCGGGACCTGTCCATGGCTGGGTATGGAGACGAGTGAGGGGAAGATGGCCCACGCCCGTCTCCATACCATAGCTGGGCGGAAGCGACGTCAAAACGTCACTTCCGCCCATACGTCTTAAAGGGCCATTTTTTTGTTGTCATTTTTTCAAATGACAACATTTTTTTTTGTTTTCTTTTATTGCATTTAAATCCAAATCGGAGATCTGAGGACTTGTTGACCCCAGAGCTCATATTTAAGAGGACCTGTCATGCTTTTTTCTATTACAGGGGGTGTTTACATTCCTTGTAATAGGAATAAAAGTGACCCAAATTTTTTTTTTAAATAGTGTAAAAATAAATAAAATCTAGTAAAATAAATAAGAAAAAAAAAAAAAATTTTTTTAAAGCGCCCTGTCCTGACGAGCTTGCGTGCAGAAGCGAACGCATATGTGAGTAGCGCCCGCATATGAAAACGGTGGTCAAACCACACATGTGAGGTATTGCCGCGATCGTTAGAGCGAGAGCAATAATTCTAGCCCTAGACCTCCTTTGTAACTAAAAACATGCAACCTGTATAATTTTTTAAGTGTAAAAGTTTGACGCCATTCCACGAGCCATTTGACGCCATTCCACAACCAATACGGTGTGACAAAAAGTATTGCAATGACCGCCATTTTATTCTCTAGGGTGTTAGAAAAAAAAAAAAGTATAATGTTTGGGGGTTCTAAGTAATTTTCTAGCAAAAAAAATTTTTTTAACTTGTAAACACCGAGTCTGAAAAAGAGGCTCGGTCTTTAAGTGGAATATAGAGTATCCATTGGTCTGTGTTGTGAGCTATATTCAGCAACAGGTGAAAAGAAGCACTGGAATTTTGGTTGAACAAGTATTTTTTGCACTGATCGAAGAGATATAACAAACGGCTTATAAAGTATATTTAACAAATAAAGGAAGCAAATTAGAAAATGTACATTAATTCGCCGCAACACTAATGCCGCGTACACACGAGCGGACTTTTCGACCGGGCTGGTCTGACGGACCGAATCCGGCGGACAATCTGACCATGTGTGGGCCTCATCGGACCTTCAGGGGACTTTTTTGGTGGAAAATCTGACGGACTTTAGATTTAGAACATGTTTCAAATCTTTCCAACGGACTCGAGTCCGGTCGAAAAGTCCGCTCGTCTGTATGCTAGTCCGACGGACTAAAACCCACGCTAGGGCAGCTATTGGCTACTGGCTATCAACTTCCCTATTTTAGTCCGGTCGTAGGTCATCACGTACGAATGCGTCAGACTTTGGTGTGATCGTGTGTAGGCAAGTCTGTTCGTTCGAAAGTCTGTCAGACCAGTCCGGTCGAAAAGTCCACCCGTCTGTACGCGGCATAAGTCGCTGAGAAAACTCATGTTCCTTTTAATATAGGGGAAAAATATAGACAGCTAATTATTCCAGGTCTCCGATTTAGCAGATCAGCTTCAGTCTTACATAGTTAATTATAAAATAATATACCGTAGGTTATAATGAAAGGTCTGAGAAGCTCCAGCATTGCAACCTGTAAACAAACTTTCCTTTAAACCAGAGCCCTAATTATTAAAATCCAGAGACGCCTGCAATAAATTGCCTTGTTTCATGTGTATGGATGAGACAAATTGGAATACTCCCGGCTGTATATATTTTGCAGAATGTTGTGCATTTGTTTGCCAGCATTTGAACATTAATGCTGGACATAACAAATCCATGCTGGTCATCTTTGCAATCAGGAGACGCTCGTTATCAAAAAAACCTGAATATATAACAAATGGACCCCCGCCATGTACAGTCCTATTAAGTGTCCCCAGGGTAATTATATGCAGGGAAAATTCTGTTCTGTTCTCTTGTTCTTAAACATTCCAAGTACAGATTTCCAATTGCAGTGAGAACATTGAAGCAATTATACCATCATGTTCATCTTGTATTTTGTTTTTTCATTTTATTTTGTACACATTTTGCGATGCACCGTGTACCATTAGGAGATGGATTACAGGACAGAATAAGTACAGTTTACATCCTGTGACAGCCCTGCTGATCCTTAATGGCCTAATTAGATTAAAGGGAAATTATAGGGTATTTCAGTAATTGCACATTTTCAGTTATTATTATAACATCTACTTGAAAGTCATTTTATGGCATGGCTTTTACATTTAGATTTGCTTGCCGTTCCATATTTTGATTATTGGATCCTAGTGGTTGTCTGGAAATCAGGGAATGCGATTAGCATCCCTGTTTAAAAAAACAACTTCCTGAAAAAAAAAAAATTATTTATATATATATATATATATATATATATATATATATATATATATATATATATAAATAATATACATAAATAATATACATATATATACATATATATATATATATATATATATATATATATATATATATATATATATATATATATATATATATATATATATATATATATAAATTTATTTTTTTTTTTTTTTGCAGGAAGTTGGTTTTTAGCAAATCTAAATGTAAAAGCCCTATAGTATAAAAATATATACACTGCTCCAAAAAATCAACGGAACTCTTTGAAAACACATCAAATCTCAATGGGGAAAAATATCATACTGGATATCTATACTCGTATGGACTGGGTAATGCGTTACGGCTCTGATCACCGGCTCTTTTGGTGTGCAACCAGATAATCCCTGGGCTGGATACCCATTGAAATTTTCCAACCAAGTATGGAACTTGCAAATATTGGATGTTCTTTGAGTGACACTCCTGATATGCTCTCTGCTTTCATCATCTGACGTCTTCCATTTAAGGATTATGGAGGCCACTGTGCTCTTAGGAACCTTAAGTGCAGCAGAAATTTTTTTGTAACCTTGGCCAGATCTGTGCCTTGCCACAATTCTGTCTCTGAGCTCTTCAGGCAGTTTCTTAGACCTCATGATTCTCATTTGCTCTGACATGCACTGTGAGCTGTAAGGTCTTATATAGACAGGTGTGTGGCTTTCCTAATCAAGTCCAATCAGTATAATCAAACACAGCTGGACTCAAATGAAGGTGTAGAACCATCTCAAGGATGATCAGAAGAAATGGACAGCACCTGAGTTAAATATTTTTTTGCAGGAAGTTGGTTTTTAGCAAATCTAAATGTAAAAGCCATATAGTATAAAAATATATACACTGCTCCAAAAAATGAACGGAACTCTTTGAAAACACATCAAATCTCAATGGGGAAAAATATCATACTGAATATCTATACTCGTATGGACTGGGTAATGCGTTACGGCTCTGATCACCGGCTCTTTTGGTGTGCAACCAGACGGAGGCATAATCCCTGGGCTGGATACCTATTGAAATTTTCCAACCAAGTATGGAGCTTGCAAATATTGGATGTTTTTTGAGTGACACTCCTGATATGCTCTCTGCTTTGATCATCTGATCTGATTTTTTGCTGGGGGCTTTTTCTGAACCTTCACTGATGCTTGTTGGGTTGTTTGGGGCCACTTGGTAGTAGCTTTTTATTCATTTACCTCTTTGATATATGGGATATTCTCAGTTCCCATATTGTATGGGTTACTGATATTCTTTGACACCTGGCTCTGTATGTTAAAAAACCCCTGAAGAAAGGCATCAAGCCGAAAATGTCGGGTTTTATCCACAAAGCCTACATGTGTCTGTATAGGTCTCGTAATCCATACAAATGTTTATGCGCTCTTTTGTCTTTGACGACTCAATGTCTTTTATCGAATATACTATTTTGTAATAAACTTCTGTTTTATATGATATAAGTATTGTTTTTGGTCACTTAAAAAGTCCCACCTACCAAAGGATGTTCCGTGTTTTTCCTATAAATTTT
The DNA here is from genome assembly GCA_037952925.1 of Lithobates clamitans. NCBI lineage: Eukaryota > Metazoa > Chordata > Amphibia > Anura > Ranidae > Lithobates > Lithobates clamitans. Next base: position 1,514,193 of record JBBGZY010000771.1, on the reverse strand, counting down.
GGGATGCGGTGACCTCAAACATCTGATCCTGCAGGCCTTGGAATCTTTTTCCTAGGAATGAAAGGATGCCAAATCGTTTGATGGGAAAAAAAAAAAGATCAACCTACAGTGAGCTGAATTCAAAGACACCCTGAAAATCATGCTGGACTGAGTTACCGGCAGCATAACGTTCTCCACGGCTTCTTCAGACCCTTTCATGTCTGTCACATGTGCTCAGGGTGAACCTGCTCTCATCTGTGAAAAGCACAGGGTGTCAGTGGCGGACCTGCCAATTCTGGTTTTTAATGGCAAATGCCAATCAAGCTCCACGGTGCACAGGGCCCACTAGAGGCCCTCAGGCCACCCACTAATTTTTTGATCAGAGACATTCACACCAGTGGCCTTCTGGAGGTCATTTTGTAGGGCTCTGGCAGTGCTCATCCGGTTCCTCCTTGCACAAAGGAGCAGATACCGGTCCTGCTGATGGGTTAAGAAGCTTCTACTGCCCTGTCCAGCTCTCCTAGAGTAACTGCCTGTCTCCTGGAATCTCCTTCATGCTTTTGAGACTGTTCTGGGAGACACAGCAAACCTTCAGGCAATGGCACGTATTGATGTGCTATTCTGGAGGAGTTGGACTGCCTGTGCAACCTCTTTAGGGTCCAGGTATGGCCTCATACTACTAGTAGTGACACTGACCCTAGCAAAATGCAAAACTAACTAAAAAAAACTTAACAGTCAGAAAAAATGTGTAGGGGAAAAAAAATGTCAGCGGCCTCCACCTGTAAAACCATTCCTGTTTTGAAGGTCGTCTCATTGTTGCCCATATAGTGCACCTGTTGTTAATTTCATTAACACCAAAGCAGCTGAAACTGATTAATAACCCCCTCTGCTACCTGAATGACCAGATCAATATCCCAGGAGTTTAATTGACTTAATGCTATACGCTGATTAAAAAGTGTTCCTATAATTTTTTTGAGCAGTGTGTATATACACACACACACACACACACACACACACACACACACAAATATAATATATATATATACACACACACAGTGGGGACGGAAAGTATTCAGACCCCCTTACATTTTTCACTCTATAACTCTGTTATATTGCAGCCATTTGCTAAAATCATTGAAGTTCATTTTTGTCCCTCATTAATGTACACACAGCACCCCATATTGACAGAAGAACACAGAATTGTTGACATTTTTGCAGATTTATTAAAAAAGAATAAATCCATGCGGGCTTTCATGTGTCTTGCACTGAGGAGAGGCTTCCGTCGGGCCACTCTGCCATAAAGCCCCGACTGGTGGAGGGTTGCAGTGATGGTTGACTTTCTACAACTTTCTCCCATCTCCCGACTGCATCTCTGGAGCTCAGCCACAGTGATCTTTGGGTTCTTCTTTACCTCTCTCACCAAGGCTCTTCTCCCCCGATAGCTCAGTTTGGCCAGACGGCCAGCTCTAGGAAGGGTTCTGGTCATCCCAAATGTCTTCCATTTAAGGATTATGGAGGCCACTGTGCTCTTAGGAACCTTAAGTGCAGCAGAAATTTTTTTGTAACCTTGGCCAGATCTGTGCCTTGCCACAATTCTGTCTCTGAGCTCTTCAGGCAGTCTTAGACCTCATGATTCTCATTTGCTCTGACATGCACTGTGAACTGTAAGGTCTTATATAGACAGGTGTGTGGCTTTCCTAATCAAGTCCAATAAGTATAATCAAACACAGATGGACTCAAATGAAGGTGTAGAACCATCTCAAGGTTGATCAGAAGAAATGGACAGCACCTGAGTTAAATATATGAGTGTCACAGCAAAGGGTCTGAATACTTAGGACCATGTGATATTTCAGTTTTTCTTTTTTAATAAATCTGCAAAAATGTCAACAATTCTGTGTTTTTCTGTCAATATGGGGTGCTGTGTGTACATTAATGAGGGAAAAAAATGAACTTCAGTGATTTTAGCAAATGGCTGCAATATAACAAAGAGTGAAAAGTTTAAAAATTTAAGGGGGTCTGAATACTTTTCATCCCCACTGTATCTGTATATATACCAAATCGCCCAGAAAATTGACAAATTCTATGCAAAACTCCCAAAAATTCCTGGACAAAATTGTCAACTTCTCAAAATCTGCAGACTACCAAAGAATTCTGGGGTGCAATGTAGGGCCCAGTGTCAGAAAGTTGGGTCTCCATTAAAGGTTATGGTCTTACAGCAGGACAATGACCCAAAGCAATGTCAAAAAGTACCCAGACATGGTTTAAGACAAAGCTCTGGAGAGTACTAAACTGGCCAGCAATAAGTCCAGACCTAAATCCCATAGAACACCTGTGGAGAGATCTCAAAACAGCAGTTGGGAAAAGGAACCCTTCCAATCTGAGAGACCTGGAGCAGTTGGTGAAAGAAGAGTCCAAAATTCCAGTAGGGAGGTGTAAGAAACTTGATGATTACAGGAAGCGATTGATTCCAGTTATTTTTTTTAAGGGGTGTGATACCAAAAAATAATTTGAGGTTGCCAATAATTTTGTCCAGTTTCATAATTTTGCGTGGAATTTGTCAGATTTGGCTTTTTTTCTCTCCACTTTTTTGTGTCCCACCAATACAAATAAAAGAAACAAACAAGAGAATGCCTAAACATTCATAATTGCAACAGTTTTCTGGACGAAATGGTACATTATCTGACAGAAATGCAGGGGTGCCAATATCTTTGGCCATGACTGTATATATACACACACACACACACACATACACACACACACACACACACACAAGATCCCAGGCACAATTTTAGGCTAGCTAGCTAAAAAGCTAGGGTAGGGTGTAGCGTGGTGGGCCGACGGCAAAGAATTCACTCACAGGCCAAGATGAATGAGAACAGAACATTAAAAATGTTCCAACAGCGTACAATCAGGCTTGGCGGGTAGGCACAGCGGACTGGACCTTCGTTCAACCAGTAGCAGAGGATTGTGATCTTGAAATGATGCCGACAGCTTCTGCAGTGAGGAGTGAGAATACAGCCTGGCTGGTACACACCCAAGTGGGAGGCTTCCTAAGTGGAGATAGCATAGTCCCTGCAATTTCCCTACTCCTCAGGAACCTTTCCCTGCCACTATGCGCTGTCCCTGCCAGGCAGAGAACCTGTCCCTACATTAACCACTCGCACAAAGCACGCCAAGCCCTGGAGCGCCTAGTGGGACAGCTATCACCCTTGTGACTGCAGGAAGTCATAGAGGAACCGAGTTTCTCACGACTTCCTTCACCCACTGCATTGCCGCTTCAGATGTACGTGACCTACAGTGGGGGGTACAGACTGCACCTGCCTACAAAAACATCTCTAAGAAGCATGGTCCTCAGTCTCTCAGGTTGAATGGTGCCCATCATCACTCGAAGAAGCATGATCCTCAGTCTTTCAGGTTGAATGGTGCCCATCATCACTCAAAGAAGCATGGTCCTCAGTCTCTCAGGTTGAATGGTGCCCATCATCACTCGAAGAAGCATGGTCCTCAGTCTTTCAGGTTGAATGGTGCCCATCATCACTCGAAGAAGCATGGTCTTCAGTCTTTCAGGTTGAATGGTGCCTATCATCACTCGAAGAAGCATGGTCCTCAGTCTTTCAGGTTGAATGGTGCCCATCATCACTCAAAGAAGCATGGTCCTCAGTCTTTCAGGTTGAATGGTGCCCATCATCACTCGAAGAAGCATGGTCCTCAGTCTTTCAGGTTGAATGGTGCCTATCATCTCTCATTATGGAAGACTGAAGAAAGACTATGAATGCAGGAGGTTTCGGTCTGGCCTCCTGAGCACAGCACCCTGCCCCTGAATTGTATTGATGCAGAGAATAGAGCTAATGTGAGCGTCATCTGGAACCGTCCACATCTGAAAAGGAAGAGGACCCAGCATATCATACATTAGAAAGGGTAACTTAAAGCGGAGTTCCACACAAAAATGGAACTTCCGCTTTTCGGAACCCTCCCCCCCTCCGGTGTCACATTTGGCACCTTTCAGGGGGGAGGGGGGGTGCAGATACCTGTCTAAGACATGCGACGCTGTACCTGAACAAAATTGATGTCTTTTTTTTCCCACAAATAGAGCTTTCTTTTGGGGGTATTTGATCACCTCTGTGGTTTTTATTTTTTTGCGCTATAAACAAAGAGCAACAATTTTGAAAAAAAATTTTTTTTTTAACTTTTTGCTAAAATACATAAGGAAAAAAAAATGTATTCATTAGTTTAGGCCGATATATATTCTACATTTTTTTTTTTTCCAAAAATATCGCAATTGGGGTATATTGATTGGTTTCCGCAAAACTTATCGTGTCTACAAACTATGGGATAGATTTAGGAACTTTTTTTTTTTTTTAATTGTTTTTAAAAGTAATGGCGGCGATCTGCAATTTTTAGTGGGACTGCGACATTGCGGCGGACAAATCTGACCCCAAATTACACTTTTTGGGCACCAGTGACATTATTACATTGATCAGTGCTATAAAAATGCAGTGATTAATGTAGAAATGACACTGGCAGGGAAGGGGCTAACACTAGGGGGCGATCAAGGGGTTAACTGTGTTCCCTGAGTGTATTCTAACTGTAGGGGGGGATGGGCTGGCAGGGACATGACACAGATCACTGTTCCCGATGACTGGGAACAGTAGATCTCTATCATGTCATCTGTTAGAATGGGGATCCGCCTTGTCTACAAAGATCCCCAATTCTGCCTCTGTACTAGGCGATCGCAGGTTGCCAGCGGACATAGAGTCTGCCCGACCCGCGAGCACGCTCCTGCAGCGGGCATGTGCGCGCACTGCCGCCGGTGCCCGCCCACCCACTATCGCACCTGCGGCTGGTCGGCAAGTGGTTAAATACTTTAAATGCAGCTTTTTTTTAAAAATAATTTTATTCACTTACAATGTGCCCTTGGACTTGCTAGAAAATTTTACTTCTTCGGGAAGAGTCAATTCCCTTTAACAGTGTGTCTGAACCTTATTTTTAGTCACGGCATTCAATATGCAAATTGTGCAAAATTTTGACATCACATCAGAGTCCCTCCCATCATATCAGAGCCCTCGCCATCACCAGGTCCCCCCATCAGGAAACCCCCCATAATTGAATCCCTCTTGCCATCAAAACCTTATGTCTCCAGCAACATGGCAGAGGGGAGAGATGGAGAAAGTTTGGGCGGAGGTGTAGTTCCATCGTCTCCTGAATACTAAGGGCAGCCCTGCATGCCTCCTGCCATGGATCAGTGTCATGACTTGCATGGTACCGGCAGGCTAAAGCAACAAATGCCATGCGTTCTGGCCTTAGACCTTCATTGATTGCTGTTGTGCTGGCAGCTGGATCCCCTATACCGGTGGTCTCCAAACTGCGACCCGCCGGCCAGATGTGGCCCTTTGCTTGCCTTTATATGGCCCTTGGAGCCCTGTTCCATCCACTGACAGCAATGATGGGGCACTATTCCTCCCACAGATACTAGTGATGGGGTACCATTCCTCCCACAAATACAAATGATAGTGCACCATTCCTCCCACAGACATCAATGATGGGGCACCATTCCTCCCACAGACGTCAATGACGGGGCACTATTCCTCCCACAGACATCAATGACGGGGCACTATTCCTCCCACAGACACCAATGACGGGGCACCATTCCTCCCACAGACACCAATGACGGGGCACCATTCCTCCCACAGACACCAATGACGGGGCACCATTCCTCCCACAGACACCAATGACGGGGCACCATTTCTCTCATAGACACCAATGATGGGGCACCATTCCTCCCACAGACACCAATGATGGGGCACCATTCCTGCCACAGACAAATGATGGGGCTCCATTCCTCCCACAGACACCAATGATGGGGTACCATTCCTCCCACAGACACCAATGATGGGGTACCACTCCTCCCATACACACCAATGATGGGGCACCATTCCTCCCACAGACACCTATGATGGGGCCCCATTCCTCCCACAGACACCAATGACGGGGCACCATTCCTCCCACAGACACCAATGATGGGGCACCATTCCTTCCACTGATACCAACAATAGAGCACTGGGGCACTGTTTTCTCTCACCAACACCACAACGTTTTCTAATCCCACTGGCCGCAGTCTGGCCCCTCTAAAACCTCAAGGACAGTAAACTGGCCCTTTGTTCAGAAAGCTTGGACACCCCTGCCCTACACCATGGCAATACATGACACTAATCCACAGAAATGTGTCCCATGCTCACTTCACCCTAGGGAATCCCAAATGACACCCTGGTTGAAAAATGCTCTCCTAGCATAACCCCGTCTCTCCTTGCACATCATAACCCTTTACCATCTGGTAGGGTCTAATTATTGTTTGTGTTGGCCCACCTCTTCCTCCCCTCCCTTCACAACCTTTTCTATATCCCCTGAGAAGAGGAGTGAAGGGGAATACCATAGAGTATAACAGCTCTGAGTTTGCTGGGGCTGCTGACGTCACATCCAAGATGGCGGTGCCCAGCAGAAGTCTCAGGTCTTTTGGATGTCTACACATGGAAAGTTTTTACAGGTAAATATCATACATGCACATATAATCTTATAGGAAGATTGTTGTTGAATGATTTGGCAACAGCCCTATTGAGATTTCTGGGAGGGAAGGAACAAGTCAGTCAAAGTCGTACGAGCAGATCTCAATACTTCAGCTATTTTATACTTGTCAGAGATGAAACTATCTTTTAGATCAAAAAAGAAAATGCCCCTTTATTTTAGTTTGTGCCTGTAAGCATTTACCGGTAAAATTTAAACTTTGATGGTTATGTGAACGTTGAAGATCCATTTGGTCATTGCTTGCCTTGTCCCTTGTTAAACTCATTGTGATCTCCCTGTAATGTTACTAAGAGCTTTACAACTCAGCAAAGTCCCTGCCTGTCCTCCTTGGAAATAGCCCCTTTCTGTTTCTAATTGACCATGCTAGGCATGTCCCAGTCTGGTCATTTTGTGACCTTTCTTCCTAGTTCGGAACTACAGAGCGCTTAGAGTGCCCAATCAATCATCCCTATCTACAACCTAAGGATGCCTTACAGGTCGTTATTGATCAAAAGAGCTACTAGGACATCGGTGGAAACTGCAAAGTGTTGGGACTACGACACATGGAGCGCCCATAGTCCTGAAGTCAGATTATTGCGCCCATTCCCTCCAGCCAAACTGCTGTAAACAGAATATGTCAAGGGATCTCAGTCATCCCTGTATCCTTGTCTACAACCTGAAAACCCTTCACAGGTCTCTATTGAGCAAAAAGGCTCCTAGGACATTGGTGGAAGTGGCAAAGTGTTAGGGCTATGACATGTGGGGTTGTAGTTGGATTGTTGCTGCCATTCCCTCCAGCCAAACTGCTGTAAGCAGGGATTGTCAAGAGATTTCACTCATCCCTGTATCCCCATCGATAATCTGAGGACGTTCCACAGATATCTAAAGAGCAAAATAGCTTCTAGGACATTGGTGGAAGTTGCAATGTTGGGACTATTGCCCCGTACACACGGTCGGATTTTCCGATGAAAAATGTCCGATCGGAGCGTGTTGTCGGAAATTCCGACCGTGTGTGGGCTCCATCGGACATTTTCCATCGGATTTTCCGACACACAAAGTTGGAGAGGAGGAGATAAAATTTTCCGACAACAAAATCCGTTGTCGGAAATTCCGATCGTGTGTACACAAATCCGACGGACAAAGTGCCACGCATGCTCAGAATAAATAAAGAGATGAAAGCTATTGGCCACTGCCCCGTTTATAGTCCCGACGTACGTGTTTTACGTCACCGCGTTTAGAACGATCGGATTTTCCGACAACTTTGTGTGACCGTGTGTATGCAAGACAAGTTTGAGCCAACATCCGTCGGAAAAAATCCTAGGATTTTGTTGTCGGAATGTCCGAACAAAGTCCGACCGTGTGTACGCCTTATAAGATGTATGGAGTGCCTGTAGTCCCAAAGTCAGATTATTGCTGCCAAGCCCCTGCCCCGCCCAACTACTGTAGGCAGGGAGTGTCAATGAATGTCAATCATCTCTTTAACTTCATTTAGTGCCTGAGAACGTTTCCCAGGTCTCCATGGAGGGGAAAAAAATGTTTTTTTGGAGTACTCACCCCCCACTGTCAGAGCTTGGGGGAGAAGAAGGGTTTGAGCGGTCACATGACCACCAATTAAAGTAATTTCCTATGGGGTTTTTTTTTCATGGAAACTACACATCCTAAATAATGGGCTAAATGTATTGTTTGGCTTGTTGAAACTTTGCAAATACTTTAACTTTGTGCGAATGGTCACACATCTTTGGATTGCCCATTCATCATTCGGTGACGAGCTTGACCGATTTTAGAGAGAATTGTCAATTTTCGAGATTCCCAAAGCAGAGATGTCTATCAAAAACGAAAGTACGGCCAAAATACCAAGAACTGGCGCAACTTTTTTCTTTTTTTGGACACGGCTGTCAGAGAGTCAGTGACTGTAGCTGACATATGTACGCCTTAGAAATAACTTTGACATAGCTTTAAAGAGAACCGGTTTCCATTGGGCTTATTTGAGAATGTAGGTATTCTATTCATCCTCAAAGCTAAACTTGAACAGCTAATTGTAGATATAATACATATATGGAAGCTGTTATTCTTGCCAAAGGATTCGTATTTCTGTTCATCCAGTCCTGAGATTTACACAGCACTGCCTTCCAACACAGCCTAATCAGGCAGGGAATTTTTTTTTTTCGTTTTTTATTTTTTTTATATTTTTAGCTTCCACATACCTTCCATTATTGAGTAAAATTACTGTAACATGACCACTAAAGTACCCTCTTCTCTATTGAGATCTTCAGCACACATGTGCGCCACTGCTCTGATCCTACATGCTGAGTGGATTAGCCACCATTACACATTTATTTTTTTATTTCAGGTACTTGTATAGCGCTGTCAATTTATGCAGCGCTTTACATATACATTGTACATTCACATCAGTCCCTACCCTCAAGGAGCTTACAATCTAAGGTCCCTAACTCATTCATACATACTAGGGACAATTTAGACAGGATCCAATTAACCTACCAGCATGTATTTGGAAGGTGGGAGGAAACCGGAGTACCCGGAGGAAACCCACATAGGCACAAGGAGAACATGCAAACTCCAGGCAGGTAGTGTTGTGGTTGGGATTCGAACCAGTGACCCTTCTTACAGCTAGGCGAGAGTGCTACCCACTACACCACTGTGCTCCCCACATGTGTGATTTGTTTCGTTACCAATTGAAATTTGGACAAAATTTTGGTTATTCGGAGATTCAGGTGTATCCGAATTTCTGAATCATGATAGTAATGAATTTTAATGAATCTGAAATTAATTCTAACAAAACAACAAATTAATTCATATTCATTCATTTCATTCGATGACATGATGCTATAGTTCTGGTCTTTTGTTAATGTTTGAAGCATCGGAAATAAGCATCTGAAATTACAACATAATGAATAAACCAAATTGATTCGGCTCCATTTCGTTTTTATTTTGCAGTAACATTTTTTATTATTATAAAAAATGCACTACATATGAAACCTATAGCAATAAATACAGCAGATTCTTACTTATTGTGTTTGGGTTGGATGGAGGTGAATCCATCAGAATCTTTGAATCATAACATAACAAATTAGGCCGGGTTCACACTGGTACGACATACGCTCCAACATTGGGAGCACATGTCGCATGACGTGTACACATCAATGGTTCTCCATGAGAGCCGTCTTAACTGGTCCGACACAAGTCGATCCGACTTTGAAAAAGGTTCCTGCACTACTTTGGTCCAACTTTGGTCCTATTTCAGCTCATTGAATATCACTGAAGTTGGATCATCTTAACTGATCCGACTTTGGCATGGGACTTGGGCATAGGGCCCCCCCAATTCTACACCAGGCCCTCTATGGAAGCGGGTTCGCTTGTCCTCTCCCTTTCCTGACCTACTGGGCTGCATGCTCGGATAAGGGTCTGGTATGGATTTTGGGGAGGACCCTACTCCATTTAAAAAAAAAAAAAATTTGGCATGGGGGGGTCCCCTCCGAATCCATACTAGACCCAAGGGCCTGGTATGGACCTGGGAGGGGGACCCCGCACTGTTTTTTTCCCCGATATTTTCTTTTGAGCCAGCAATTCTTTTTTTACATTCAGCAGTGAAGCCTGCTGACAGCTGATGACTCATTGGTTGTTAAGGACGCAGCGGCCGGCTTCCCAGCCCCCTCCTTAGCAACCAGTTATATACAGTGAATGTTCAGCTAAAAAAAAAAAAAAAAAAAAAAATCACAAATCGCAGTAAAAAGCAGTACTTGGGTTTTGGATGTGGGTCCATTGAAGTCTATTACATGCAAAACGCTGCATTTTTTGGGAAAAAAGTCCCTGACCCTTTCCAAAAACGCAGAGGCACAAAAATGCATTGATGTGAACATGTTCCATAGGAACCCATGTTAAAAAGTTTCTCTGCATTTCTGCAAAATGCAAGATGCATCAAAAACGCATTAGTGTGAATCAAGCCTCAGTCTGGTTCAGTAGGTTACACAATCATGGGGAGCTATCTGTTCACAGAGTGCTGTATCCAAGCATATTAATGGAAAGTTGAGTGAAAGAAAAAAGTGTGATAGAAAAAGGTGCACAAGCAACAGGGATAACCACAGCCTTGAGAGGATTGTGAATCAAAGGCAATTTAAGAATTTAGGGGAGATTCACAAGGAGTGGACTATAGCTGGTGTCAGTGCTTCAAGAGCCACCACACAGATGTATCCAGGACATGGGCTACAACTGTCCCATTCCTTGTGTCAAGCCACTCCTGAACCAGACAAAACGTCAGAAGCATCTTAGCTGGACTAAGGACAAAAAAAGGACTGGACTGTTGCTCAGTGGTCCAAAGTCCTCTTTTTGGATAAAAGTAAATTTTGCATTTCATTTGGACGTCAAGGTCCCAGAGTCTGGAGGAAGAGAGGAGGGACAGAATCCAAGTTGCATGAGGTCCAGTGTGAAGTTTCCACAGTCAGTGATGATTTGGGGAGCCATGTCATCTGCTTGTGTTGGTCCACTGTGTTATATCAAGTCAGTGCAGCCCTCTACCAGGAAATTCTAGAGCACTTCATGCTTCCTCTGCTGACCAGATTTATGAAGATGCTGATTTCATTTTCCAGCAGGACTTGGCACCTGCCCACCCAGCCAAAAGTACCAATACCTGGTTTAATGATCATGGTATCACTGTGCTTGATTGGCCAGCAAACTTTACTTCCCTGACCTAAACACCATAGAGAATCTGTGGGGTATTGTCAAGAGGAAGATGAGACACCAGACCCAACAATGCAGACGAGCTGAAGGCCAATATCAAAGCAACCTGGGCTTCCATAACACCTCAGCAGTGCCACAGGCTGATCGCCTCCATGCCACGCCGCATTGATGGTCTGGGGCTCTATTCATGAAAATAGAGCCCCAGACCAAGTATTGGGTGCATAAATTACTGTACATGGACATACTTTTCAGTGAGCCAACATTTCTGTATTAAAAATCCTTTTTTTATTGGTCTTATGTAATATTTAAATTTTCTGAGATACTGAATTTTGGGTTTTCACTAGCTGTAAGCCATAATCATCAAAATTTAAATAAAGAAATGATTGAAATATATCACTCCGTGTGTAATGAATCTATATAATATGTGAGTTTCACTTTTTCAATTGAATTACTGAAATAAAATAACTTTGTGATGATATTCAAATTTTTTGAGACGCACCTGTATATAGTAGTATGTCAAACGAATAAGATGGCTGCACCCTGGAGGAGGAAAGTCCAAAAAGTTCCAAATTTAATTGACGTAAATTCCACATCATACAACACAGTGACAGGTGCTGGAATCAAAATGTTAACGCGTTTCACACTAGGGTAGCGCTCCATCGTAACATGAAATGTTGTGACGAAGCGCACCCTAGCATGAAACGCGTTAACATCTTGCCCCCCCAGCTCCTTGTCCCTGTGTTGGATGGTGTGAATTTTATTTCAATTACATTTGGAACTTTTTGAACTTTCCTACTTCGGTGTGCAGCCATCCTATTCGTTTGACGGTTTATTTTCGTCTGTTGAGCTGGGCTTGCACCTGGTACTGCGATTGCTACATTGGGTATTGTGGGCCTACATTGAGAAGTGCAACTATTTGTTGGACTTTCTATCTATATCTATATCTATAGTATATTTAACTTTATATTCCAGCGTGACAGACAACCTCAACAGGTTTTTGTGCATCCAGATAATAATGATGCAGATAACGCCAACAGCATATAGATGAAGGTCTTCCATAGAGCCATAATTGATATATGTGAATTGTTATGCATATGTCACTTTATCCCAATGAAACAAAAACAGTTGTAGTGATGCTCGTTTATCTAAGTAATATTAATGTAGAAAAAGAAAAAGCTGAATAGATGTTGAGATATTCAAATGGATATTGCGCACAATTTGTGAAAAGCCAGAACAGCATGAAATCAGATAATAACTCACATAGGATCAAAGTATAGAGCCATTTTCCTGATAGACAGTTGAATGGACATGAATAGACTGCAGTTGCTTTATAACACAAATTGAATATCAGCATTAGAGTACCTATGCTGAGGATGCGTTGATGGAGCTTCCAAAGACTGGTGCTAATGTAAGAAATGATCCGAAAAGCAAACCTGCATATGAAATCATATAGGTAGGAAGGTAGAAGCACAAATCTGCACATAGAGTCACTTAAATGAAGGACAGAATGGTGTCATGCAAAATGCACGGTACAAAAAGTCCTCTGGAGTATTTCTCAGAAAGTCTAATGCCTGCATCATACAAATGACACTGCACAGAATGTCCTCTTGAATATATGTCTCAAATAGTTTAACAACCATGTCACATGCATTCAGAGAAGTCTTTTCGGTCTTTTGGCTAAGATCAATTGTACTATCTGTTCTTATAAGTTTTTGGGGACATAACGCCAGTCCCCCTTCCCAATTAGGAGTGCCAGTTAGTAGTTCCTGATGTATTAAGCTGGATACTGTGAAAGAGTCCTTTTCTTCCCGAGTTGTTTCTGGCTTCAGTAGCGGCTGGTGCTCCATCGGTCGGGAGGGGCCTCACCACAGACACTCCCCCCACCGTCGCTTCAGCCTGCCACCCCACACTAACCCCCCTTGTCGCCCAAGCCCACCACCGCACACCATTGACATCACCCACCCACCCCCGGTCACCGGCTCGCCCTCTTGCCCGCCAGGCCCCCGTCCGCCCCGCACTTACCTTACCCTGTGCAGGCCATGGCTGCGGCGGCTTCCCCCCTCCGTCTCCTCTGTGTCCCGGCCGTTGCTTCTTCTCCCGACCAATCGGGTCTTTGGACTCCCAGCCAATGGGGTTTTAGGAGGAAGACATTAGCGAAATTAATCCACTAATGTCACACAATAGGGTGGGCTGAGAGCGCCCCGATCCCACCCTTTTTTGAAGCCAATTAGAGCCTTAGGCTGTAATCATGCTCTTCTATGTAGCAATTTGACCTACAAACGTAAAGCACCCTACCGTCTGACATTTTTGGGTGTCGCCGGTTCCTTTAGTGACCAACGTATTCAATGTCATCATATTTGTGTGCCAAATAAAAGGATCGTGGGACGAATAATTCACCCATCAGAGCTGGTCACATGCACTGTCCTTCTGCACGCCGCTCGTGTGTGCCCCCAGGGGCGTGCAGTGCGGTGATCGGGGAAACGGCGTGTCACTCAGACACAGCCCATACCCAATCAGGGTAAAGAGCCAATGAAATTGGCTCTTTACCATGTGACCGGCTGTGTCCAATTACAGCCGGTCACAAATATGAAAGACTGCGGTAACTAGCTGTTGCTGGGTTCACCTCCTCACACTGATCCTGTGATTGCCCCAGTAATAAAGAGTACCTGTCACCAGCCCATCAGAGTACCTAAGTGTCTGTCCCCAGCCTAGAGTACTGTCAGAAACCATGAAATCAGACCGAGACAGAAGTACAGTTAAATCACACTTGTTTAATAATAAAAGTAAATAGAACAAACGTAGTCAAAACATAGCCAGTTCAGGAACCAGAACGGATAGTCAGACAAGCCAAACATCAGGAAGCCGGAGATGAGCGTAGTAAAACAGTAAGCAGGATCTGGAGCCAGAAGGGATGTCAGCCAAGCAAGTCTTTTAGCAGGAATGCAGGAGTGTGTCTCTGTGATGTTGACTAAGGTGAAGGCAGAGATCCTCTGGGCTGGACGGCTTAAGTAGGCAAGACTGATGAGCAGGATATCATCAACAGCTGAGTAACTGTGGAGAGATAGATGCTGGCAATTAGCCGACAGCTGAGCGGCCAGCTCAGAGAAGGAAGGGCTGAGCCCAGCCCTGACAAGTACCTGAGTACCCATCTGCAGCCCATCAGAGTACCCGAGTACCTATCTGCAGCCCATCAGAATACGCGAGTACCTTTCTGCAGCCCATGCCTCATAGAATATACATTGGGATGTTTGCTTTCCAAAATGGGTCATTTTGTGGGCATTTCCATTGTCCTGGTGCTCCAGGGCCTTCAAAAGTGTGATAGGTAGTCAGGAAATTAGATGTGTAATTTATGCTCCTAGAATGCCTGATGGTGCTCCCTGCATGTTGGGCCTCTCTATGTGGCCAGGTTGTAAAAAAATATCTCACACAGGTGGTATCGTAATACTCAGGAGGAGTAGCAAAATGACAGAACGGCATGACAGAATGTATTTTGGGCAGTAATTGGAAGTATGCATATGCTGTGTGTGAAAAAGAAAAGTTATGACAATTTTATGTAAAAAAAAAAAAATATATGATTTCTTCATCTTCCCAAGAATTGTGGGAGAAATTACAACTTCAAAAAATTTACCAAGCCTGTTACTTAATACCTTGGACTGTCTACTTTACAAAAATGGGTCATTTGGGGGCTATTTGTACTGTCCTCACATTTCAGGTCCTCAAGAATTTGGCACCATAGCTTGTAGACTCTACAACTTTCACACAGAACAAATAATATACACTTATTTGGGTTATTTTTACCAAAGATATGTAGCAGTATAAATTTTGGCCCAATTTTTTTCTGAACCAAAATGACTTATTTGCAAAATTTTCTAATCGAAACAAAAAGTGGGGTTTTTTTTTCACAATTTTCGCTTATTTTTTCACTTATATCGCAAAAAATAAAACCCAGTGGTGATTAAATACAAACAAAAAGGAAGCTCTATTTGTGTGAGAAAAATGATAAAAATTTTGTTTGGGTACAACGTTGCATGACTGAGTAATTTTCATTCAAAGTGTGACAGCGCTGAAAGTTGAAAATTGGTCTGGGCAGGAAGGGGGTGAAAGTGCCCTGTATTGAAGTGGTTAAAATATACCATCATAACATAGATAATAAGGATAATTAATACCCTTTAACATCTTCCCTGTCAGTGTCATTTATACAGTAATCAGTGGCTATTTTTAGCTCTAATCGCTGTGTAAATGTCACTGGTCCCAAAAAGTGTCAAAAGTCCACCGCAATGTGATCTGTCCGTCGCGATGTCGCAGTCCTGCTAAAAATCGCTGATCACTGCCGTTACTAGTAAAAAAAAAAAAAAATATTAATAAAAAAAACGCCATAAAATTATCCCCTATTTTGTAAACGCTATAACTTTTGCGCAAACCAATCAATATATGCTTATTGCGGGTTTTTTTGTTTGTTTTTTTTTACCAAAAATATGTAGAATACATTGGCCTAAACGGATGAAGAAATTTTAATTTAAAAAAAATTTCTTGGATATATATTGTAGCAAAAAGTAAAAAATATTGTTTTATTTTCAAAATTGTCGTTTTTTTTGTTTATAGCGCAAAAAAAAAAAAAAGAACATCAATTTTGTTTGGTTACAGCGTTGCATGATCGTGCAATTGTCAGTTAAAGCGACACAGTGCCGTATCGCAAAAAATGGCCTGGTCATTAAAGGGGGCAAATCCTTCGGCGCCTGAAGTGGTTAAATTGGCACACTGGGCTGTAAAATATCCCTCTGCTAGGGGGCGATCTACCCATTTAAAAGTCAGCAGCTACAAAAAGTGTAAACAGACACTCACCTGTCCCACGGTCCAGCAATGCGGGCGCACAAAGCCTCTGTTCTCTCCCCCTCCTCTCTGCAGCTCCAGCATTGTAACTGTTTCACAACCGGGCGCGAACCGCACCGCGCGTTGTGAATGGCCGGGCAATCTTATGGAACCTGTGACATGTCCCAGAAGACTGCAGGGGGGGGGGTGAACTTCCTTTAGGCGCCGCAGCGCCAGGGGAGGAAATGGGAGCTGGGTGCCTGTCAAAACTGGGCACCGCCCCCCCCCCCCCCAAAAAAAAAAAAGGCATGTCAGGGGGTCACCAGTAATTAAGTTCCATTTTTGGGTGAAACTCCGCTTTAAGTGTGTTCCCTGGGAGGTGTTTCTAACTGTCGGAGAGGGGACTGACTGGGAATACAGAGAGATCGCTGTTCCTGATCACTAGGAACAGCAGATCTCTCTCTACTCCCTTGTCAGAACGGGGATCTGTTTACATTGACAGATCCCCGTTCTGGCTCTCTGTGGAGCGATCGCGGGTCACCAGCGGACATTACAGCCGCCGGCCATGTGCATCGGCTCCGGGCGACGCGCCTGCTATAGCCATTGAAGGGACCGATGTATAACTGCGGCGGCTGGTCTGCAAGCGGTTAAACTGTGAGGACCGTTCAGTGGGATGTCTTCACATGAGCAGCATAACATCCTCTAGTCTGAGCGGACGGTAATGATCTTGGTGGGTGTTGGATGGGCTCTGCGTTCGAGTTTACAATCTTCAACAGAACGGCATGACAGATTGTCCGCTGATAAAGAACAGCTTTACATAGAAGTCTAACTGCAGTTTATTTAT
Organism: Lithobates clamitans; assembly: GCA_037952925.1. NCBI lineage: Eukaryota > Metazoa > Chordata > Amphibia > Anura > Ranidae > Lithobates > Lithobates clamitans. The sequence continues at coordinate 1,497,308 of JBBGZY010000771.1, read as the reverse complement.
CGCCGTGACTCATTTACAGTTTCTCCATGACATTCACGAATCCCAAGGTCATCTTGATACTAAATTTCCTTTGGGTTCTCGGGAGAAAGTCCTACGTATTGTGTGATGAACAATTACCATGCGTTTGTCTACATGCAGAAGGTTAGATGTCTATAAAGGACAATAGTGAACATCTGTCTGTACAGTCAGTGCTGGGCCCACATACTGAACAGGGAGGGGGCATTGCGTCTAAAGCACATTTTTTAGTCATAGCACCCTTCAAAAGTAATCTGGAGGCACCCCATGTGAATTATATCTGTTTTTTTTCTTCAGGATAAAGTGGGCCTCAATTAGGTAGTAAATGTTAACCGCTTGCCGAACAGCCACCGTCATTATACTGCGGCCAGTTGGCACGGCTGCGTAAATCGGCAATCGCCGTAGGTGTACGTCGGGCGCTAAGAGCTCTAGGGAGCGCGCGTGACGCCGGTGCCGATGCGTGTGGCTGGCGCCCGCGATGTCCGCCGGCTACCCGCAGTCGCTCCAGAGAGAGACAGAACAGGGATCTGTCAATGTAAACAGACAGATCCCCATTCTGTCAGGGAAGTAGCGAGAGATCTGCTGTTTCCAGTGATCAGGAACAGCGATCTCTCTCTACTCCCTGTTAGTCCCTTCCCCCCCACAGTTAGAAACACCTCCCTAGGACACACTTAACCCCTTGATCTCCCCCTAGTGTTTAACCCCTTCCCTGCCAGTGACATTTATACAGTAATCAGTGGCTATTTATAGCACTGATCGCTGTATAAATGACAATGGTCCCAAAATATTGTCAAAAGTGTACGATTTGTCCACCATAATGTCGCAGTCCCGATAAAAATTGCAGATCGCCGCCATTACTAATAATAATAAAAAATAATAAAAATGCCATATATCTATCCTGTATTTTGTAGACACTATAACTTTTGCGCAAACCAATCAATATACGCTTATTGCAGTTTTTTTTATCAAAAATATGTAGAAGAATACATATCGACCTAAACTGAGGAAAATAGTTTTATATATATTTTTGGGGATATTTATTATAGCAAAAAAGTAAAAAATATTGCTTTTTTTTTTCAAAATTGTTGCTCTTTTTTTGTTTATAGCGCAAAAAATAAAAACCGCAGAGGTGATCAAATACCAATAAAAGAAAGCTCTATTTGTGGGAAAAAAACAAAAAAAAAACGTCAATTTTGTTTGGGTACAACGTCGCACGACCGCGCAATTGTCAGCTCTACTCCCTGTCAGTCCCCTCCCCCCACAGTTAGAAACACCTCCCTAGGACACACTTAACCCCTTGATCGCCACCTAGTATTAACCTCTTTCCTGCCAGTGACATTTATACAGTAATCAGTGGCTATGTTTAGCTCTGATTACTGTTTAAATGTCAATGGTCCCAAAAAAAAAAAAGTCTGATCTGTCCTGCTAAAAATCACTGATCCCCGCCATAACTAGTGGGAAAAAAAAATCATAATAAAAATGCCATAAATCTATCCCCTATTTTGTAACTTTTGTGCAAACCAATCAGTATACGCTTACTGCGCTTTTTTACCAAAAATATGTAGAAGAATATATATTGGCCTAAACTGATGAAGAAATTTTTTATTTTTTTCTTGGATACCGTATTTATCGGCGTATAACACGCACTTTTTTCCCCTTAAAATCAGGGGAAAGTCGTGGGTGCGTGTTATACGCCGATCCCCGCTATCGCTATGTGAATGTCGGCGATCGCCACCAACATTCACATAGCGAGTAGTTTCAAATATGGCGCCGCGGAGTTCGGAGGGACTCGGCGGTGCTGAACGAGCGCCGCCAAAATCACAGAGCCAAGATACACATAGTCAGGTGTATTTGGTTCTTTCCAGCGCCGCTCACAGTCCCGCCCAGTCCCGCCATTAGACCTGTGTTATGTCCATCATAGGACGGGACTGGGCGGGACTGTGAGCGGCGCCGGAAAGAGCCGAGAACCCTCGGCTATGTGTATTTCGGCGGCGTTCGTTCACTTCCGCCGGCTCCGAGTCCCTCCGAACTCCGCGGCGCCATATTTAAAACTACTACCATGTGTATGGCGGCGGCGGCAGGAGGCAGGGACACTGGGGACAAGGCTGCTCTGACAAGGCTGCACTGACAAGACTGCACTGGGGACAAGGCTGCACTGGGGACAAGGCTGCACTGGGGACAAGGCTGCACTGACAAGGCTGCACTGACAAGGCTGCACTGGGGCAAAGCTGCACTGAAAAGGCTGCAATGACACTAACAAGGCTGCAGATGAACACTGATGAGGCTGCATTGATGGGCATTTTAATGTAAGTTTCTTTTCCTTAAACTTCCCTCCTAAAGGTTTTTTTCCTTAAAATTCTCTCCTAAACTTGGGGTGCGTGTTATACGCCGGCGCGTGTTATACGCCGATAAATAAGGTATCTTTATTTTTTTTTTCTTGGATATTTATTATCGCAAAAAGTAAAAAATATTGCATTTTTTTCAAATTGGTCGCTCTTTGATTTATAGTGCAAAAAATAAAAACTGCAAAGGTGATCAAATACCACCAAAAGAAAGCTCTATTTGTGGGGAAAAAAAAGCCAATTTTGTTTGTGTACAATGTCGCACGACCGCGCAATGATCAGTTAAAGCGATGCAGTGCCGTATCGCAAAAATGGTCTGGTCATTAAGGGGGCAAATCCTTCCGGTCTTTAAGTGGTTAATGGACATCTCCTGATTTTTTTTTCCATTATCAAAAGGCAAATTGTGTCATCAACACTCCAGTTAAGAAAGGCTGGTTTACAGTATATGTGGCCTACAACAACACTGGATTTCTGACAGGGTCTACAGTTTTTTTTGTATGTATTTGGAGAGATATTCCTGAAAAAGGAAAACCAAAGTAGCCACCACATCTAATGACTGGTAAGCTGCAATATATTATACTTTTTTTCTTGAATTTAGATACATTTTAACCACTTGACCTCTGGAAGGTTTTTACTGCTTCGTGACCAGACCATTTTTTGCTATGGCACAGTGGCTGCGTTTGATAGGGCAGAGTGGGAGCAATTGATGGGCACAGTGGCGGCATTTGATGGGGCACAGTGGCGGCATTTGATGGGGCACAGTGGCGACATTTGATGGGGCACAGTGGCGGCATTTGATGGGGCACAGTGGCGGCATTTGATGGGCACAGTGGCTTCGTTTGATGGGCACAGTGGCTTCGTTTGATGGGCACAGTGGCTGCGTTTGATGGGCACAGTGGCTGCGTTTGATGGGCACAGTGGCTGCGTTTGATGGGCACAGTGGCTGCGTTTGCTGGCATAGTGGCTGCGTTTGACGGCACAGTGGCTGCGTTTGATTGGCACAGTGGCTGCGTTTGATTGGCACAGTGGCTGCGTTTGATTGGCACAGTGGCTGCGTTTGATTGGCACAGTGGCTGCGTTTGATTGGCACAGTGGCTGCGTTTGCTGGCACAGTGGCTTCGTTTGATGGGCATAGTGGCTTCGTTTGATGGGCACAGTGGCTGCGTTTGCTGGCACAGTGGCTGCGTTTGCTGGCACAGTGGCTGCGTTTGCTGGCACAGTGGCTTCGTTTGATGGCACAGTGGCTTCGTTTGATGGCACAGTGGCTTCGTTTGATGGGCACAGTGGCGGCATTTGATGGGGCACAGTGGCTGCGTTTGCTGGCACAGTGATGGGGTTTCTTTCAGAATTTTTCAGTCTGTGCCCCCCAAAAACATTTGGAGCACCAGCCACCACTGGTACAAACATAAATTCAGAAAATAGAGCCAGTAACTCCAAACGTCTTTTTTGCTTCTTTATTAATGCATGTAAAAGTGAGTAAAAATATACAGGATGATTAACATTTGTTGTTGGTGGTTCCGTGCAATGGGTTTGAGAAGACAAAGACCTGCTGCCCCTACAGATACAGCCACCCGGGTGGAGTACGAGAGTTAATTGGGAGAGATGTAGGTGTGGCGCTGTTCATATGAGGTCTGTACCTTGCAATATCATTTAAAATAAACTTGGATGTACTATAAGGATTGAAGTGATCTAAGGTGACTGATGTTGACAATTAACAAAATAAAAGATAAATGATATGCAAAAAAAAAAAAAAAAGATAGAATAAATATCTAAAGTGATGAAGTGTTTGTTTTTCTTGGCTGCTGCAACTTTTAGATAAAACCTTAAAGTGAAAAGGGCTTCAAATATGTTTGTTACTATTCCTGCATTAGATATATGACAATCAAAATAGTGCAGTACATATACGGAGTTACAGTCTTTCAGACAAAGTTTGTTGCAAAAAAATTAATATATAAAATATATTAAATATATATTCTCAAATGAAGTGACTAGTGCTCTTCAAAAAAGTGACTCTGTGCTTCGTCTATAGTGCTGGTGCTCTTTTATGGTGCCCCTTTTGGAATTGCACCCACCGAATTTCCTCACCCCACACAGGGGGTATTGCGCATTCACAGTATCTGCCACTGTGCAGCACTCTATGGATCCTCTGTGTGTTTAATTCTAATACGATCCTCTGTATTTCTTTATATATGGAAGAAGAAAGTGCCCATAGCATAATACCACTTTAAAAAACATTATTGTATCCAAAAAAAGTGGAGATATACTCACATTTACACTGTATATGGCAAGCAAGTTAGAATGTAAAGCAGCCAGGACGATACACGATCCACAGCCCTAACCGGAATTGTCACTTTTTGCAGATCATTTATCTTTTATTTTGTTAATTGTCAACATCAGTCACCTTAGATCACTCCAATCCTTCTAGTACATCCAAGTTTATTTTTAATCATATTGCAAAGGTACAGACCTCATATGAACAGCGCCACACCTACATCTCTCCCAATTAAAAATGTACAGGAACTCACGTATTCCGGCTAACAAGCCTCGATCACAGCTATTTTCAACAATGGAACCGTTTAAATCGTTGTGATTCAAGTCGCAGCAACTTTGAAAAAAAGGTTCCTACACTACTTTTCTGCAATCTCATTGGGACTTGCATTGACTTATGTTAAATGAAGTTGTAAGCCGCAATGAAATCGCTGATCCAAATCGCACTGATCGCTGAAGTAGTGCAATCTCAAAGCTACACTGGAGTGAACCAGGGCTAAATTGCAATTGTAAATTAGAAAGGTGTAGTGCTTAAAATAAGTAAACAATAAAGTCCATTTATAATAAAACAATGAGAAGACGATCGATTCGATGATCTTCATCTAGAACCGGATAAAGTGGATAGAATAGCCACCACCAGCACCCAAATCAACTGACCCTAAGGCCCCTTTCGCACTGAGGCGCTTCTAAACTGCCAGTAAAACATTTGAGCGCTTTTGAAGAGCTTTTCAGGCACTTTTGAAGATCTTTCCATTAATTTCAATGGAGAGGGGCGTTTTTTCACTGCCCTGCCAGCCCACTGCCCCAGTGTGAAAGCACTCATTGATTTTAAGGGAAATAGATTTTCGTGAGCTTTTCAGGCGCTTTTTTTTAGCATTAAAGCGCCTCAGTGTGAAAGGGGTCCTACTGTTGGATACGCACAATGTAAGTACTGATTAATGGCCCCAGCAGTCCCTCTGCACCGATTGATGCACTCCACTGACACTTTAGCCTATTCACACACAGACTTAGCCAAATAAACCGTTTTTGACTCATACTTCCAAAAAACTCATTGCCCATCTGACTCTGGGTACATTTTAGATTATAATCCAAACTAAGATAGAGAAATATTTCTCTTATCTGTTCCATTTTGAACCTTGGCTGTGTCCTGAAGAAGCCTGACGGCGAAACGCGTAGACATACAAGGGCTCACTGCACCTAAACACAGATGCATATATGCAATGCTTTTTATCTCATTTTGATTATTCTTTGTTATGTAAACTTCAATAAACTTATTTAATTGTATTTTTTTTTCCATCTCCATTGTTTTCATAGCCTATAAAGTCCGCCTTTTTCGGTAATACTCAGTACTACCCCTGTTTTTGTCCCTAGAATTTTTTGGACGTGGCTATTTTAGTGCACTCTTCCTTCATTTTTTAGACTTTAGCCTATTCTTCTCCCAATGGTCAAAGGAACCCAAGAGCTGCTTCAATTATTTAAAACTTCAACGCATACCTCCAGCATCCACATGAATATATAAAAAAAATGAAAAACGTTCATTGCCCAGACATCCAGATAAAAGATGTATTTGAATAAAAAAGCTGGTGCACTCACAAATTTGAAAGAACCGCCAAGCATGTAGAGATAAAACGGTGTTTTAAACCGACAAGATGGCCGCTGTGTCTTTGGTCAGAGTCCCGCGTCACACGTCCTTAGCTCCACCCAACGTTTGATAAGAATGTGTCATCAGGGGCCTAAATGGCAATTGCGTGGTCAGGAAACACTGTATGCAAATGTTTTATTTTTTTCACACAAGTATAGCTTTCTTTGGTGGTATTTGATCACCGCTGGGTTTTTTTTATTATATAAATGAAAAAAGACAGAGAATTTTGAAAAAACAAAGCTGTAAAACATATCCCAAAAAATATTTTAGGCCAAAATGTACTGTATTCTGCTACATGTCTTTAGTAAAAAATAAAAATCTCAATAAGTGCATATAAGTTGGTTTGTCCAAAAGTTATAGCATCTACAAACGATGGTATATATACTGCAATTTACACAGCTATAGACGCTATACTGTAATGGCGGTGATCAGGGACTTATAGTGGGACTGTGATAGGATGGAGGCAAATGCAAAAGGCATGGTGTCACCGGGAAAGGAAGTTACAGAGCGTAAATAAAACCTTGCAGTTATGCTAACCCCTGCCCACTCTACTAAATGTGATTGTCCTGCCCTCAAATGCATAGCTCCCAACTGTCCCTGATTTCGAGGGACTGTCCCTGATTTGGAACAAAATCATCACTGACTGTGGAAACTTCTCATTGGACCTTATGCAACTTGGGTTCTGTGCCTCTCCACTCTTCTTCCAGACTCTGGGACCTGGATTTCCAAGTGAAATGCAAAATTTTCCACAGTCAGTGATGATTTGGGAGCCATGTCATCTGCTGATGTTGGTCCACTGTGTTTTATCAAGTCCAAAGTCAGCTCAGCCCTCTACTAGGAAATTCTAGAGCACTTCATTCTTCCCTCTGCTGACCAGCTTTATGGAGATGCTGATTTCATTTTCCAGCAGGACTTGGCACCTGCCCACACTGCCAAAAGTACCAATACCTGTTTTAATGATCATGGTATCCCTGTGCTTGATTGGTCAGCAAACTCACCTGACCTGAAGCCCATAGAGAATCTGTGGGGTATTGTCAAGAGAAAGATGAGAGACACCAGACCCAACAATGCAGACGAGCTGAAGGCCAATATCAAAGCAACCTGGGCTTCGATAACACCTCAGCAGTGCCACAGGCTGATCCCCTCCATGCCACGCCGCATTGATGCAGTAATTCATGCAAAAGGAGGCCCGACCAAGTACTGAGTGCATACTATACTGTACATGGACATACTTTTCAGCAAACCAACATTTCTGTATTAAAAATCCTTTTTTTTATTGGTCTTACATAATACCGTATTTATCGGCGTATAACACGCACTTTTTTCCCCTTAAAACCAGGGGAAAATCGCATGTGCGTGTTATACGCCGATCCCCTGCGATCCGACCTGTCACATTTTCAAAATCGCCGATCGCGATTTGAAAATGGCGCCGCCGGCGCCGAAATACACAGAGCCGGTCCTCGGCTCTTTCCGGCGGCTGTCGTTCATTTTCGGCTCCACTCGTAGTCCCGAGCGGAGCTATCCGAACCTACTCGGCTAGGTTCGGATAGCTCCGCTCGGGACTACGAGTGGAGCCGAAAATGAACGACAGCCGCCGGAAAGAGCCGAGGACCGGCACTGTGTATTTCGGCGCCGGCGGCGCCATTTTCAAATCGCGATCGGCGATTTTGAAGCCCAGAATGGCTGGGATCACTTTAGCAAGGCTGCACTGGGGAAGGCTGCACTGGGGAAGGCTGCACTGGGGAAAACTGCACTGGGGAAGGCTGCACTGGGGAAAGCTGCACTGACAAGGCTGCACTGACAAGGCTGCACTGGGGAAGTCTGCACTGACAAGGCTGCACTGGGGAAGTCTGCACTGACAAGGCTGCACTGGGGAAGTCTGCACTGACAAGGCTGCACTGGGGAAGGCTGCACTGACATGGCTGCACTGACAAGGCTGCACTGGGGAAGGCTGCACTGACATGGCTGCACTGACAAGGCTGCACTGACATGGCTGCACTGAGAAGGCTGCAATGATGGGCGTTTAAATGTAAGTTTTTTTTCCCTTCAACTTCCCTCCTAAAAGTTTTTTTTTCCTTAAAATTCCCTCCTAAATTGGGGTGCGTGTTATACGCCGGTGCGTGTTATACGCCGATAAATACGGTATTTAATTTTCTGAGAAACTGAATTTTGAGTTTTCACTAGCTGTAAGCCATAATCATCATAATTAAAAGAAAGAAATGGTTTAAATACATCACTGTGTGTAACGTATCTGTATAAAATATATGAGTATCACTTTTTTTAATTGAATTAATGAAATAAATTAACTTTTTGATGATATTCTAATTTTATGTGATGCACCTGTATATAAAAAATCACTACTTATTTATCAAAAAGTGTTTCCCAGTGCTAAACCTATTTCTAAATTGCTGCATTTGTAAATTTCAAAAGCCAGTATAAAGGAATAGCAGGGGTAAAAAAAAACAAAAAAAAAAAACGCACTTGTGGGTTTAACTAATCATTTGTTTTGTAAAAATTTCCTTTAAAAAGGGACATGGCAGGGGGTATGTCCTATGCCTACATAATTTTGCCAATACAGTGAGGAAAAAAAGTATTTGATCCCCTGCTGATATTGTATGTTTGCCCACTGACAAAGAAATGATCAGTCTATACTTTTATTGGTCGGTTTATGTTAACAGTGAGAGACAAAATAACAACAAAAATATCCAGAAAACCGCATTTCGGAAACGTTATAAAAAGATTTGCGATTTAATGAGAGAAATAAATATTTGATCCCCTATCAATCAGCAGGATTTCTGGCTGTACGGGTGATGAGCTGAGATTAGGAGCACTCTCTTAAAGGGAGTGCTCCTAATCTCAGGGTGTTACCTGTATAAAAGACACCTGTCCACAGAAGCAATCAATCAGATTCCATTCTCTCCACCATGGTCAAGAGCAAAGAGCTGTCCAAAGATGTCAGGGACAAGATTGTAGACCTACACAAGGCTGGAATGGGCTACAGGACCATTGCCAAGCAGCTTGGTGAGAGGGTGACAACAGTTGGTGCACTTAATCGCAAATGGAATTAACACAAGATAACTGTCAATCTCCCTCGGTCTGGGGCTCCTTGCAATATCTCACCTCGTGGAGTTTCAATGATCATGAGATCGGTGAGGAATCAGCCGAAAACTACACAGGAGAATCTTGTCAATGATCTCAAGGCAGCTGGGACCATAGTCACCAAGAAAACGATTGGTAACACACTATGCCATGAAGGACTGAAATCCTGCAGCGCCCGCAAGGACCCCCTGGTCAAGAAAGCACATGTACAGGTCCATCTGAAGTTGCTAATGAACATCTGAATGATTCAGAGGAGAGCTGGGTGAAAGTGTTGTGGTCAGATGAGACCAAAATCAAGCTCTTTGGCATCAACTCAACTCGTTGTGTTTGGATGGGGAGGAATGCTGCCTATGACCCCAAGAACATCATCCCCACTGTCAAACATGGAGGTGGAAACATTATGCTTTGGGGTGTTTTTCTGCTAAGGGGACAGGACAACTTCACCGCATCAAAAGGGACGATGGACAGGGCCATGTACCGTCAAATCTTGGGTGAGAACCTCCTTTCTTAAGCCAGGGCATTGAAAATGGGTCATGTATGGGTCTTCCAGCATGACAATGACCCAAAACGCACGGCCAAGGTAACAAAGGAGTGGCTCTAGAAGAAGCACATAAAGGTCCTGGAGTGGCCTAGCCAGTCTCCAGACCTTAATCCCATAGAAAATATGTGGAGGGAGCTAAAGGTTTGAGTTACCACGCGTCAGCCTCAAAACCTTAATGACTTGGCGAGGATCTGCAAAGAGGAGTGGGACAAAATCCTTCCTGAAATGTGTGCGAACCTGGTGGCCAACTACAAGAAACATCTGACCTCTGTGATTGCCAACAAGAGCTTTGCCACCAACTACTAAGTCATGTTTTGTGAAGGGGTCAAGTAATTATTTCACTCATTAAAATTTGAATCAATTTAATGCGTTTTTCTTGATATTTTTGTTGATATTCTGTCTCTCACTCCTAAAATAAACCTACCATTAAAATTCTGGACTGATCATTTCTTTGTCAGTGGGCAAACGTACAAAATCAGCAGGGGATCAAATATTTTTTTCCTTCACTGTACATGTCCCTTGTTCCCATCCCAAAAAGTTGGGAGGTACGCATATTTGAGATATATCCCATCACTTCCTCTACTTGTGACACCCAGTCACCGGGACAGCAAGTCCAACAACTAATTTATTTAAAACAAAACATGTTTTGGCTGTTGAGTTGAGCTTGAATAGGTGGGCACATGCACTATGGAAGACATAATAGGGCAGGGGAGCCCAATTGATAGAGCTGTGTTTTTTATGGGAGCAGCAGACCATCAAATTTCCAGACTCCAGGGTGTCCATACACTGTATATATATATATATATATATATATATATATATATATATATATATATATATATATAAAATGTACTGTATGTCCAGCCAAAACTTCTTTTTTTCATATTTCTTTGTACGGTGGAGAGGGAATAACTCCTGTCAGGTTTTTACTGTTTCTATTAGGACTGATGTGGTCGGACTTTTGAGAATGCAGCACCCACTTGAAGCAGGACAGAGAGAGATCAAGACCCCCCAGACAGCAGTAAAAACCTGACATATTTTCTAATCCTTCCCCACTCAATCCAAACCTAGGAAAAAATGCTTTTGGCTTGACGTATACTTTTATCCAGCCAAGCTGCTCTTCACTGCTAATGCATGAACGTTATATGGCAGTGACCCAGAAACAATTGCTTTTCAATGATTTAAAAATCACTTGAAGCCAATAAGATCAATATGGTTCAATAAAAGTAAGTGGATAAACAAATAATCAATTAACCCACAAGGGGAAAACCACAGCCACATCCAGTGCAGTTAAAGATAAAAGGGTTTAAAAGGGTCTTAACATCCTGCAGGATAGGATCAGTCAGAATGGCTGAGCAGTAATCCTTTGGCTGTCCTTCTCTGAGTATGGAAATGTTTCTTTTCCATTGACAAACGTGCGTAATGCCGACCTACAGTAGTCAAAATAAGAAACGGCTGCACCTCACGTGGGCTCCAAGTAAATGTTATTGGATTATCACACACATTGGTCAAGGTAGACGCGTTTCACACATCAGAAACGTGCTTAATCATTACCTGGTTACTTCGTCATTATATGTTTTATGATTAAGCACATTTCTGTTGTGTAAAACGCATCTACCTTGACCACCACTGGTGTCATTTTGGATATTTTGATATTCCAATAATTTTTAATTGGAGCCCACGTGAGGTGCAGCCATTTCTTATTTTGATCAGTTACCATGTTGGCGAGCCGGGGCTAGCACACAGGTGTGTGTTCCAGTGGGCGTATCAGTTACACCTGGAGCGATTGTAAGGGCTTACCTTGGTTGGAGTTCATAGTGCATAGATGTATGCATTGCTCACCCTTGCAAATACACACAGCCCACGGTAACAAGGTAAAAAGCTACCTGGGCTGTGAATCTGTGCACGGGGCTTGACAGGAATTTGCCAAAGGATAGTCAAGGTAAAGCCGTAGTCAGGGAATCCAGAAGTCAGAATTAACAAAGAACAAAGCCAGGGTCAGAAGCCGGGTTCAGTCTTGGAACACTGTAACAGGAACACAGGAACCTTTGGCAATGATAGAGACAATGAACTGAAAAAGCCCTCAGAGTGAGGCAGTGTTTTATGCCCAGCTGATTAGGTAAACTGCTTCAGTTGAATTAGGAGTGACAGGTACTGATTGCAAGGTAAGATCCAGAGAAAAGCCCTCAGTACCTCATGCAGAACTAGGCTTAGCTGGAAAGCAGGCAGAATTAAGGCCTGAGGAGTGGCTCAGAGGCAAAGCAACAAGAGCACTAAACAGGCTGGCATGAGTTCAATACCTCCTTGAGGCGTGACCATGCCTGGCCGTCTGCAGGGCACAGTAGGGACCGTGACACCGATGAGTTCTTTTCACCCTGACCTACAGTAGTGCTGTGCACCGGAACTAGTGTACCCATTGGAAGATTTTCCCTCTATTACTTTTCTGGGGACAACCCAAAATTATGAACAGCTGTATTTATCATGAGATTAAATTAAACACAGGTGGACTCTATTTACTAATTAGGTGACTTCTGAAGGCGATTGGTTCCACTAGATTTTAGTTAGGGGTATCAGAGTAAAGGGGGCTGAATACAAATGCACATCACACTTTTCACATATTTATTTGTAAAAAAAAATTGAAAACCATTTATAATTTTTAGAGCTGTTACTGATTAAAATTTTTGTGTTCGATTAATCGATTTCTTTTTTTATCGATTAATTTTTCGATTAATTATAACGCACATACAGATCCAACTACTTTTAGCTGATTTAGCACTGTTGTTATGGCAACGGCCAAAGCTGGACATAGCGGGGCATGGCTAGGACGTCACACACCATAATCTCAGCCTTACCGTGCCCATAATCGCAGCCTCACCGTGGCTATAATCGCAGCCTTACCGTGCCCATAATGCAGTCTCACCGTGCCCATAATCTCAAACTTACCGTGCCCATAATCGCAGCCTCACCGTTCCCATAATGCAGTCTCACCGTGTCCATAATCGCAGCCTCCCCATGCCCATAATGCTGTCTCACCGTGCCCATAATCTCAGACTTACCGTGCCCATAATTGCAGCCTCACCATTCCCATAATGCAGTCTCACCGTGCCCATAATCGCAGCCTTACTGTGCCCATAATGCTGTCTCATCGTGCCCATAATCGCAGCCTCACCGTGCCTATAATGGCAGCCTCACCGTGCCCATAATGCAGTCTCACCATGCCCATAATGCAGTCTCACCGTGCCCATTATTGCAGCCTTACCGTGCCCATAATGCAGTCTCACCGTGCGCATAATCTCAAACTTACCGTGCCCATAATCACAGCCTCACAGTTCCCATAATTCAGTCTCACCGTGCCCATAATCGCAGCCTCGCCATGCCTATAATCGCAGCCTCACCGTGCCCATAATGCTGTCTCATCGTGCCCATAATCGCAGCCTGACCGTGCCTATAATGGCAGCCTCACCGTGCCCATAATGCAGTCTCACCGTGCCCATAATGCAGTCTCACCGTGCCCATAATCGCAGCCTCACTGTAGTCAGTGCCTGTGCCTGGGATTACACAGTCTGCGGGCATCTCCCGCTGTGTGTCTCGGAGCTGAGTGTGAAAACTTTAGCCGCGCTGTGAGAAAAGTCCCGCCCTCCTCGTAGATCAGCTCGTGTGATAGACAGAACACTGCGTCTATAAACAGAACACTGCATCTATCACATGAGCTGGACTAGGAGGAGGGCGGGACTTTTTTCATAGCGCGGCCAAAGATTTCACACTCAGCTTGGAGACACACAGCGCGAGATGCCCGCAGACTGTGTATGACATATAGTGGAGGAGGAGGGAGCGGAGCGCTGCGCTGCAGCCACAGCTTGGCCCAAAGTGACCCCAGAGCAGGCAGCCTACCGATCAAAAACATTTTGATCAATCAAAAAAAATTAACGATTAATCGAGGAATTAATCTTTAATTAAAATATCCATAATAATTTTCCTTCCACTTCACAATTATGTGCCACTTTGTGTTGGTCTATCACATAAAATCCCAATAAAAAACATTTACGTTTTGGTTTTAACATGACAAAATGTGGAAAATGTCAAGGGGTGTGAATACTTTATCAAGGCACTGTATAGCAGTAGCAGATTGAAAAGAGTTGCTGTAAGTATTCATATAAATGTCTGATATTACAGTTGTTCCAGTCAAGGCTAAGTTGTCCAAATCAGATTACAGTCTGTACATGAAATGCAAGGTAATGATAGTCATAAACATCCTTCTGGTCAAAAGCAAATGCTCTGGAATACGTATACATATGTGTCACTTCTAAAATGAACAGTTCGGCTATATGGGGCTGAAACTGGAACTGGTATATGCTTGAGTGTCCATATCTAACAGAGCGGTTACAGCTCCTCCCTCTCATAGAGTATAGCCATTTAGACAATTTGTTGATTGGCAAAAGAGGATGTTGCGGTTTGGCAAGAAAAGTTCAGTTCAGAAATGTTTGGGAGCAACCACTCTCATTAAACGTATGGCTTAACCGCTTCAGCTCCGTAAGATTTTACCCCCTTCCTGACCAGAGCACTTTTTGCGATTCGGCACTGCAACGCTTTAACTGACAATTGCGCGGTCGTGCGACGTGGCTCCCAAAGAAAATCAACGTCCCTTTTTTTTCCCTTTTGGTGGTATTTGATCACCTCTGCGATTATTATTTTTTGCGCTATAAACAAAATAAGAGCGACAATTTTGAAAAAAACGCATTATTTTTTACATTTTGCTATAATAAATATCCCCCAAAAATATATTAAAAAAATAGTTTTTCCTCAGTTTAGGCCGATCGTATTCTTCTACATATTTTTGGTAAAAAAAAAAAAAAAATCGCAATAAGCGTTTATTGATTGGTTTGCGCAAAAGTTATAGCGTTTACAAAATAGGGGATAATTTTATGGCATTTTTATTAATATTTTTTTTTTTTACTAGTAATGGCGGCGATCAGCGATTTTTATTGTGACTGCGACGTTATGGCGGACATGTCGGACATTTTTGACACATTTTTGGGACCATTGTCATTTATACAGCGATCAGTGCGATTAAAAATGCACTGATTACTGTGTAAATGACACTGTCACTTGTCACTGAAGGGGTTAACCACTAGGGGGCGGGGAGGGGTTAATTATGTCCTAGGGGAGTGATTCTAACTGTAGGGGGGGATGGGCTGTGTGTGACACTACGCTGAAGACAGGGAGCTGTGATCAGTGACACTTGTCACTAGGCAGAACGGGGAGATGCTGTTTACATCAGCATCTCCCCGTTCGTCCTCTCCGTGAGGCGATCGCGGGGGATCCCCGCGGCGATCGAGTCCGCGGGACCCGCGACCCGACTCACGGAGCTCCTGGCCGGCGCCTGCGCAATGGCACGGCGGGGAATGCAAATGGACGCACCTGTAAGTCCATTTGCCCAGCCGTGCCATTCTGCCGACGTACATCGATGTGCGCCGGTCGGGAAGTGGTTAATGAACCAATGGGTAGACGCTTGGGTTCAGTAAGAGCGTTCAAAGTGGAAACAGAACTTTTTTTTGAAAAACCGCAACATCCATTTTTTTTTTTCTTTTTCCAAAAACGTATTAGTTTTCAAAAAGACATATAACAGGAAATATAGTCGCGTTTTTTTTTTTTTGCCGATGCAACAGATTGTCTAAATGACTATATGAAATGGAGGAACTGTTACCACTCTGTTAGTTATGCACACTCACGGATATATCATTAGAAATGTGAATGACTGAAAAATTTGTTTTGTTTCAGTTTCAATCGTAAAAAGTAAATCATTTTGTTTCATCATAATTGTTATGTTAGAATGATTTGCTTTCGGAACGATTCGGTATTCAGATATTCGGGAGAGTATATATTTGTTGTTCTGAATTGATTTGTATTTTCAGAAGCTCCGTCCTCATTCGCCATGTTATTAGGTTGAATTTATTTCCTTATTTCCAACTGACTTTGTTAGTTGGGCTGCGCAAATACAAATTAAACGAAAGGTCTCTTAACCCCAATACAAAAAGAATCTTATTAGAATATTCACACTCAACAATATCAATAGTTAAAAAGGATCTCAAGACACTATTCTATATCGAAAAAATTAGACACTGTGGTCCAATCATTTTGGCCCAACAAAATGTTTCTTCAAAAGATGGCAGCTCTTCATTATTATTAATATTATACGGGATTTATATAGCACCAACAGTTTACACAATGCTTTACAATATAAAAGGGAGACAGTACAGTTATAATACAATAAAATACAAGAGGATTAAGAGGGCCCTGCTCAGAAGAGCTTACAATCTAATAGGGTGGGGCAGGTGGTACAAAAGGTTGTAGCTGCGGGGAATGAGCTGATGGAAGTGGTAAATTGGAGGCGTGATAGGCTTCCCTGAAGAGATGAGTTTTCAGGGATCTGCTGAAGGTAGCAAGAGTAGGGGATAGCCGGACAGGTGGAGGTAGCGAGTTCCAGAGGATGGGAGAGGCTCTGGAGAAATCCTGGAGATGAGCATGGGAGGAGGAGATGAGGGAGCTTGAGAGCAGGAGGTCTTGAGAAGAGCGGAGAGGACGGTTTGGGTGATATTTGGAGACAAGATTGGTGATGTAGCTCGGGGGAGAGTTGTGAATGGCTTTGTATGTTGTGGTTAGTATTTTGAATTTATTTCGCTGGGTGACTGGGAGCCAATGTAGGGATTGAAGAAGAAGGTTGGCAGACACTGAGCGGTTGGTAAGGTGGATAAGTCTGGCAGGAGCATTCATGATAGACTGAAGAGGGGATATCCTATGGAGAGGCAGGCCAAGGAGAAGGGAGTTGCAATAGTCAAGGTGAGAGATAACAAGGGAGGTAATGAGGAGCTTGGTGGTTTCATTTGTTAAAAGGGGTGAATTTTAGAGATGTTGCCGAGGTGAATTCTACAAACTTTTGACAACGATTGGACTTGAGGCTGAAATGACAAGTCAGAGTCTGGGATTACACCTAGTACCCTGTCATCAGGGGAGGAACTGATGGTTATATTGTTGATTTTGATGGAAAAGTCATGGAGGGGGGCACGGGCGGCAGGAATAGTAATAGCTCCGTTTTAGAGAGATATAGTTTAAGGAAGTGGTGCGACATCCATGCTGATATGTCAGTTAGTAATGGGAGAGGAGACTGAAGGAGTGAGGTGAGGAGTAGACAGATAGATTTGGGTGTCATCGGCGTATAAGTGGTATTGGAAGCCGTGGGCAGTTATCAGGTGACCAAGGGAGGAGGTGTAGATAGAGAAGAGAAGGGGTCCAAGAACAGAGCCTTGGGGGGACCCCCACAGAAAGGGGCCATGGAGAGGAGGAGATGGGGAGAACTCTTTCTAACTCTGAGTTTACTCAACTTGTGACGCCATTTAAATAAAATAAAGCAGTCCTCACAAACTCATTGGGTAGATTAAAATTGAGTTGAATGAAACTACCCTTTAACTGTAGAGGGTTTATGCCCCTGAGCTGATTTGAGTAGCTAATAATGTTTTGAATCTATAATCCATTCAGTACCTGATTTGGATTCTTGTATTTTCTTTGATTCTTCTTTTTGAATGATTATTTTTGTCTAAGAGAAGTTCAGTCAAAAGCAATAAAATATTATCTATATTAGGTTAAAATTTATAATTCAAAGCCTCTGAATAATATGTTAATTTGGTTTTGAGCATATAATTCATCCATGCTTAAAGGTGTGCATCAGGAGACTCATATAACTGTGTTTTTCCTTTATTCTCTGTTATATTCTTGGTGAACTTTTGATAAAAATGTATTAATACAAAACATATTATTCATTATTATTTATTAATTCCACGCCGTGTGAATCCTTCAGTAAATTTTGTGACTAAATAAGCTCTTATGTTAGTACTCGTATTTTCGCACACTTGTCTTTTACATTTTTCTTTATTTTTAAAAATTTTTCTATGCCTATTATATTATTTAATTTTGTTTCTGTCATTTTTTTTTGTTTTAAACAAAAATATATTAAAAAAAAAAAAAAAAAAAAAAAGAATATTCACACTACGTTCCCTAGAATAAAAACAAATGAATCCAAATCAATTCAGATCATTTGTTTTGTTGTTACGTTATTTCAACATTAAAAAAAGGCCCAAACTATCGCATCATGTCAACTGAATGAAACAAATGAATAAGAATGAATTTGATGTTTTTGTTATTATTTATTTCAGATTAGTTGCAATTTGTTACAATTGTGATCCTGTAAGGTAAATCGGATTCCTAGCACCAGAAAACCAGTGCGGACTTGTGCTTGTGCTTATTTTTATTTTTTCAAGGGGCAATGCTACATGTACTGCACCAGTTTGTCACATGTACGTTTAGCGTTTGCGCACTTGGCGCCCAGTGACCTAGTTTAACTGGTCTGTCACTATGAACAGTTGCTGAATGTTCTTCAGTTTGTTCCTGTGGCCTGATCCGCTGTACCTGCTTACCTGTGCATGACCCGACTTGTCTTTGGACTTTGCTTCTGCTTCAACTCTATTTACCTAACTACTCTGTCCCCGGCCTGTTTTATTGGACTTGTCTCTTCTTGCTGATTCTGTATGGCTTTGCCCAGCTGTTACTGACCTTGGCCTGCCTTCTGGACTTGCTTTGCGCGCTGATTCGGTCCCTCGCTGCCTGGTTGTTGCTCACTGCTGCCCATCTCCTGGTCCTGCTCTGGTGCCAAGCTGCTCCCGCATCCTGTTCTGAGGACTGCAACTACCAACTCTACCCACCTACGGAGTGGACATCACCAGCCAGCTACTCCTTGCCCTTACACTCTTTGTCTCCGCCTTCAGGAATGTTGGGCAGGAGGTGCAAGAGAGGCCTCCACAATGTTCCAGTCTTCACCAGGTACGTGATAGATTTGGAGATTCATATACAACCGACTCTCTCAATCACTCAAACTTCATCCGAATTTCAATTTGTAGCGAAATGAAAAGCACATGTCTTTATACCATTGGAGCCATGGTATCATATAGCCAAAGGTGGTGATTTTACAAGTGACGCATTTGTAAATCCCAGAGTATTCACTTTTAACCAGAGGGATGTTTTTGAGTAATGCTACCGTACAGCTCATGTACAGACTGTAATTGGATTTGGACAATTGAGCCTTTAATGGAAGGACGGCAATATCAAAGATTTATATAAATACAGCAAGTCTTTAAATCTGCTATTGTGATATATGCCTTAGGACAAAGAGAAAGGGACAACTTATAGGTGTTTATCTGGGGAACATCAGAGTCTGTATTCACATATTTGACCCATAACACATATTTCCAAACAACAGAGACAAAACCACCCACATTTTATGAGAACATATGTCTGAAGTCACCTAGAAGAACAGGACTGATATCAGAAATATAGTCTAATATAGTTAGCAATGATTTGCCAGATAAACTCCCCTATATGCACAATTGGGAGCAGGAATGTGATATCTCGTTTTCAACAGAAAACTGGGACAACTGTATCAATAACTTACACAAATGCACGAGATCACTAAGGCCCCTTTCACACGAGGCGGACTCCGTTTCTACGGAGCCCGCCTCGGTCCGCCGGCTCAGCGGGAGATCAGTCCGTTGATCTCCGCTGAGCCGGTGGATGACAGGTCCCTCTCTGCTCACTGAGCGGGGAGGGGCTTGTCAGGCGACGCTGCCGCCTATGGAGGGATCGGACGAAAACTGACAGCATGTCCGTTTTCGTCAGATCTCACCCGATCCGATCCGCCAGCGACGGACCTGGACGTAGGGCCATCCGTCTGCTTTTAGCGGATCGGACGGGGTCGGATGTCAGCGGACATGTCTCCGCTGACATCCGACGCTCCATAGACTAACATGGATCGCCCGTTCAGGTCCGCCGACAAAACTGACAGGCGGACCTGAACGGTCCGACTGTGTGAAAGGGGTCTTACAGTCAGAGAGACTGCAATAAATACAAGATGGTATTATATCCTTGTTAAAATTCATGCCATTTTCCCCACAACACCTCAGAGGTTGCATCTCCACAGGATCATTCTCAAACATTTTCTAGGTTCGTGAGAAGTAGACATGTGCGATTCGGTTTGTAACAAATAGATTTTCGTATGAATTTGTTAGTATTCGTACATTCGGATCAATTCAAACATCCGAATAGCTGAAAGAACCAAAATACGAAAATTACGAATAAGCAAAATAACGAACATGTGAAAATACAAATGGACAAACCTATGAAAATACGAAACTCCGAAACAGTAAAAGAAAGAAAATGACATCTATAACGAATGATTATCATTTCGTATTTTCAATCCTTTGTCTATTTGTGATTTCGTATGTTCGTATTTTCATTTGTGTGTTCGTGATTCCGTTTCTTCGTCTGTTCATAATTTCGTTTCTTCATGTTCTCGAATTGTTCTTTTGAATGGACAGTGAAATGCCCCGTACACACGGTCGGACTTTGTTCGAACTTTCCGACAACAAAATCCTAGGATTTTTTCAGACGGATGTTGGCTCAAACTTGTCTTGCATACACACGGTCACACAAAGTTGTCGGAAAATCCGATCGTTCTGAACGCGGTGACGTAAAACACGTACGTCGGGAATATAAACGGGGCAGTGGCCAATAGCTTTCATCTCTTTATTTATTCTGAGCATGCGTGGCACTTTGTCCGTCGGATTTGTGTACACACGATCGGAATTTCCGACAACGGATTTTGTTGTCGGAAAATTTTATATCCTGCTCTCAAACTTTGTGTGTCGGAAAATCCGATGGAAAATGTCCGATGGAGCCCACACACAGTCGGAATTTCCGACAACATGCTCCGATCAGACATTTTCCATCGGAAAATCCGACTGTGTGTATGTTCGTAATTTCGTGTTCTCAAATCGTTCTTTCGAATGGACAGTGTATTAGTGAGTGATGTATCTTACTTAAAGAGGAGGGCCAGTCAAAAAAAAAAAAAAAAAATTAAAAGTCAGCAGCTACAAATATTGCAGCTGCTGACTTTTAATTGGACACTTACCTGTCCCAGGGTCCAGCGATGCGGGGGATCGAAGCCCCGTTCGTCTCCCCCTCCGTTCAGTGGCGCCGGCATTGCAACTGTGGGCGCCGGGCTGTGGCTTCACAGCCTGGCACCCACTGCGCATGCGCGAGCGGCGCCGTGCGCCGTGATTGGCCGCTCAGTCACCTGGGACCTGTAATGGGTCCCAGATGATTGACAGGAGGGAGGGAGCTGAGCTGAGCCCTTCCTGTGCCAAGGGGTAAGTGATGTCACCAGCCCAGGCACTGTAAGAGGCAGACTACGAGGGACACCCTAGCAACAGGCATTTAGAGGTAAGTACAAAAAAAAATATCCAAATGTTTTTTTAGGCACAATCATGACTTTTTTTTTTTTTAGGGTGGAACACCACTTTAATATCTTTAGCCAATCAGCTTATCCCCTATGTGTCTGAGTCACACGGCATTCCTCAATCTTTTTAGAGTCAGTTGAGGAGGAGACGGAGTCCGGTCTGGTGACTGAGGGAGTGGACTGGAGTAAGTACAGGACTTAATAGAAAAGCAAGCATAGCATTATTATTCTTTATTTCCTACGAAAGTACGAATCAATGAAAAAGGCAATCTCACAAAAGTAACAATGACTAAATTACGAGTAGTGTACCGGATAAACGAAAATTATTATCTAACGAAATTACGAATCATTTCGTATAAAAGAAAATATAACTGTTACGAAAATACGAACGAGTCCGAATATGAAACCTCGCGTCTTACGAAATTACGAATTGTTACGGATCAAAGGAAACTTAAAGAAACAAAACAAAACAATTTTTTTTGTTGTCCACGTCTACTGAGAAGGTTGCACATATATGGAAGCAATTAGAAAAATTTGCATCCAAAATCTCGGATAATGATATATGGCTCCCTCTCCACAAGTGTGTTTTATTCTCCCCTATCATTGGGCTATCCATCCATCATATGAGACTGATCCACACAAAATGTGTAGCAATATAATGGCTGATAGCATACCATTGGAAATCCTCATTGGCACCTCTAGCCCATTTAAAAATTAGAATTAACAATATTAATTTCATGAAAATCATTTATATGATTAAAAATGGGACCCATGGTTTAATCCAGTGGTGCCCAACCGCTGGCCTGCGGGCCACATGCCTCCGATGTAGCCCGCCATGTCTTGCTTTGAGATGGAGGGTCGGCAAGCCAAGATCGCGGGTTCCTGACCCGCCATCTCCGAGCATTAGTGCGAAGAACGGAGCCGCCGCTAGAGGAAGCAGAGACAATGCTTCCTGTAGAGCACCGACTCCTTCACAGGCGGAGTGATACCAAATGTACTCCGGCTCTGCTCTCTACTGCAGCTGCATGCTTCTGTCACAATAATGCTCGGGGATAGCGGGTCGGGACACAGGAACCCGCGATCTGGGACAGCAGCCACCAGTACCAGCCACCAGTATTAGTACCAGCCACCAGCATAAGTACCAGTTCCAGCCAGCAGTACCAGTACCAACAGTACCAGTAGCAACCAGCAGTACCAGTACCAGCCAGTAGTACCAGTCATCAGTACCAGTACCCGCCAGAAGTACCCACCAGCAGTACCAGTACCCACCATCCGTACCAGTCATCAGTATCAGCCAGCAGTATAAACCAGCAGTACCAGTACCAGCCAGAAGTACCCGCCAGCAGTACCAGTCATCAGTACCAGCCAGCAGTACCCGCCAGCAGTACCAGTACCAGCCACCAGTATCAGTACCAGCCATCAGTACCAGTATCAGCCAGCAGTACCAGTACCCGCCAGCAGTCCAAGTCATCAGTACCAGTACCAGCCAGCAGTACCAGTAACCACCAGCAGTACTAGCCAGCAGTACCAGTCAGCAGTACCCACCAGCAGTACCAGTACCAGCCAGCAGTACCAGTATCCGCCAGCAGTACTAGCCAGCAGTACCAGTACCAGTCAGCAGTACCAGTACCAGCCAACAGTACCCACCAGCAGTACTAGACAGTAGTACCAGCACCTGTCAGCAGTACCCACCAGCAGTACTAGACAGTAGTACCAGCACCTGTCAGCAGTACCCACCGGCAGTACCAGCCAGCAGTACCAGCCAGCTGCAGGAATCCTGAGGAAAAGTGAAGATTGAGGTCAGTTGAGGAGAAAGGAAACCGCTGTGCCTTAGGCCCCTTTCACAAGATTGGTCCGATCGGGTCCGCCTGTCTGTTTTTCAGGTGGACTCAAACGGACTCTCCATTCACCTCTATAGAGCGGCAGATGTAAACGGACTTGTGTCTGTTTACACCCGCCTATCTGCAATCCGATCTCCTTAAAAAAAAAAGAAGGGGATCTGTCCCCCTCTGTCTGGGCGGATCGGAGATCCCTTAGGGTAGAGCGGGTTGCATCCGTGTCTGCTCTACATATGCAGAATGGACACAGACCTGCCATCCCCCCTTTACGCTCATTGTGGCCAGTGACCGGTTACCAAGTCGATAAAGTGGCCCTCGCTCCTCAAAAGGTTGGGCACCCCGGGTTTAATCATTCTTAACACTTCTTCAACCCTGAATAATAATACTTTGTATCAAAGATCATTGGAAAATATAAGTTTTTTATAGTATTCAGGGATATCACTGTTAACGTGTTAGTCAACTATAACAAAGTACATCTATCAACTACTGTATACTTTATGATAATCTTCCTTACTTGTAAACCTCATGTAATGTATTTCTCTTGGCATATGGTAACACTTTTTTGCACCAATTTTTTTGTACCCAATAAAAATAGTTTGTAAACAAAGAGCAAATTTCCAATTTAGATGGACGAATCAAATCTCTGCCTGTACATGGTTTGACCGTTGTATATTTTTCAATGAAAGTGTGAAGAACGAGAGACAAGTCTATAAATAATCTAGTGAAAAATGTATTAATCTTGATAACAAGTCCGTAAGTACAACAAATGTGTTTTGGGGGCTCAAAATCCCGCTTTGAACTGCACAAACATTTTGTGTTGCATCTCTATTTTTAACTAAATGTGTTGTTTACAAGATAAGGGTTCACATATACTTTAAAGTGATTGTAAAGTCTTGTTTTTTTTTCTCTAAAAATAACAAACCTGTTATACTTCCTTCCTCTGTGCAGTTGGTTTTGCACAGAGCAGCCTGGATCCTCCTCTTCTCGGGTCCCTCTTTGCTACTCCTGGCCCCTCCCTCCTATCGAGTGCCCCCTAAGCCAGCAGTTTTCTATGGGGGCACCCGAGCCGAGTCAGAGCTCCGTGTATCCATTCAGACACGGAGCCCCGACCCCTTTCTCCCCTGATTGGCTGACTGACTTTAATTGACAGCCGTGGGAGCCAATCAGGAGGAGTGTCCTGGATGGCTTAGACATTCATGGACATCGAGAAGGGGCTCAGCTAAGTAATTAGGGGGGTGCTAGGGAGGCTGCTACACACAGAAGGTTTTCTATCTTAATGCATAGAATGCATTAAGATAAAAAACCTTCTTCCTTTACAACTCCTTTAATTACCTCCAGTTTCGTTATCTACAAACTGGCAGTAAATCTTTTTAAATTAGTCCCTGGCATAGCATAAGACACTTAAAATGACGCAAATAAAAACTACCTGAATCTGTCGTACACATCATATTCCTTACCCATACTGTTGTAAGACTTCCATGAATTGGGAGAATGACATTTTATAAAGAGACTCTACCACCAGAAAAGTGTTGCAAATGCTTTATTTAACCACTTGCCAGCCATATACTGTATATATACGGTGGCAAGACGGCTCTCCTGTTGCAGCCACAACACATGAGCCCATCATTATAAGGTAAGGCAGGGGCGTAAGTACAGGGGTCACAGGGGTCGCCATTGCGACCTGGCCCCATGTCTCCAGGGGTCCCGTGCAGCCCCCCTGTACACCTGGATAGGAGGGCGGCGGCATGTAGAGGAAGCGATTCCTCCATGTAGCCGCTGAATGCCGCTTCTCCTCCTCTCCCTCCTGCAGACATTCTGCGGCTGCAGGAGTAAAATGGAGGGCATCGGTTCCTCCACATGCCGCTGCCGTTACCTCCCTATCACTGTCCTTCTGCCCTGTGTGCTTTCCTGGCCCCTCACCCCACTCGCAGGGCTGCTGGGTTTCCCCCTCCCACCTCCCGCTGTCTGCTGAGGGGGATCTGTCTGGATAGAGAGCAGGGAAGGAGCTGGTAAAAGTGTCATTTACCAGCCGTTTCCTTGTTTTAATGAATAGAGTCAGTGATAGGTACTGATCACTGAGTCTGTTTTTTTTTTTTTCATTCATTCATAGCTGGAGTATAGTAAACTGTGTTTACTATGCCTCAGTTTATTAATAAACGGGAAACTCTGTACAGAGCTATTCCTGTCCATTCATTCTGTGCAGCAGAGAAAGGGACTGATGAATCTGATGAATCAATCCCTTTCTTTGTCTCGAAAGTGAGACATCAGAGGCCTGTTTAGACCCCTGATATTTCACCAACACCCCCCCAATGGGGCTCCTAAAAAATATGCAAAATATGTAAAAAAATATGTAGAAATACAATTGAAAAAAATAAGTAAAAATAAAATATAATTGTAAAAAAAATAATAAAAAACAACGCAGCAAAAATAAAAAAACTACTGACACCAGCGACTAGGGTCACAAAGGTCGCACTTGCAACTGGGCTCTGGCGTTCCGCCACCGTGGGGGGGACCCCAAGACGGCAGGAAGGTGGCCATAATAAAGGGTCCCACAATGGTAATAAAGGGTCCCAGGATTAGTGGGAAGGGCCCCAGTCGGGGGCCAGGGGGGCCCTTCATGGGTTTCTTGCCCCGGGGGCCCTGAAGGTTATAGTTATGCCTTTGAGGTAAGGCATACAACACAGGGAATATTACTACATGAATACCTAGTTAGTTAATAACAAAAATATGTATTGATAGTGTACATTGCCTTTAAAATTACAGTAAAACTTTGGATTGCAAGCATAATTTGTTCCAGAAACATGCTTGTAATCCAAAGTACTTGTATATCAAAGCAAATTTCCTCATAAGAAATAATGGAATCTCAAATGATTTGTTTCACCACCATTTATTCATAAGTCCTTCAGTTTATAGTCCATATAAAAAGATTATAGCAATGTGATCAGGTTGTGTAACCATAAAATGTCCATCTACAAATGGAAGCCTCCACAAGGGGATTAGAAACAAAATCCAGCAGGAGCTCCAGAGTATAAAAGAGAAGAGAGGCGCCTCTAAGTGTAGCAATATGGTTACATTTAATGAAGATACAACATTTAGCAACTCACATGGTCAATGATAAAAACAGGCACATCTAAGTATGCAGGCATCCGGAGTAAAGCTGTCCACATAGACCAGGGGTCTCCAAACTTTATAAACAAAGGGCCAGTTTGCAGTCCTTCAGACTTTAGTGGGGCCTGTCTGTGGTCAGTGGGAGTAGAAAATTCCCTAGAATTAGTGGGAGCAAACCATGGCCCATCATTGGTGTCAGTGGGAGGAACAGTGCCCCATCATTGGTGTCATTGGGAGAAATAGCGCCCCATCATTGGTATTATTAGGAAGAATATCGTTGGTGTCATTGAGAGAAATAGAGCCCCATTTTTTCGAAGTAATAGTACCCCATTGTTGGTGTCATTGGGAGGAATTGTGTCCCTTTGTTGCAGTCATGGAGAAGAATAGAGCCCCATTATTTGAAGGAATTATGCCCCATCGTTGATGTCATTGGGAGGAATAGTACCCCATTGTTGGTGTCATTGGGAGCAATAGTACCCCATCATTTGGGAGGAATAGTGCCCCTTGTTGGTGTCATTGGGAGGAATAGTGTCCTATCATTGGTGTCATTGGGAGGAATAGCACCCCATCGTGGTGTAAGTGGAAGGAATTGTGCCCCATTGCTGGTGACATTGGGAATGATTGTGCCCAATGGGCAGTGGGAGGATTATGCCCCATTATTGGAGTCAGTGGATGGAATAGTGCCCCAAGGGCCCGATAAAAGAAAGCAAAGGGCCACATCTGGCCCTCGGCCCGCAGTTTGGAGACCACTGACATGGACCATCCCCCGCACGGCCGGATCTCACCGCTGTCAGTCTGCAATCGTGACCGGGAAGACTACCCTGCAGTAGAGCGATCTGAAAGTGAGGCTTGATGCGCTCGTGGAGCGCAGCGTGGAAGGGATGACATTGATGGCGGTGCGGAGGACGGTCTATGTGGACAGCTTTACCCTGGATGCCGGCATGCTTAGATGTGCCTGTTTTAATCATCAACCACGTGAGTTGCTAAATGTTTTACCTTCATTAAATGTAACCATATTGCTACACTTAGAGGCACCTCTCTTCTCTTTTATACTCAGTTGTGATATGACGCTACTTGTTTATCAAGACATCGCTTGTATATCAAGTCGGTTATAAAAGAAATTTGCTTGTCTTGCAAAACGCTCTCAAACCAAGTTACTCTCAAACCAAGGTTTTACTGTAATTGTATAAAACAAATACAAACTTTTTTTTCCTTCTGCTCATATAAAATGTTCATAAAATCACAAATTGCGAAGATGCGTGCAAATGACATGTTTTTGTTTGTCACTTTTACATAAAACGCATAACCTACAATTATCTCATAACCTCCTATTTGGCCGACTCAATTATATTTCATTGTTGATCACATAAGCATTTATCCTACGGTTTTCCAGCCGATACTTGCGGATGGATTAGCCCACCCCGTGTGTGTCCCAGATATTACAATTTGATTTTTCCAGAATAAAACTAGGAGATCTACAAAATCTTACCGTATACTGACTCCACTTCTTACACGTTGAGGTCTGCGCCCCAGTGGCCCTTAGCAATTCTTGCTTAAATGAGGCTTCATGAATTTTGGATTGCTCATGAATGACTCTGTGTAGGGGGCTCGTACAGTTTAATGAGTATGTAAACATGGAAATGACACATGAAAGCCCCCCCAGTCAATGTTTTCCGATGCATTTATGGTACGCTGGAAGCGCTTGACGTTTTACAGTGACACAGGTGCCTCCAATTACTCCATGCATGGTGAAATGTACGCACATCAACCTGTGCAAAGCTGAAAGCTCATTAATCAATATACTTTTCATGAAACTACAAAGTCCTGACCCTTACGGAGCGCTGCAAATGTTTCATATCACTGGGCTAATTGGAGCCACTGACAAGCGTGTGACACAAGGAGGTGCAAATACATCTAATGGTGGCATTTAGTACGCAATTTCCTTATTAATGCTGAAGAGATAAAAAGAAAAAAGAATGCATTAGTCCACTGTTATGTAAAGGGTCAGTCCAGCTGGATGTCAAACTTATCTCGACTGTTTCAAAGTGAGAATTCAGTGCAGAGATCTCAGCAATAGAGAACCTGAGAGATGTCAATGTGATCTTTCAGCTTGAATCAATGAAATACATTCCAGGTACACAAAAACAAAATATGTTCAAATTTTTGCAGTTTATTTTCTTCTGAAAGCAGCCACAGCCTCAGATGAAAAGCCTGACCCCTGCCAGCATGCTGCAAAGAAAGTCCTGTGCGCTCTGTGCGGAAGCAGCGGTTTCTCTGCAGAGATCTGACCCCCCCACCACCACCAAATGAGAGCTAAACTTCTACAATCAGCAAAGCCTATGCCCTCTGCTGACTGGGAGCTCTAGCTTTCACTCTGACATTGGGGAGATTTCCCCTAACTTCCTGTCCTTTTGACATCTGCAAAAAAAAAGGGGGGGTTGCTGGTGTCACTGGGACATGAAGACACAGGTAGCAACAAATAGATACTGTTGCTAGAAATTTTGACCCTTCCTATTTCTACAAAAAATAATTACTCTGCTTTTGTCGGTGTCCGCTGTTGAATAAGTATTTCCCAGGACCAGAATTCTCAGGACCACCAGTACTCCTAGCATCCCTGTCGGGTCTTCTAGGATCTCCAGGATTATCAGGACCTCCAGTACTCACAGGATCCCTGCTGGGTCTTCCAGTATTGATGACACTGTACTGTACTGGTGACACCCTGATCACCCCACACCAGTTATGTGATGACACTGTACTGTACTGGTGACACCCTGATCACCTCACACCAGTTATGTGATGACACTGTACTGTACTGGTGACACCCTGATCACCCCACACCAGTTATATGATGACACTGTACTGTACTGGTGACACCCTGATCACCTCACACCAGTTATATGATGACACTGTACTGTACTGGTGACACCCTGATCACCTCACACCAGTTATATGATGACACTGTACTGTACTGGTGACACCCTGATCACCTCACACCAGTTATATGATGACACTGTACTGTACTGGTGACACCCTGATCACCCCACACCAGGTATATGATGACACTGTACTGTACTGGTGACACCCTCATCACCTCACACCAGTTATATCATAACGCTACTGTACTGGTGACACCCTGATCACCTCACACCAGTTATGTGATGACACTGTACTGTACTGGTGACACCCTGATCACCCCACACCAGTTATATGATGACACTGTACTGGTGACACCCTCATCACCTCACACCAGTTATATCATAACACTACTGTACTGGTGACACCCTGATCACCTCACACCAGTTATATGATGACACTGTTACATAGTTGCCAACATTGCAAAAAAAATATGTGGGACACTTTTTTGGCTGTAGGCGGAGCCATACAATAATTAGGGGGCGGGGCATTCATTTGTAGGCGTAGCTTAGAAAAATTTATAAGTGCGAAGCGCGCCGTGGCGAAAAATGGGCATGGTGTACGTGAAAAGTGGGCATGGCTTACGTGACAAGTGGGCGTGGCTTACGTGACAAGTGGGCATGGCTTAAATGGGCGTGGCTCAAGAGGGTGTGGTTAGAGTCTGAGATGAATGAGGGATGGAGAGGGAAAGGGGGAGAAGGAAAGGGGGAGAAGGAGAGGGGGAGAGGGGAATGACAGGACAGCAGCCCCAGATCCTACACAATAGAAATATGTGTGTTCTAGAAAGTTTAACAATCAGCAGATAAAGATACTCCAAACGCCAGGTGATGCTGGGGGTTATTATTACAGCCACTGACACCAATGCCAGGGTTTATTATTACTGCCACTGATACCATTGCTGGGAGTTAATATTATTGCCACTGACACAAATGACGGGGGTTATTATTACTGCCACTGACACCAATGCTGGGGTTTATTATTACTGCCACTGACACCAATGCTGGGGGTTATTATTACTGCCACTGACACCAATGCTGGGGGTTATTATTACTGCCACTGACACCAATGCCGGGGGTTATTATTACAGCCACTGACACCAATGCTGGGGGTTATTATTACAGTCACTGACACCAATGCTGGGTGCTGTTATTACAGCCACTGACACCAATGCAAGTGGTTATTATTACTGCCACTGACACCATTGCTGGGGGCTATTATTACAGCCACTGACACCAATGCTGGGTGCTATTATTACAGCCACTGACAAGAATGCTGGGTGCTATTATTACAGCCACTGTCACCAATGCTAGGGATTAATATTACAGCAATTGACACCAATGCTGGGGGGTTATTGTTACTGCCACTGACACCAATGCTGGGTGCTATTTTTACAGCCACTGACACCAATGCTAGGGTTTATTGCCACTGACACCAATGCTGGTGCTAGGACGTATTATTACTGACACTAACGCTGGGGGTTATTGTTACTGCCACTGACACCAATGCTGGAGGTTATTACTACTTTACTTTGTATTTTTATTTATTTAAAATGGGCTGCCTAAGGACGCAATTCTCCTCAATGCAGGAAAATGTGCTGTTATTGTGCGGCCCTCTGGAAGTGTCGGGGGTGCCACACAATAAGGTGAACTAAAATTTTGTCGCTGACCACCACTGGTATGGAAGAACGGCAATAGAGCGGGAGCCCAGACAATGGTGTCAGTGAACACAATAATAGTCCCCAGCACCAATGTCAGTACTGCTAACTTCCTCAAACTGCTGGTCAGTGGCAGTAAAAGTTAACCCCCCTCCCCCCAGCATTGCTGATCAGTGGCAGTGAAAGTTCAAGGCTAAGTTCACTTTAGCGTTGTGTATTTAGTATTTTTTCCCATTTTTTTTTCCACAGGAGCCAGCAGAGCATCGCACCTACAATCAGTGAGTATCAGTAGATCGTGGGTGCAATGTAAGGCTCCTGCAAGCATTTCCTCCAACATTCTTGCCCGTACCTCGGTATGGGCTGTCAGTGTGAAAGCCAGAGGAAGAGTCAATGAACTACGAGGACGCTCATCGTCCCCCCTGCGGTTCTTTGAGAACTGTCAGCAATCTACCGTGGTGGCAGATGGGAATTGTTGTTTCTTCATTCACAGATTCGTGTGAATGAATGACGCAAGTCTATGGGCAGAGCCTTGATTGGTGTGTTTACAGTTATACAGTGCCTTGCAAAAGTATTCACCCCCTTGGCATTTTTTGTGTTTTGTTGCCTAGCAACCGGGAATTAACATGGATTGTTTGAGGATTTGCATAATTTAATTTACAGAACATGCCCACAACTTTGAAGATGTAGGCATGACCAGAGCACCTTCCTCCATACATTTTGGGAGTCTCCCACATGCCTTTTTGCAAACTCAAAACGTGCCATTTTGTTTTTTTGCTGAAAGTAATGTCTTTCTTCTGGCCACTCTGCCATAAAGCCCAACTCTATGGAGCGTAAGGCTTATTGTCATCCTATATACAGATACTCCAGTCTCTGCTGTGGAACTCTGCAGCTCCTCCAGGGTTACCTTAGGTCTCTGTGCTGCCTCTCTGATTAATGCCCTCCTTGCCCGGTCTGTGAGTTTTGGTGTGCGGCCGTCTCTTGGCAGGTTTGCTGTTGTGCCATGTTCTTTCCATTTGGTTATGATAGATTTGATGGTGCTCCTAGGGATCATCATAGATTTGGATATTTTTTTATAACCTAACCCTGACTTGTACTTCTCAACAACATTGTCCCTTACTTGTTTGGAGAGTTTCTTGGTCTTCATGGCAGAGTTTGGTTAGTGGTGCCTCTTGCTTAGATGTTGCAGCCTCTGGGGCCTTTCAAAAAGGTGTGTATATGTAATGACAGATCATGTGACACTTAGATTGCACACAGGTGGACATCATTTCACTAATTATGTGACTTCTGAAGGTAATTGGTTGCACCAGAGTTTTTTACGGGCTTCATAACAAAGGGGGTGAATACATACACACATGCCAATTATCAGTTTTTTTATTTCTGAAAAAGTTTTATGTATATATTTGTCTAATTTTACTTCACCAACTTAGACTATTGTGTTCTGAGCCATTACATATAATTCAGATTAAAAAAACATTGAACTAAAGGCTGTAATGCAACAAAATAGGTAAAAAGCCAAGGGGGGTGAATACTATTGCAAGGCACTGTATGTGCGTATATGCGGGGGGGGGGTTCATGTGCTTGGGTGTAATTTTCTTTTTTTTATTTACTATTTGTTTCTCATCACAGTTACTTATTTTTAAATTCCCAGCTCAACTTACCAGCCAGCCTGCAACCAACGGAATTGTCCTCTCTAAGGCCCCTTTCACACTGGGGCGGTGGGGGCGTCGGTGGTACAACAGCGCTATTTTTAGCGCTGCTGTACCGTCGTTCTTGCAGCTGT
This sequence comes from Lithobates clamitans, assembly GCA_037952925.1. NCBI lineage: Eukaryota > Metazoa > Chordata > Amphibia > Anura > Ranidae > Lithobates > Lithobates clamitans. Next base: position 1,464,767 of record JBBGZY010000771.1, on the reverse strand, counting down.
ATTCAGCCGCTAGCAGTGCGGTTTTAACCCCCGCTGGCGGCCGAAAAAGGGTTAAAATCACTCGTACAGCCCGGCTATAGCCGCGGTATTGCCGCGGTATAGCCGCGGTATAGCCGCGCTGTCCCATTGATTTCAATGGGCAGGAGCGGTTTAGGAGCGGTGAATACACCGCTCCTTCACCGCTCCAAAGATGCGGTTTGCAGGACTTTTTTCACCGTCCTGTCAGCGCACCGCTTCAGTGTGAAAGCCCTCGGGCTTTCACACTGAACAAACAGCGGAGGCTGTTTAGGGGCGGTTTGCAGGCGGTATTTTTAGCGCAATACCGCCTGCAAACCGCCCCAGTGTGAAAGGGGTCTAACAGTTCATCTCCCTCTCTCACTCCCCACCCCTCTCTTATCCACAACCCCCCTCTCTCTCTCATCCCCAATCCAAATATGGATGTAAGGGGGACCCCCACGCCGTTTTTTTCCCCTAAATTTTTCATTGCTGGCATTCCTTTGTTTACATTTCAGCTGTTAGCGGGAAAGCCGCTAGTCATCGGCGACAGCCAGCTTCCCGACCCGCTCCTTAACCAGCTATTCTTCATTCGAAAAATTATCGACCAATCTGAATTTAAATTGTTCCGAAAATTTGAAATTCGTAAGAAAATGAATAAACAAAACAAAAAACTTAACTGACTCCAAAATGAATCAACGAAACAAAATTAGTGACTTAACAAATGTAACCAAAACAAAACACACCCAGGATGGGAGATCCCATCCCAGGACGTCATATGTCTATGGCTGGGTAGGGAAGTGGTTAAGGATGATCAGAAGAAATGGACAGCACCTGAGTTAAATATATGAGTGTCACAGCAAAGGGTGTGAATACGTAGGACCATGTGATATTTCAGTTTTTCTTTTTTATTAAGGCTGGGTTCACACTGGTCCGACAAACGCTCCGACATTGGGAGCTCATGTCGCATGACGTGTGAAATTTAATGTTTCCCTATGGGAGCCGTCCTAACTGGTCCGACACAAGTCGTTCCGACTTTAGAAATGCTCCCTGTACTACTTTGGTCCGACTTTGATCCTACTTCAGCCTATTGACTATCATTGAAGTCGGATCAAAGTCGGATTGCCGTCTTGCATGATCCGACTTCGGCACGCGACTTGTGCTCAGATGATCTTGAGGGGGAACTCCGCGCCAAATTTTAAATGAAAATCCGGCATGGGTTCCCCCTCCAAGAGCATACCAGGCCCTTAGGTCTGGTATGGATCTAAGGGGAACCCCCTACGCCAAAAAAATCGGCGTGGGGTCCCCCCTAAAATCCATACCAGACCCTTATCCGAGCACGCAGCCCAGCCGGTCAGGAATGGGGGTGGGGACGAGCTGGCGGCCCCCCCTCCTGGACCGTACCAGGCCGCATGCCCTCAACATGGGGGGGTGCTTTGGGGCATGGGGGGCGCAGTGTGGGCCCCCCCACCCCAAAGCACCTTGTCCCCATGTTGATGAGGACAAGAGCCTCTTCCCGACAACCCTGGCCGTTGGTTGTCGGGGTCTGCGGGCGGGGGGCTTATCGGAATCCGGGAGCCCCCTTTAATAAGGGGGGCCCCCAGGTCCCGGCCCCCCACCCTATGTGAATGAGTATGGGGTACATCGAACCCCTACCCATTCACCTAGGGAAAAAGTGTCAATTTAAAAAAAAACACTACACAGATTTTTAAAGTAATTTATTAGACAGCTCCGGGGGTCTTCTTCCGACTTCGGGGGTCTCTCCGGTTCTTCTCCGCGCTCTCCGGGTCTTCTGCCGGGCTCCTCCGCTCTCTTCTGCTCTTTTGCTAAAGAGGAGGAGCCCGGTCTGCTGCCTTCTTCTCTTCGGGGGTCTCTCCGGTTCTTCTCCGCGCTCTCCGGATCTTCTGCCGGGCTCCTCCGCTCTCTTCTGCTCTTTTGCCGCTCTTTTGCTTAAGCGGAGGAGTCCGGTCTTCGGTCTTCTGCCCTCTTCTCTTCTCCTGATGTTGACACGACGCTCTCTCCGGCTAGAATGCTCTCTGTGCGCTCTGCTCTGACTTATATAGGCGGTGACCCCGCCCCCTTATGCCGTCACAGTCCCTGGGCATGCTGGGACTGTGACGTTTTAGGGGGCGTGGTCATCACTCCTCTGTCGGGAAGAGGCCCTTGTCCTCATCAACATGGGGACAAGGTGCTTTGGGGTGGGGGGGCCGCAGCGCGCCCCCCTCCCCCAAGGCAACAACCCCCCATGTTGAGGGCATGCGGCCTGGTACGGTTCAGGAGGGGGGCGCTCGCTCGTCCCCACCCCCATTCCTGTCCGGCCGGGCTGCGTGCTCGGATAAGGTTCTGGTATGGATTGGGGGGGACCCCCCACGCGTTTTTTTCGGCGTAGGGGGTTCCCCTCAAGGTCCATACCAGACCCAAGGGCCTGGTATGCTCTTGGAGGGGGAACCCATGCCGGATTTTTACTTAAAATTTGGCGCGGAGTTCCCCCTAAAGATTCATACCAAACACAGTGCCGGGCATTGGCGGGGATCCAAGTCGGATCCCCATTCATTGAAAGTCGGACACATGCCGGCTTCATGTCGCAGGGCAAAGTCGGATCCAAAGTAGGACGGCTGTCGTGTCGCACCAGTGTGAACCCAGCCTCAATCTGCAAAAATGTCAACAATTCTGTGTTTTTCTGTCAATATGGGGTGCTGTGTGTACATTAATGAGGAAAAAAATGAACTTAAATGATTTTAGCAAATGGCTGCAATATAACAAAGAGTGAAAAATGTAAGGTAGTCTGAATACTTTCCATCCCCACTGTATATGACACCGTACTGTACTGGTGACACTCTGATCACCTCACACCAGTCATATGATAAAACAGTGCCCATCAGTGCCTCCTCATCAGTGTCACCTATCATCAGTGTCACCTATCAGTGCCACCTATCAGAGCCTCCTCATCAGTGTCACTTATCAGTGCACGTCAGTGCCCTTTAGTGCCTCCTCATCAGTGTCACCTATCAGTGCCACCTATCAGAGCCTCCTCATCAGTGTCACCTATCAGTGCCACCTATCAGAGCCTCCTCATCAGTGTCACTTATCAGTGCACGTCAGTGCCCTTCAGTGCCTCCTCACCAGTGTCACCTATCAGTGCCACCTATCAGTTCCACCTGTCAGTGCCACCTCTCAGTGCCCTTTAGTGAACAACAAAGGAAATTGCCGCTCCAGGTGAGTGGCTCCAGATGCAATTTGATTAAACAAGACTCCTCACACAGGTGCAAAACCCTGGCTCGCCTGCCGTGAAAGACTGATTGAAGGAAGAAATTGTCTGCACACCGACGTAATTGAAGTCCATTTATTGAAAGTTCCATACAAATAATGACACACCACAGTTGCAGAGCCGGAACAGAGGTGGACTAGTGTCGCACAGCTACACTGTGCTTAATCATCACCCTGAGGCGTGCTACTGACATTCCTAAAATAGGCCCCCCACACCACACCCGTGTCCACAGGTGTGGGTGGGTATCAGTAGACACCCCACCTGTTCCAACCTATCATTTTTGAAGGCCCTTCATATTTCTAACACATAGGATGCACATACCAAGAATTACACTCCAAAATAATTATATTGAGGTAAGGGTAAAAAAAAAAAATATTACTTGTGGTTTTAGTAGTGCAGTTGTCCACAGAGGAGAGCATTGGTCCAGGCAGCAGGCAGGAACGTGCTTAGCGACAACAATAGTAATTATCCAGGCAGCAGGCAGGAATTGTCAGGAGCATCTAGAGCTCCTGTTCCTCATTCCAGCATCTGAAGCATCATCATATAAGTGGTGTGAGGTGATCAGGGTGTCACCGGTACAGTAAAGCGTCATCATATAACTGGTGTGGGGTGATCAGGGTATCACCGGTACAGTAAAGCATCATCATATAACTGGTGTGAGGTGATCAGGGTGTCACCAGTGCAGTACAGCGTCATCATATAACTGGTGTAAGGTGATCAGGGTGTCACCAGTATAGTACAATGTCAGGATATGTAAGGAAATGCCAGGATATTGCCAGGATTCCTAGGACCTCCAGTACTCACAAGATCCCTGCCGAGTCTTCCAGTTTTGCCAGGATTCCTGGGACCTCTGGTACTAACATGATCCCTGCCGGGTATTCCGGTATTACCAAGATTTCTGGGACCTGCAGTATTCACAGGATCCCTGCCAGGTCTTCTTGGATCTCCAGGATTTTTAGGACCTCCAGTACTCACAACATCCCTGCTGGATCTTCCAGTAGTGTCAGGATTCCTAGGACCTCCAGTACTCACAAGATCTCTGCTGGGTCTTCCAGTATTGCCAGGATTCCTAGCATCTCCAGGACTCACAAGATCTAGTATTGCCAGGATTCCTGGGACCTCCAGTTCTCACAGGAATCCTGCCGGGTCTACCAGTATTGTCAGGATTTCTAGGACCTCCCGTACTCACAGGATTCTTGCCGGGTCTTCCAGTATTGGCAGGATTCCTAAGACCTCCAGTACTCTAGGATCCTTGCCAGGTCTTCTAAGATCTCCAGGATTCTCAGGACCTCCAGTACCCACAACATCCCTGCTGGATCTTCCAGTAGTATCAGGATTCCCAGGACATACAGTACTCACAGGATCCCTGTCAGGTCTTCCAGTTTTGTCAGAATTCCTGGGACCTCCAGTACTCACAAGATCCCTGCTGGGTCTTCCAGTATTGTCAGGATTTCTAGGACCTCCCGTACTCACAGGATCCTTGTGGGTCTTCCAGTATTGGCAGGATTCCTAAGACCTCCGGTACTCTAGGATCCTTGCCGGGTCTTCTAAGATCTCCAGGATTCTCAGGACCTCCAGTACCCACAACATCCCTGCTGGATCTTCCAGTAGTATCAGGATTCCCAGGACCTACAGTACTCACAGGATCCCTGTCAGGTCTTCCAGTTTTGTCAGAATTCCTAGGACCTCCAGTACTCACAAGATCCCTGCTGGGTCTTCCAGTATTGTCAGGATTTCTAGGACCTCCAGTACTCACAAGATCCCTGCCGGGTCTTCCAGTATTGTCAGGATTCTCAGGACTTGCAGTAATCACAGGATCCCTGCCTGGTCTTCCCGTGTTGTCAGGATTTCTAGGACCTCCAGCACTCACAAGATCCCTATCAGGTCTTCCAGTATTGTCAGGATTCCTAGGACCTCCAGTACTCACAAGATCCCTGCTGGGTATTCCAGTATTGCCAGGACCTCCAGTACTCACAAGATCCCTGCCGGGTCTTCCAGTATTGTCAGGATTCCCAGGACCTCCAGTACTCACAGTATCCCTGTCGGGTCTTCCAGGACTTTCAGATACCAGCAACACACAGAGTACATAGTTCACAATGAGTCTTAAAACTCCTAGACCTGCATTGTAAAAAAGAGCAGTAAAGCACAACCATTGTGTAGCACTGCAAAGCAGGTCCTGCATATGTAATATGCAAATGTGTTGGAACATGACAGAGAGGCCACTGCTTTCACATAAAGCAGGGGTCTCCAAATTATGGGCAGTGGGCCACATCCGGCTTATTTCAAGACTCTATCTGGCCCACAGTTAGTGTTGTATCCTCAATGAGTAAATATTGAGGATTCAGGTCAACATAGGCTGCCTATGTTCTCTGTTTCTCCTCTTTAACCAAGCTACGACCGCCCTGCATTCTCACAACCAGTGATGTGCCTGCACCAGCATTAACAGAAGGATGGAACTTCTTCTATCCAGACCTGCTCCACCTCCCACCCTGCTGCTACAGTCAAACTGTAAGCCCTAAAATGGTTAGGAGGACTTTGATGTAAAAGGGGAATCTAATAGCAACTATGATGTAAGTGGAAACTCTGATGGGGACTGTGATGTAGGGGGAGAATATGATGGGGAATCTGATGTAAGGCTGGACTCTGGTGGGGACTCTAATGTAAGAGGGGACTCTAATGGGGAGCCTAATGTAAGGTAGGACTCTGATAAGGACTTGGATGTAATGGGGGACTATGACAGAGACCCTGATTTAAGGGGGACTCTGATGGGGACACTGATGTAAGGAGGGACTCTGATTCCTGCATAAATGACACTCTTAGGGAGAACCTGTGCCAGACTGTGGCCAGTGGGAATAGAAAACATTGTGGTGTCGATGAGAGCAAACAGTGCCTCATAATTGGTTTTAGGGAAGAAATAGTGCCCTATTGTTTGCATCAGTGGAAGGAATGGTGCCCTATTATTGGTATTTAAGGTAGGAATGGTGCCCAATCATTGGTGTCAGTGGGAGGAATGGTGCCCCATCATTAGTGTCTATAGGAAAAATGGTGCTCCATCATTGGTGTCAGTGGGAGGAATGGTGCCCCATCATTAGTGTCTGTAGGAAAAATGGTGCTCCATCATTGGTGTCTGTGGGAAGAATGGTGCTCCATCATTGGTGTCAGTGGGAAGAATGGTCCCCCATCATTAGTGTCTGTGGGAAGAATGGTCCCCCATCATTAGTGTCTGTAGGAAGAATAGTGACCCATCATTAGTGTCTGTGGGAAGAATAGTGACCCATCATTAGTGTCTGTGGGAAGAATAGTGACCCATCATTAGTGTCTGTGGGAAGAATAGTGACCCATCATTAGTGTCTGTGGGAAGAATAGTGACCCATCATTAGTGTCTGTGGGAAGAATAGTGACCCATCATTAGTGTCTGTAGGAAAAATGGTGCTCCATCATTGGTGTCTGTGGGAAGAATGGTCCCCCATCATTAGTGTCTGTGTGAAGAATGGTCCCCCATCATTAGTGTCTGTGGGAAGAATAGTGACCCATCATTAGTGTCTGTGGGAAGAATAGTGACCCATCATTAGTGTCTGTGGGAAGAATAGTGACCCATCATTAGTGTCTGTGGGAAGAATATTGACCCATTTATTAGTGTCTGTGGGAAGAACAGTGACCCATCATTAGTGTCTGTGGGAAGAATAATGACCCATCATTAGTGTCTGTGGGAAGAATGGTGCTCCATCATTGGTGTCTGTGGGAAGAATGGTCCCCCATCATTAGTGTCTGTGGGAAGAATGGTCCCCCATCATTGGTGTCTGTGGGAAGAATGGTGCTCCATCATTGGTGACTGTGGGAAGAATAGTCCCCCATCATTAGTGTCTGTGGGAAGAATAGTGACCCATCATTGGTGTCTGTGGGAAGAATGGTCCCCCATCATTAGTGTCTGTGGGAAGAATGGTGCTCCATCATTGGTGTCTGTGGGAAGAATGGTGCTCCATCATTGGTGTCTGTGGGAAGAATAGTCCCCCATCATTAGTGTCTGTGGGAAGAATAGTGACCCATCATTTGTGTCTGTGGGAGGAGTAGTGCCCCTTCGTTGGTGTCAGTGGGTGGCATGGAACCCCAAGGGCCGGATAAAGGCAAGCAAAGAGCCACATCGCAGTTCGCAGACCACTGATTTATAAAACTGAAAAAATGATGTGGCCCCTATACTGAAAAGTTTGGAGACCCCTGACATAGAAAAAGGAATATTCCTTTCTTCTCTGCAGCATACTGGCACTGGGCAGACTTTTCTACTCAGGCTGTGATTGCTTTCTAAAGAAAACAATCTGTAACCCTTCTTTTCTTTTCATACACATGGAATGTATTCAGTTGATTTAAACAGGAAGTGCAGTTGGGCTTTAACTCTATAGCATCTACCAAACACTAAGACCCCTTTCAAACTGAGGCATTTTTCAGGCGCTTTTGGGTTAAAAATAGCGCCTTAAAAACGCCTCCGCTGCAGCCCCAGTGTGAGAGCCCGAGTGCTTTCACACTGTGGCGGTGCGCTTGCAGGACGTTAGAAAAAGTCCTGCAAGCAGCGTCTTTGGGGCGGTGGAGGCGCGGTGTATACACCACCGCCCCTGCCCATTAAAATCGACAGCAGCGCTTTTTCGGGCGCATTTAACCCTTTCTTCTTTAGCGTCCGAAAAAGCGCCGCTAAAAAGACAGTAAATCGCCGCTAAAACTAGCGCCGCTTTACCGCTAATGCCCGGCGCGGCTCAATGTGAAAGGGCTCTCAAAGACCAGTTCTGGGTGGACTGACCTTTTAAATATTAATTTTAATTGTTTTGATATGTATATTTTTGTACTTGGAAACATATCTTGTGCATTTTCAAAAAGAATATTTGCTGTTAAAGAAGTCCTTAATGGAACGATCGTTCACGAGAAACGCTTTATGAGCACAGGATCAGCTATGACTCCGACGAGCCATGTCTACAGGTAGTTGGAGTAACATCCATTATTACCAATATTTCACTTTCAAGTGTTAAGATACACCACAGACATCTCTTTGATGGGAGGAAACCATGGACATCACATCGGGTGAAGCCTTTGATATTATTCATCAGTCAACACAGGAGAAATGACAATGGTTGTTAACCCCCCTCTGTGTTCCCGGCGTTATGGACAATTAGGAGCTGAAGAACATAATTACCAGCGAGTGTCGCTCGACTTCCCTTTCTAGTCCTGTCTCCATTAGCATCACTGGGTACTTTTTAGTGCACTCTCACCATTCAAGCCACGTTCCAGTTTTGGGGGGAGTGTAGCTCAGTGGCCCCAAATCTCTGCCACTAATTGCCTTTAATGGATTTTGTTCAAAACTCAAGCATCCTCTAGAAGTGACCATCTCCGTCTTACATCAACATCACTTATTACAGGAAAACTGTAAGCAAAGCACATAACGCAGCCACATGAAATTCCATTTACCGTAGGTCATTTTAATGCCGTGCCTTTTGTTTAATAATGGCACAAATACATTCAAATATGTACCAACAATGGGAAAGTTGGAGAAACTCTAATGCACCCATTGTAAGATATAAGATACACAACAGAAGTGTTTAACCGCTTCAGCCCCGGAAGATTTTACCCCCTTCCTGACCAGAGCACTTTTTGCGATTCGGCACTGCGTCGCTTTATAAGCAAAAGATTGCCGCTCCAATCTCTCAAATCCGTATCAAGACTACCCGCCCTAATGGAACTCACAGGTGCTGGCTCTGCACAAGCTTGAGGAAAGAGAAAAATATCCTGGATGGCCGCACACCATAGAAGGCATCCTTATTGATATGAAGAAATAAAATCCAAATGCAGTCACCTCATGTACAGGGAGGAACAGGAAAGATAGCTAACATGTTTCACGCCCCATGATGGCGCTTATTCATAGGCGCCATCATGGGGCGTGAAACATGTTAGCTATCTTTCCTGTTCCTCCCTGTACATGAGGTGACTGCATTTGGATTTTATTTCTTCATATCAATAAGGATGCCTTCTATGGTGTGCGGCCATCCAGGATATTTTTCTCTTTCCTCACTGCGTCGCTTTAACTGACAATTGCGCGGTCGTGCAAAGATGCAGCCAAACAAAATTGACGTCCTTTTTTTCCCCACATATAGAGCTTTCTTTTTGTGGTATTTGATCACCTCTGCGGTTTTTATTTTTTGCGCTATAAACAAAAAAAGAGCGACAATTTAGAAAAAAAAAAACGCATTATTTTTGACTTTTTTGCTATAATAAATATCCCCCAAAAATATATAAAAAAACTATTTTTTTCTTCTCAGTTTAGACCGATATGTATTCTTCTACATATTTTTGGTAAAAAAAAATCGCAATAAGCGTATATTGATTGGTTTGCACAAAAGTTATAGCGTCTACGTAATAGGGGATAGTTTTATGGCATTTTTATTGTTAACTTTTTTTTTTTATTAGTAATGGCGGCGATCTGTGATTTTTATCGGGACTACGATATTATGGCAGACACATCGGACATTTTTTACACTATTTTGGGACCATTGTCATTTATACAGCGATCAGTTTTATAAAAATGCACTGATTACTGTGTAAATGACACTGGCAGGGAAGGGGTTAACCACTAGGGGGCGATGAAGGGGTTAAGTGTGTCGTAGGGAGTGATTCTAACTGTGGGGGGGTGGGCTTCCAGTCAAATGACAGCGATCAGTGCTCCCGATGACAGGGAGCAGTGATCTCTGTCATGACAAAAGGCAGAACGGGAAATGCCTTGTTTGCACTTCCCCGTTCTGCAGCTCCGTGACACGATCGCTGGGAGAAGCGGCTGCTAGCCCTGCTTCTTAAGGGGGACGTACATGTACGCCCGTTTGCCCACCACTGCCATTGTGCCGACATATATCGGCGTGCTCCGGTCGGCAAGTGTGTCACGTACCTTACAGTCCGAAATGACGAGGGTGGCCTCTTGCGCGGTCCCGGTCCGAGCACCCCTGGAGGTTGAGACAGGGCTGCTAGGGCAGCGAAAGGGTGCAGGTGCCTGCTGGCCGGATCGGGAACACCGGAGCCTTCGTGGAGGAGGTGGGATGCTGATCACTGGATTGGTTCAGGAAAAGTCCAGCAGGAATACTTGCAGGGTCAAGGACAGGCAAGAGTTGGCAACGTGCTGGCAGTGAGGTACACAATCGGCAGGCAGGTTTGTAGTCCGCGACTGGCGGAGGTTGGCAACAAGCTGGCAGGGAAGTACAGGATCAGGAGACAGAGCCATAGTCAGAAGTTCAAACCGGGTTCGGTACAGGAAGCAGAAAGAAAAAGAAGATATCCCCCGTGGGGCTTTAAAGCAGCAAAAAATTATGAAAATAATAAGTTGTTACTTGAAAGGGTTTTTTAATTAGCAGGACTTAACCGTAATGGTTAAAATAAGAGCTGTGCTACAGGAGATAATACAAATGAAGCTGGCACAAGTTTATACAATGATCAAGCGCTATAATGGGGTGATAATTCTGACGCGTTTCGACCCCGTTGGGTCATCTTCAGAGGATTGAGGCGCTGTGACGAAATTTACGTATTAGAGTTCATGGATGTGACCATAAAAATATAATATAATATATATATATGTTTAACAGTATAATTACCAATCACATTGTGTTTGAGCAGTTTCTCCTGAGCTTATAATTCTCCGACGTCTTCCCCACCGGGTCCCGACAGGGGTCCCCGGCCGTCCACCACGTCAGCAGGGGAAAAGGGGGGGCCTCACTCGTCCATGCGTGTCTTACAAGGAGTCACACCAAGTGGATATTTCCCAAAACTGGGGAGGAGCGTGGGGGCAAGCGAGCGAGACCTGCAGCCAAAGCATCAAATAACAGACAACTGTACCATCAGTGCGTTCTGTTTAGCACGGATAGAGATATATGTATCATGTGTCACTTTTTGAAAAAAAGGGATAACTCTGTTAATAATTTATTTAATATTTGTTTAATGTTGTCTGTACTTATTGGGGTCAGCGATGTATGAATATTCCCATAGTGATGATGGTAACAAAGGGGGGGGGGGGGGCAAGGGGTTAACAAAGGTAGATGGGACTGCATGTAGATATCAGTATGTCAGAGTATGTAATGTAATAAGTAAATAGTGGTATGTATGCGTTGGCCGTGAAATAAATGACAAAGTAGGGTGAGAATATAGGAATGTAAAGAAAAAGGCGAGTGTGGGGAGAACATGTGAGGAAAGAAGGGGACAGGCAGACTAGTGGGAAGGGGAAAAAAAAAAAAACCCAGGGGAAAGGAAGGGGATGGGAAGCAGAGGCAGGCAGAGATGCAGGGATAATCCGAGAGAGTAGTCGAGGAAGCCAGAGGTTCAGGATCAAGGTCAATCAAACAAGGCAACAGGAACTTGCTGAGACAATCCAGCACTGACACTAGTATGCTGATCATTTAAATAGGACGCCTTGCGCCGTGATTCGTTAGCGTGCGAACGTGCCCGGGCTGATGTGCACTCGTTTGTATAGGTGCGTTAACGTGCGTGCCTAGTCCGGGGCTCGCTCTTTCTTGCCGTACGTCTGGCTGGCGCATGGGAACGAGCATTTGTGATGGTTCCCTGACAAAGTGGTTAATGACAAGCTCCAGGGAATTTTTTTATCATGGCAAAAAAATATATGACCAAACCATATACTGTGTGTGTGTGTATATATATATATATATATATATATACACACACACACACACACACTATATTTCCAAAAGTATTGGGACACCTGCCTTTACACGCACATCAACTTTAATGGCATTCCAGTCTTAGTCCGTAGGGTTCAATATTGAGTTGGCCCTCCCTTTGCAGCTATAACAGCTTCAACTCTTCTGGGAAGGTCGTCCACAAGGTTTAGGAGTGTGTCTATGGTAATGTTTGACAAAGGGCAGATAAAAGGCAACATCGTACAGGATGCAGGGCAAGAGCAAGATCAGGAGCAAGAACAGAAGTAGGAGCAGGATAAATGGCAAGCAGCATCTGACTTAGCACAAAAAACAAAACGCTGGCGTCTGTCAGCAGAATAGGGAACTAGTGTTTGTAAAGGCAGAAGTTTTATTTTTACCTTACTGCATTCTATGCAGTAAGGTAAAAAACCTTCTGCATGCAGCCCCCCCAAATACAAACGCGACCTTGATCCAGCAATTTGCACGAGAGCTGAGGCTCTCGCTCCTGATTGGCTCAGGTACAGAGCCAATGAGGAGGGAGCTCGCACGAGTGCCCCCATAGCAAGCGGCTTGCACTCGGCAGGGGGGTGGAGCCAGGAGCACTGGCGAGGGACCTCTGAAGTGGGGGATCAAAGCTACTCTGTGCAAAACCGTTGCACAGAGCAGGTAAGTATAACATGTTTGTTATTTTAAGAAAAAAGGCTTTACAGTTACTTTAAGTACCCTCCCAGCAGCCAGCATCAGGTGGAGACTGATTACTGGGGATCTGCTGGCTGCTGAGAGACACCTGCTGGCGGACATTGGAGCGACAACTTTCCGCTCTGGGAAGCACAGTGCCACCAGCAGGTTACACAAGTCTTGACAGATGGCCTTGGAACCTAGGAAATCGATATGCAATGGTTTACTGCTGGAGGCTTAATTTGTTGAAATGAATCACTGGATTGAATTACCTCATCTTCATGTGTAAAAAATAAGGGATCTTGTTTCAGCCTCGCAGTAATTAATAAAAATGCAGTTTAGTATGCAAGCTTCCAGAGACCCTGACAGTTCTGAAATCAATAAGGGCTTTTCAGGATAAAGGGATCCTTAAAGTGGATCTTTTAGTGCTTGATCACACCAGTCCCATGTGTGGTTTAATTTGTCAGTCGTTGTGCTGATAGTGTCCCTGTGGAGCAACGGGATGATATGTGGGCTGCTTCTGTGCACTGAGGAGCTATCACAAAAGATCCCAGGATGTAAAGACATAGGGGGGTTATTTACTAAAACTGGAGAGTGCAAAATCTGGTGCAACTCTGCTTAGAAACCAATCCGCTTCCAGATTTTATTGCCAAAACCTAATTGAACAAGCTGAAGTTAGAAGCTGGTTGGCTACTATGTACAGCTGCACCAGATTCTGAGTGATCCAGTTTTAGTAAATCTACTCCCAATATTTGAATCTGAATTCTAAGCGCTACACCAGAATGAGTCTAGAGTAAGGATTTCTTCCAAATCCTTATTGGGTGCAAGAGCCAATGCGTTTCGGGGGATCCTTAATTGAGTTGGCTCTTGCAGCCAATTAATGTTTGGAAAAAAAACCTTTCTCTGGACTATAACATTCCAGTGTGGCCAGCTGAGACGCTGCTATATCAATCCGCAGGTGTGATCCGGCAATGTCTAAAGCTGCTGGACCGGTGTGGGAGCAAAGCAGGGAAATACAACTAGGGTTGCACCGATACCAGTATCGGTATTGGTGCCGAATCTAAGCATTTGCATGAGTATCAGTACTGGTGCAAAATGCTCCGATACCTGAAACCAAAACTTTAAGGCTCGGTTCTTTCAACTGTCAGGGGGATTCACCCACTGACAGCTGCAATGTAAACAAACAAACAAAAAATCTGGCAATTACAGGTTGTTAAATAGGAGGTCCTGCCCCCCCCCCCCCCCCCCAAGAAAAATTAAGTCAGCAGCTACAAATATGGACACTTATCTGTCCAAGGAGCCCGCGATGTCAGCACCCCAGGCAAACTTCGGATTGGCTGTCGGGTGCAGCGCCGCCATTCCTGGTAAGGGAACATGGCAGTGAAACCTTTCAGCTTCACAGCTGGTTCCCTACTGCGCGTGCTGTGCTTTCTAATTGGTCCGGCGGCAGAGGAAGGAGGAGGCGGGCCGAACTTCCAGGAAATCGTGCAGCGGCCCCGTTTTCCCGGAAGTGGGGAATGGCACCTGTCAAAAACAGTTACCCGTTCTCCCCTCCCCCCTAAAAGGTGCCAAATGTGGGGGAGGAGACGGATAAGTGGAAGTTCCGCTTTAAGGAGTGGAGCCGCCATGTCCTTGACAAATGATGACTCGTTCAGCTGTCAGTGTGGTTCCCCTGTTGTAAACAAGTGTAAACAATTGGAGCTGTCCAAAAAAAAAAAAAAAAAAGCAGCCCACCAATGTTTATCAACAACATTGCTTAGCCGCTAAAACAGAAAGATAAAAAGAAACATTGTTTCATTTTGTATCTTTCTATTTCTTCACCTACAGATCAAAGGGATGAACTTCGATCTGCAGATTAAGTCAGTTTATAAAGCAACCTGTCAAGTAAATAAAAAGTTTATTTTGTGTGTTTTTTTGTTTTTATAATTAATGTAAATTAAATTATTTTCCTGATGACCTATTTTACGAAACTATTAATAATTATAACTTTTTTTTTGTTTGCTTTGTTCGTTAATATTTTTACACCTTTAATATATATTTACACATTAAAAAAAGCGCAACATTTAAAAAAAAAATCAATTTATTTCATTTGTAAATAACTTTTCAGTGCTTTGTACCATTGCTGACAGCTGAAGTGTAAACAAAACTGTTGCCGGCAGGTATCGGTAATTGGTATCGGCCAGCACTAAAAAAAAATTATAGGTACTGGTGCATCCCTAAAGATTACATATGTAGCGCTTACCCCCGAAGGAGCGACTGATTTAAATTGAGTCTTTGCCGTTACCCCCTTACCTGTATTGCCAATAGACACGGGACTTAGAGTCTGTATTAGGCCTTACGCCCACCAATGTATGCACCAGTCACTTTGTTATGTTTCCAATGCTTTATTGCATAACTTTTGAAGAAGTAGCAGTAAAGAGGTAGAAAGGGAGTTGTAGGAGGGTTCAGATACCTTATGCAGATCACTGAGGAATTTGAGATCCTGAAGACAAACACACCTTCAGTCAACAGATCTTTTCCCACCCGGATAGGCCTCTCTCACTGACCTAGCAGCCGGAATGGCGCACGGACGAAAAGTCTCTGCCACAGACTTGAGAAGAACAAAATGGTTGCACGATCCTCTGCCACAGGATTTAGTATTAGATGAACAGCAAACGCAGTACCAGAACCTTTAAGCCGATCCGGCAGTACTGTGCTGTAGGTTGGTTAGGTATAGGTGCGTCCTCCAAGTAAGTTACCAGGCCCTCCCGAGAGACCAGCCTTCATCCTGGCTCTCTCCAGCAAGGGTCCTCCCCTGGATCTCCTCAGTTTGGCTCCGCTTCTTCCTAACAGGCAAGACAGCCTAAGGACCACCTCTGCGGTGGTAGGCCCCATACAGACTTCTGGGCCTACTCGTAGTCACATAGCCTCGGGCCAGCGTGGCCCCGAGACAGGAGAAAAGTTACCACATACCTTATGCCAGGAGGGCCAGGAGGTAAGAGAGCGAAGAACTTAAGTACCCTCTCCCAGAATGCACAGCGGTGGACCACCCCCACTGGGCTGTTTCCAAGAAAGAAGAGCACTGAATACACTTCAGCCTGTTGCTCTTCCAACACTGGCCTGTGGTGACAACGACACCTACAGACCACAGTGTGGAACTACACGCAACACAGCCAATGCTGGAACAGAAGCTAATTTAACGACAGATTAAATCTGAACTATATACAGAACAGATAACCCCCTTAATTTACAAGAAAGCACCCGATCAACAGGAGCAGGGCGCTACACATATCCGTAGCACTACAGGTAACAGATGAGCTTTACATGTCAGTAGCACTATGGGTAACAGTTCTGTGACTGTATATAGTACTTCTAAACAAACTTTTCCCCAGTACTTCTCTAAAAGTGTTTTTTTTTTTTTTTTTTACAATCGAGTTTATTGCTGGGGTGTGATAAAAAGGTCTGTGCACCCGCACGCCCCCGTCACATGATTATTCATTCACAAACTGTTCACTCGTCCCCCGTAATGGCTTATTTACCGAAGGACCTCAGCCTGCTATCGACACTTCCCTCCGCCTTGTGAACGATTGACCCAGCGGGTCAATAAATATTAAATTACATCACACAGGACAATGATGCCATCCGGCCCATGTTCCACCAAGTTATCTCAATTAATATTGAAAACTAATTTACCAGGACATTGAACGCACTATCCGCTCAGTTCACTGATCATTGAACGCATTAGAATCCCATGCATTATTTCTTCTTAACACGTAGCACAACATCTGTTGTGTTTTTTAATTTTTTTAATTTTTTTTTTTTTTTAATAGCGCTAGTTTTTGTGAGGATTGGTAATTAGCGATGACTCAGTCTGATGCAATGAAATGGTAACAACTTGAGTCAAATGCCATTTTGGTTACTGTGCTCATAAACAATCACCCGGGCTCCCTGCCTCTCTCTGCATTAATAATATATTTCACATCGTCTTTCTCCAAACTCAATCACTGGATTGAATTACCTCATTTTCATGCGTAAAAAAAAAATAAAATAACAGGATCTTGTTTCAGCCTTGCGGTGATGAATAAAAATGCTGTTTAACATGCAAGTTTCCAGAGACCCTGACAGTTCTAAAATCAATAAGGGCTTTTTCCAGGAGAAAGGGATCCTTATAGTGGATCTTTTAGGGCTTGATCACACTAGTCCTATTCAGCTGCATCGGGCAACGTTGCTTAAAAAAAAGGAGCTCCGGGCTCCTTCAGAAAAAAAATTAAAAGTCAGCAGCTACAAATACTGTGGCTGCTGATTTTTATTATTAGGACACATACCTGTCCAGGAATCCAGTGGAGTCCTTACACAAGCTTCATTGTTCAATTGGATCTCGGGTGCTGCCATCACCACTAAGGGAAACTGGCAGTGAAACCTTGCGGCTTCACAGCCAGTTCCCTATTGCACATGTGCGAAGCGCGCTGCGCTCTGTGAATGGGCTGGCTGCAGGGGAAGAAGGAAGGGGGACAAAGTGAGCTGGAAGTGGAAGTGGGTACCTGTCAAAACCAGGTACCGCCCCCCCACAAAAGTTGCCAAATCATGCAGCGGGGGGGGGGGGGCAGACAAGCGGAACTTCCCTTTTGGGGTGCAGCTCCACTTTAAATTCCAGCCCAAGGGCGTTATATTACGTCTTTGACTTTGAGTGGGGATATCTGAATGATGGGTGCAGCTACAGGCATCATTCAGATATCTTGGGAAAAATGATCCCCACTACGGTTGTTGGTCTTAAAAATGTTTCATGTTACTGAAAAGCCACAGTGAACAAACGCAGATTAAGTCAGTTGACGCGTTTCAGCCTATAAGGCCTTAGTCATATACGACTAAGGCCTTATAGGCTGAAGCGCGTCAACTGACTTGATCTGCGTTTGTTCACTGTGGCTATTTAACCACTTGAGCCCCGGACCATTATGCTGCCTAAGGACCAGAGGTCTTTTTCCAATTTGGCACTGCGTCGCTTTAACTGCTAATTGCGCGGTCATGCAATGCTGTACCCAAACGAAATTTGCGTCCTTTTCTTCCCACAAATAGAGCTTTCTTTTGATGGTATTTGATCACCTCTGCGGTTTTTATTTTTTGCGCTATAAACGGAAAAAGACCGAAAATTTTGAAAAAAAATGATATTTTCTACTTTTTGTTATAAAAAAAATCCAATAAACTAAATTTTAGTCATACATTTAGGCCAAAATGTATTCGGCCACATGTCTTTGGTAAAAAAAATGTCAATAAGCGTATATTTATTGGTTTGCGCAAAAGTTATAGCGTCTACAAACTAGGGTACATTTTCTGGAATTTACACAGCTTTTAGTTTATGACTGCCTATGTCATTTCTTGAGGTGCTAAAATGGCAGGGCAGTGCAAAACCCCCCCAAATGACCCCATTTTGGAAAGTAGACACCCCAAGGAAATTGCTGAGAGGCATGTTGAACCCATTGAATATTTATTTTTTTTGTCCCAAGTGATTGAAAAATGACAAAAAAAAAAAAAAAAAAAAAAATTTACAAAAAGTCGTCACTAAATGATATATTGCTCACACAGGCCATGGGCATATGTGGAATTGCACCCCAAAATACATTTAGCTGCTTCTCCTGAGTATGGGGATACCACATGTGTGGGACTTTTTGGGAGCCTAGCCGCGTACGGGGCCCCGAAAACCAATCACCGCCTTCAGGATTTCTAAGGGTGTGAATTTTTGCTTTCACTCTTCACTGCCTATCACAGTTTCGGAGGCCATGGAATGCCCAGGTGGCACAAAACCCCCCAAAATGACCCCATTTTGGAAAGTAGACACCCCAAGCTATTTGCTGAGAGGCATATTGAGTCCATGGAATATTTTATATTTTGACACAAGTTGCGGGAAAGTGACACTTTTTTTTTTTTTTTTTTTTTTTTCCATAAAGTTGTCACTAAATGATATATTGCTCACACAGGCCATGGGCATATGTGGAATTGCACCCCAAAATACATTTAGCTGCTTCTCCTGAGTATGGGGATACCACATGTGTGGGACTTTTTGGGAGCCTAGCCGCGTACTGGACCCCGAAAACCAATCACTGCCTTCAGGATTTCTAAGGGTGAAAATTTTTGATTTCACTCTTTACTGCCTATCACAGTTTCGGAGGCCATGGAATGCCCAGGTGGCACAAAACCCCCCCAAATGACCCCATTTTGGAAAGTAGACACCCCAAGCTATTTGCTGAAAGGCATGGTGAGTATTTTGCAGCTCTCATTTGTTTTTGAAAATGAAGAAAGACAAGAAAAAACATTTTTTTTTTTCTTTTTTCAATTTTCAAAACTTTGTGACAAAAAGTGAGGTCTGCAAAATACTCACTATACCTCTCAGCAAATAGCTTGGGGTGTCTACTTTCCAAAATGGGGTCATTTGGGGGGGTTTTGTGCCACCTGGGCATTCCATGGCCTCCGAAACTGTGATAGGCAGTGAAGAGTGAAATCAAAAATTCACGCCCTTAGAAAGCCTGAAGGCGGTGCTTGGTTTTCGGGGTCCCGTACGCGGCTAGGCTCCCAAAAAGTCCCACACATGTGGTATCCCCGTACTCAAGAGAAGCAGCAGAATGTATTTTGGGGTGTAATTTCACATATTTCCATGGCATGTTTGAGCAATATATCATTTAGTGACAACTTTGTGCAAAAAAATAAAAAAAAATAAAAAATTTGTCTCTTTCCCGCAACTTGTGTCGCAATATAAAATATTCCATGGACTCGACATGCCTCTCAGCAAATAGCTTGGGGTGTCTACTTTCTAAAATGGGGTCATTTGGGGGGGTTTTGAACTGTCCTGGCATTTTATGCACAACATTTAGAAGCTTATGTCACACATCACCCACTCTTCTAACCACTTGAAGACAAAGCCCTTTCTGACACTTATTGTTTACATGAAAAAGTTTTTTTTTTTTGCAAAAAAATTACTTTGAACCCCCAAACATTATATATTTTTTTAAAGCAAATGCCCTACAGATTAAAATGGTGGGTTCATTTTTTTTTTTCACACAGTAATTGCGCAGCGATTTTTCAAACGCATTTTTTGGGGAAAAAACACACTTTTTTTAATTTTAATGCACTAAAACACGCTATATTGCCCAAATGTTTGATGAAATAAAAAAGATGATCTTAGGCCGAGTACATGGATACCAAACATGACATGTTTTAAAATTGCGCAAAAACGTGCAGTGGCAACAAAATAAATACATGTTTAAAAGCCTTCAAAAGCCTTTACAGGTTACCACTTTAGATTTACAGAGGAGGTCTACTGGAAAAATTACTGCACTCGATCTGGCCTTCGCGGTGATACCTCACATGCATGGTGCAATTGCTGTTTACGTTTGACGACAGACCGCCGCTTGCGTTCGCCTTAGCGCGATAGCAGGGGGCGACAGGGGTGTTTTTTTTTTTTTTTTTTTTTTCTTTATTATTTTTTTGCTTTTTTAATCTTACTTTTAAACTGTTCCTTTCATATTTTTTTTTTTAATCATTTTTATTGTTATCTCGGGGAATGTAAATATCCCCTATGATAGCAATAGGTAGCGACAGGTACTCTTTTTTGAAAAAATTGTGGTCTATTAGACCCTAGATCTCTCCTCTGCCCTCAAAGCATCTGACCACACCAAGATCGGTGTGATAAAATGCTTCCCCAATTTCCCAATGGCGCTATTTACATCCGGCGAAATCTAAGTCATGAAATACTCGTAGCTTCCGGTTTCTTAGGCCATAGAGATGTTTGGAGCCACTCTGGTCTCTGATCAGCTCTATGGTCAGCTGGCTGAATCACCGGCTGCATTCTCAGGTTCCCTGTTGAGACAGGAGAGCCAGAGAAAAACACGGAAGACGGTGGGGGGGGGGGCATTCCCTCCCACGGCTTGTAAAAGCAGTCTAGAGGCTAATTAGCCGCTAGGATTGCTTTTACATGAAAGCCGACCGCTGGCTGAAAAGAATGATACCAAGATGATACCTAAACCTGCAGGCATCATTCTGGTATAACCACTCAAAGTCGTGAATGGCGTACCTGAAGACAAAAAAATGGTTAACAATGGTTAACAATAAAGCACAGTAAAGTGTAAATAATTACACACCTGAAAAACAAACATGATAAAACATAATAACAATAACAATAACAATAACAATAAAACATTGCAGAATAGAATACAGTAAAAAAGAGCAGAACAATAGAGAGAGGGAATAGAGAGAGAGAGAACAATAAAACAACAACTATTTTTTTTTATTTCATATTTTTTTTTTTTTTTACACTTTTTTTGTAACTAACTTTTATAACGGTAACCGGTTCCAGGTTCGGGTCTCTCAAAATGCGATGGCATCTTGGGAGACCCTGTGAAATGGCGCCTAGTCTGTGCAATGCTGTACCCTACGCTAATACTCAACTAGTGAATGGTAGCGTTCAAAACATTCACCAATGCAAAGACCAGGATTGTCAGGACAGGAGGGACAATAATAGCGGGCGTCACGCCTATATCCGCGCTTGCTGCAGACACGACATCTTTTTTGGGGGGTTCGTTGGGTAGTTGTACTCGGGAGGACATAAAAATGCCTCTCATGCAGCCGGCTGCATTTGGTTGGGGATGTGAATGGGGGAAGTACGGGCGCTGCAGAAGCGGTGGGTTCCCAATTAGGATTGGCGAATGCAGCAGGAAGGGCACTATGGGCACGATGGGCCTGTGTTTGTCTTTTTGGTGGCGGCGGGACACTACTTGTGCTTGCCACCGCACCAGCTTGAACTGCACTTATGGGACTCGCCACGTCACCACGTGTTACTGCAGTGCTGGTTTGACTACGACCGGGGTGTACTAGGCCGCTGGCGCTTGCCAGTTCACCAAAACGCTACCAAAAAACTGTTAGCGATTGCAGGGATCAGGCCTGACTCTGCGAACGCTGCAGTTATGCGTTTAGTGTTTTGTAAGTGACAGTGATCGATCGATACTGCACTTGGGTGGGCTGGGCTGGGCCGGGCGGAGGGGCAAAACGCAGGTGCTAGCAGGTATCTGGGCTGATCCCGCTAACACTGCGTTTTTGGGAACCCTAAACTGCTGGTGACGCTAGTATAGATCTGATCGGATCAGATATTGATGCGATCAGATACTATACCACTAAGGGAGGTGTACGGTGCGTGCGTGGGTGTTAGCGGTACTGGCGCTAATCTGACGCTGCCTGGGGCTGGTGCTTGCCAGTTCACCAAAATACTACCAAAAAAACTGTTAGCGATCGCAGGGATCAGGCCTGACTCTGCGAACGCTGCAGTTATGCGTTTAGTGTTTTGTAAGTGTCAGTGATCGATCGATACTGCACTTGGGTGGGCTGGGCTCGCCTGGGCGGAGGGGCAAAACGCAGGTGCTAGCAGGTATCTGGGCTGATCCCGCTAACACTGCGTTTTTGGGAACCCTAAACTGCTGGGGACGCTAGTATAGATCTGATTGGATCAGATATTGATCCGATCAGATACTATACCACTAAGGGAGGTATACGGTGCGTGCGTGCGTGGGTGTTAGCGGTACTGGCGCTAACCTGACGCTGCTTGGGGCTGGTGCTTGCCAGTTCACCAAAATGCTACCAAAAAAACTGTTAGCGATCGCAGGGATCAGGCCTGACTCTGCGAACGCTGCAGTTATGCGTTTAGTGTTTTGTAAGTGACAGTGATCGATCGATACTGCACTTGGGTGGGCTGGGCTGGGCCGGGCGGAGGCACAAAACGCAGGTGCTAGCAGGTATCTGGGCTGATCCCGCTAACACTGCGTTTTCGGGAACCCTAAACTGCTGGGGACGCTAGTATAGATATGATCGGATCAGATATTGATCCGATCAGATACTATACCACTAAGGGAGGCGTATGCTGCGTGCGTGGGTGTTAGCGGTACTGGCGCTAATCTGACGCTGCCTGGGGCGACGCATATCACCGCCGGGCGATCGGGGGGCTAAACCTTTATTCGGTAATAAACGGCGGGTGCCCTGACACTATAAAAAATAAACAAACTAACCAGCGTCAACCGTAACGGTTATACGGTGATCAGTGGTGAAAGGGTTAACTAGGGGGCAATCAAGGGGTTAAAACATTTATTAGGTAGTATATGGGGGTCCCTGTCGCTATAAAACGCTGACGGCGAACCTAAATATTTACCTCACTAACTAGCGTCACCAGCGACACTAATACAGCGATCAGAAAAATGATCGCTTAGCGACACTGGTGACAGGGGGTGATCAAGGGGTTAAAACTTTATTAGGGGGGGTTAGGGGGGTATCCTAGACCTAAAGGGGGGTAATACTCACTGTCCCAACACTGTCACTGTCACAAACTGACACTATGCAGTAATCAGAAAAAAAAAAAAAAAAAAAAAAAAAAAACTGCTGGTGTCAGTTTGTGACAGGGGGGGGGGGGGTGATTGGGGGGGGATCGGGGGGCGATCGGGGGGGGGATCGGGGTGATTTGTGTGCCTGGCATGTTCTACTGTGTGTGTAGTGTTTGGTGCACTCACAGTGAAGTCTTCTCTCCTCGGGCCGGAACGGAAATTACCGAGCCGAGGAGAGATGACATCATTTCCTTTGCTGCTGTTTAGCATACAGCAGCAAAGGAATGATTTCATTGGCCGGCGGCGATCGCGAGGGGGGGGCCACGAACGGATGGCCTCCCCCTCATCACCGATCGCCGGGGGACAAACGACGACCGCCTCGGGCACCGGGGGGGGTCCGATCGGACCCCCCACCCGCGGAAGGCAAATCACGTACCCTGTACGTGATTTTGCCTGTCCGTGCCACTTTGCCGACGTACATCGGCGTGAGGCGGTCGTCAAGTGGTTAATAAAATTAAAACATTTTAAGAGCAGCAACCGGAGTGCGTTTTTTTCCACATTACTCTATTCAGCCAGTGACTGTGGATCAAGCACCTGGGAGCTCTGCTATCTATGTGGTGTATAGGTAGTAGCACTGACTTTTCTGTTTATATCATTCAGATATCATCTTTTTTGGCTGATGATTCTGTGCACCGTGAGAACAATCATAGTGGCAGTTCAGCCACTTGATCGTTCTTACAGGCGGCAGGAGGTGCTTCTCCAGGCTCACCCATACGATCATAGAGATTTCTGGTGACCAGATGGTCCCCAGTTATCTCTATGACCATCTGAGGTCCAGGCGCGGCGTTATGACATCACTTCCGGGCCTGCAGAAGTAAACAAAGGTACTTGGCTGGAAAGGGAGAGACGGTTTTTGTTTTTTTTTAATCTCTTTCCAGCCTGGAGGAGAGATGTGGGGTCTTATAGTAACCCCATCTCTCCATAAAGAGGACCTGTCACACACTATTCCTATTACAAAGGATGTTTACATTCCTTGTAATAGGAATAAAAGTGATCAAAAAAAAAACATTTTAAGAGAAAGTGTAAAAATAAAAAAGGATCCTGCGAGCCACCACTAACCAGATGCTAAAATAAATAAATGAATGACAAAAAGGCTGCTAGTGTTAAACACGTCACATAAATCATGCAAAGATAAAAAGATTAAATATATATACGCTGTGCTACCAGTAAATAGAATATTTAGTATAGATACCAAAATGCATACATTACTATTAAAATATAAAGTGTATCTTAAATAACCAATGAATAGTGAAATAATTTAAATAGATAATGGATAACTTAAAATAACTGTGTCTTTAATTAACCAGTGAATAGTGAGACTATTTAAATAGATAAAAAATAAAATACATATAAAATACACAACTTAATCCAGAGTGCTCCTATGCGAGGTTGTGTTCAAAATACATATGTTAATAATATGTGAATTGATCATAAATCAAAAGTGCTCATGTGCATAAGAGATAGACAACTGTATCTAAAAATAAAAAAATAAAGGTAAAATAAACAATAACATTTTTTTAAAGCGCCCCTGTCCCCACGTGCTCGCGCACAGAAGCGAACGCATACGTAAGTCGCACCCACATATGTAAACAGCGTCCAAATCACACATGTAAGGTATCGCCACGTGCGGTAGAGCAAGAACAAAAATTCTAGCCCAAGACCTCCTCTGCAACTCCAAACATGTAACCTGTAAAAAAAAATTAAAGCGTCGCCTATGGAGATTTGTGCCATCAAAGTTTGTGCCATTCCATGAGTGTGCGCAATTTTAAAGCATGACATGCTAGGTATCTATTTACTCGCCATAACATCATCTTTCACATTATACAAAAAAATTGAGCTAACTTTACTGTTTTTGTTTTTTTCAATACATGAAACTGTTTTTTCTGTTTTTTTTTGGTTTTTTTTTTCATAAAAATTCTTGCGCAAATACCATGTGACGTAAAAAGTTGCTACAATCACCATTTTATTTTCTAGAGTCTCTGCTAAAAAAAACCCATATATAATGTTTGGGGGTTCTGAGTAATTTTCTAGCTAAAAAAATATGATTTTTACATGTAGGAGAGAAGTGCCAGAATAGGCCCGGTATGGAAGTGGTTAAAGTGGTTCTAAAGGCTGAAGGTTTTTTACCTACTTGCATTCTATGCATGAAGGTAAAAAACCTTTGGCAGGAAGCTTTCCCCCCCAGTCCCCTCTTATATTTACCTGAACCTGATATCGATCCAGCAACGTGCACGGGAGCAGCTGCTCTCCCGGCTCCCCGCTCCCTCTTCATTGGCTCAGAGACAGCAGCAGGAGCCATTGGCTCCCCCTGTTGTCAATCACAACCAGCGAGGAGGGAGCGGGGGCAGGACCAAGCTCTGCTCTGTGTGACTTATGGACTTAGTATGGAGGCACTCAGGATGGGGGAGCCAGGATCGCTGCAGGGGACCCGAGAAGAGGAGGATCTGGGCTGCTCTTTGCAAACTCAATGCACAGAGCAGATAAGTATAACATGTTTGTTATTTGTTTATCTTTTTATACCTTTAATAACACTTTAATGCAGGGAAAAGGCAATTGGCCCTAAAGCGGAGCTTCAGCCAGGTTCCAAAAAGTCTACAGTCAGCAGCTACAAAGACTGTAGCTGTTGACTTTTACTAAAGAAACTTACCTGTCCAGGGATCCAGTGGTACCCTCACCTAGGCCGGTTCTTCACTGGTCTTTGGGCCCCTGTGTCCGGTATGTTAGCAGTGGGAAGCTGGCTGTGACTCCTTGTGGCTTCACAGCCAGCTCCCCACTGCGCATGCGCAAGCCGCGCTGTGCCCTATGGAAGGTTGCAGGAAGGGAGGGGGGACAGACTTCCTCTCGAATCGCCTAGGCGATCGGAGCAGAAGTAGAAGCAGGTGTTGGAAGGGAGAAGTGGAATTTTCCATTTTGAGTGAAGTTTAAAGTGACACTAAACTCTGGTTTAAGGGCCAGTTCACACAATGCAGTCCAGATATGTTCCAGATGCATTTCTACATGCATGTTTTTGATGTGTTCTGGAGTGTTTTCAAAGCGTTTTATCCTCTACTTACCAACCAGCCTGCGACCAACCAGATTAACCTGTCTAACAGTATGCGTTTAAAAACGGGGGGTTAGTTGCACAAATTTGCAAATACATGCTTTTTAAATGCATACTGACAGGTTAATCTGGTTGGTCGCAGGCTGGTTGGTAAGTAGAGCTTGGAATTTTTCCAAGGATTTTTTTGTATGCTTGATTTTAGGTCAGGCAACACATTTACAGCTTTTCAGCCATTGTGCTACATGCTGGGTGTTCAATGTGCCCCTGTACCTTTAGGAGGGGTGGGCTCCCTCCAGTCCATCTGCCTTCATCTATCTCATCACAATGCATGTGCTTCCACTGTGGAGCCTCTTATAAGTTAGAGGTAGGGTCTACAGGTCACAGGGTGCCTTGCCGGGGCCTGTAGCTTATGCGTGTATTTGCAAATTTGTGCAACTAAACCCGTGTTTTTAAACGCAGACTGGTTGGTCGCAGGCTGGATGGTAAGTAGAGCTTGAAATTTTTCCAAGGATTTCTCCTTGGCTCTTGTTTGAGAGTCTATTTAAGACCATGGCTCCCGGGATTGGTGTGTATTTTGTGTTATGGCTAGAGTAGGTACAGGTCCCACATCTGGAAAGGAAAGTGCTTAGCATCAGGGAAAGATTTTGGAGGAGTAGGGAAAGTGCAGGGACACGCCATCCCTTCTGGAAGCCTCCCCACTTTGGTGCAGACCGGCCAGGTGGCATTCCATCCCTCGAAATAGATGCTGTTGGCACACCTGAGGCCTACTTCTACTGACACATTGTTGTTACATGCATTGAGTGTTTCCAACCAGCCTTCCCGCTGGGCCTGTTCTGTATCATCAACCTTCAGTTACAATATATTTCTGTTTCTCTGCACTGGGACTCTGAGTTTTCTCTGCCATGGCACCACTCTGCACCTACCCACGTGCCTCTCCTGTTGAGTCAACCAAACTTCTTCTGCTTGCCCTACGGCCTGGCCCTGCTTACAGCCTCGTTGGAAATATCACCAAATATCAGAGCATTGGTGATGTCCACCCATCCCTTCCTTCCCGCTCTCCTAAGAAACCCCCTCCTACCCATCAGCTGGTGTGCAGCAGCTGCAAGCCACGTTCCAACTTTCAGCTGCTGAATTGCAGCTTTGTATAAAGATATCATTCAGGTATTATCTATTCCAAAAAATGACTGGCACTTTTAACAGAACACAGGCATGTATATATGTTCGTCAGCGTTTCTTTGTCAAAGTTTTCCACGCTAAAACTTTATTGGCATAAAGGGCTTCTTCAACACATTCCCATTTTTGTTGTGAATCGCGGGCGGGAGTAATTTTGCTTTGCTTTCTGTTTGTCACTTTGTTAGCAGCATCTGCTGCGAAAAGAGCAAAGAACAATAAAAGGATTGCAGTGATTATCTTTCTGACTAATCTGTGTGGGGATTTCTTGTCTTCTAGAGGAGCGCAGATTGTGTCCGGCCAACGTTGCGTTGGGTTCTTTGAAGGATTGACAAGCAGAACATAATATTGAGTCTCGGTGGGCCCAGGACGCGTGTGTGTTGATGCAGACACAATGCATGTGGAGGAGAGGAATTGTGATCGGTGGAGGTGGAGAGAGATGAAGAGGTTCAGTGGGGGCTCAATGGAGATCCCGACAAGCTGTTAGTCTATTGAATGCTCATTGCCCCGGCTCATTAAAGACGATGAGTCAGGAGGACAAGACGAAGTCAGGCTCATTCCATCTCTGGGCTTTGTGATTCATCTATAGGATGAGACCAGACTGTGATTCACCTTCAACTTTCGTCAGACAATGTAAATTCATACAAAGCTTCTTTATCTTTTGCATGCCATGTTTCTTTACGGTAGGACAGTGCAGAGATCAGCAACCTTTTCCATTTCTATAAAAAATATGCATAGTTATTCGTACTGTGAAAGTGCATAGATATTCGGTCTGTGAGAATGTGGCAAAAAAATGTTCTCCTACTTCCTCTACAGAAAGGGTGTGAAACTCAATTTCATTGCGGGCCGCATTAGCAGTATGGTTGCCCTGGGGTGCATACAGAGTGCAGGGTTCAGGAGTGTGTTACGTACAGAGTTCAGGGGTGTGCTATGTACAGAGTGCAGTTCCAGGAATGCCCTATGCACAGAGTGCAGAGTTCAGGGGTGTGCTATGTACAGAGTGCAGGGTTTGAGGATGCTATACGTACAGAGTGCAGGGTTCTGGAGTATGTTACGTACAGAGTTCAGACTTCAGGATTACACTACATACAGAGTGCAGGGTTCAGGTGTGTGTTACATTCAGAGTGAAGAGTTCAAGATTACATTACGTACAGATTGCAGAGTTTAGGATTACGCTACGTGCAGAGTGCAGAGTTTAGGGTGCGCTACGTACAGAGTGCAGAGTTCAGGATTATGCTACGTACAGAGTGCAGAGTTCAGGATTATGCTACGTACAGAGTGCAGAGTTCAGGATTATGCTACATACAGAGTGCAGAGTTCAGGATTATGCTATGTACAGAGTGCAGCATTCAGGGGTGTGCTGTGTACAGAGCGCAGGGTTTTGGGGTGTGCTTAGTACAGAGTGCAGAGTCCAGGGGTGTGCTATGTACAGAGTGACCCCCCCCCCCCCATTCCGGTATCTGCTGTGTAGGTGATCATGGATAACTATGTTAAGGTTCAATTTCAGGCTAACATGAACCAAATAGAAGGAGCACCACTCACATGATCCTTTTTGACATCCTGGTCGGTTCAAGCACTGTTGCTGGGTGCTGGGTCACTGATAAGAGAACATCAAGCCCATACATATAACCACAAATGTTTCCCAGGACCACACACCAATATAGTGAATTATAAAACAAATGATCACAAAATGGTTTCAGCTGGCTCTTCATTAATCAGGAAAGCCCCTCTAACATGTTTTACCTGAATAGAGCTTAATCATAGTGGTCCTCTATGAATAAGCCCTACATGGGTGAAATATGTGAGAGGAGCTTTCTTGATGGGTGGAGAGCCAGCTGAAGCCATTTTATGATCATTTGTTCTGTGATTCACTATATTGGAGTGTGTTCTGGGAAACATTTCTGGCTTTAATTTCAAACTGTTACTCGCTCAGCATTTTACTAACATTAAAGGGCCATTTGACCCAAAACTTGTATTTCAGTGTTTGGTAGATGCTGGACAGTTAAACCCTCTTCATTCTCTTCTATCTTCCTACTCGATTGTTCATATCTCTTCGCTGCATCTCCCCAAATCTGCTTTGCCCATTATGAGGGGCTCCCAACATCCCTACTGGATGGGAGGGGTTGGAACACACATAAATGGGCAGGAACATCCAAAGCAGATTGGGATAGTTATTTCTGAAACTCATCCTGAGACCTTTTTTACAGATGAAAGTGGGGGAACATGTAAACGCTGCACACCACATTGGTTTCCATATTGACAGTCATTGGGATTTTGATCACCGATGACCATCAGCACAACCAGCCACATCCATGAAAGGGAAACTTAGATCGTAGCCCTTATCATCTGCCTGCTACAGTGATTGTTAGCGTATTCTCATGGCGTTCTCTGCTGGTCTCATACTTCTGTTATTGGGAACACCCAAAACTCCTAGATGGACAGGACCAAAGTCTGGGAATATGGTAGGGAGATCTCATTGCTGGAACATCCTAGATATACAAGAAGCCAGGGAGTCTGTGCAGGTTCTCATTTATAGAGGTCATGGTATATCTAGTAGTAGCCACAGTCAACTGGACTTGTTCTGTAATGTTGAGGATGTTTTGTAGCTCATCCAAGTCACTTCTTCAGTTCTAATGAGTGCCAGGAACATACCCCATCATTTATACCCACCCAGGTACCCCAAACACCTTAATCCAATCACCATGGAATGTGTCAAAGCAGATGTTGATTGTCCAAGAACAGGATGGGAGGTACGAAATTTGTGGAACCAATCTGTTCTAGTTACATAATCCCATCCTTGGTATCAGGGAGTCAGTATAGGCGTTAACCATTTATTTTATATGGATATAAGTGTGAATTTTTGTCACATTGCTAGGGCAGAGATGTTAAAATGGCATTAAATGGTGTTCAGGACAGTTGGTGATTTGTAGAAGCATTGATGAACAGTCAGATGAATCTTGTGAAGAGCTTGTTTATTCCCGCCAGCAGAGAGCCACATGTAAAACCTATTTCCTCTAGTTTTATTTTATAACTTCCTACTTCCTGTTCCCACCCCTAGGTCCTCACACAGTAAATACACTACATACATATTCTACAGTGTTGAAGGCCTCCACTCTTTTACACCACTTGAGGTCCTTTCTGTCCAAAATTAGCAAATTGCTATCCTTAAAAGAATATCCTATTTCTATAAGATGTCGAAAACTACTAAGTCTTGACTTGTAGAATTTGCACTCCTGGGCCATTTTTTTTTTGAGAAGCTTCCTTGTCTCCCTAATGTGAAGCTGCCTTGTCTCCCCAACAGAGTATGTAGCCATAGGACACACCCCCCTGCCATGCCCCCTGAAAAGAGAATTATACAAAAAAAATGATTAGTTAAACCAACAAGTGCTTCTTTTTTTAACCACTAATATTTTTTTATATTGGCTTTTGAAATTTACAGATGCAGCAATTTAGAAATTGGATGAAAGGTTTAGCGCTGAAAGATAAAAAGTGCATTTGAAATACAACTATATAGATGAGATGAAAATGAAGGATAAATGAGGGGGAAAGAGGGGCAGAGACATTGTTCCAAATCAGGGACTGTCCATCAAAATCAGGGACAGTTGGGAGCTATGCTTAAACTTGTGGATGTTTCAATAAAGAAACCAACCTACTAGGCGCCATTGGTAAAGAAAATATCACCTTTGGGAGGACTGACCTGTTAAAAAGGAGCAAATGCATTAAAAAAATAAAAATACATTTATAATTCATTTTTGTAAATCTGGTTTGGAAAAGAGAGATTGTAGTCCTCTGTTAACTCCAAGAACAGCACTTTTTGGAGCCAAGTATTTTTTTTTTCTTCTGAATGCAGGAAAAAAAAAACAACCAACACACACCAGTAAGGTCATTAGAAACTACATTTATTGTATAGAACAACCATGGGCCACCCTCTCTAGGTCCGTGTGTACCCAGGATTACTTTCTGTACTGGCCACACAACAGGAAATGAGAGGCGATACCTCCAATATAAACCCATGTTAGATAGTTGTCACAGTAACAGGTTCCCCAACGGAGGGTTTGCCATTAATTCTTGTTCTGGTGACAGCTCTAAAAGTTAGAATTTCCCATGACTTGACAGTGATCACCAGGACAAAGGGTGAATTTTCCTAGTGGGGACACTGACTGCAATAAACACTTGACAAAGGGTCTAACTCTTCCCTACTCTACCCAAAACTATACAAGCAGGGACAGGTCAAAGTGAGTATGTGCCTTCCTGGCAGCCCAAACCCTAATATCTTTTGTCCTGGTGTCACTTGGACAGGAAGAGGGGGGAAATCTCCTCCCGGTAAGGACATAAATGATGTAGTGCTACCCCCGCAGGAGCCGCTTGAATATTTGTGCCCGGGTCTTCCACTGATTAATCCCCAGCCAGTCACAGGGTATTTTCACACAGCCTGGTGCACACACTCTTTTGCTCGTTGTCTCCAATAACAAGTCTAGGGGATTTGTTTTTGTATTTTACTTGGAGAACTTGGATAGGAGAAGGGAATTAGTAGGATACTCCAAATGAACTATTCACATGTGAGGGTAACTCTGTCAATACAACTGTGTAGCAGATTATCGGTAGGACCATACAGCAGTGTGGTATGAACAAGTCCCTTTGTAGTAGAAGGAACTCAGTGAACTTTGTCTCTTGAAGACACTAGCCAGTGTCCCCTTTAGCTTGCACCCAGACGCTGACTTGTAGCATACCTCCCAACCGTCCCTGATTCACCGGGACTGTCCTGGAAATGGTTATAAATCCTGGCGATTCAAAGCTATGTCACGTAGAGGAACACAGTGACGGAACAAGTTCTGGTACTTTGTTCCAACGTCTTTCCTGGCAGGGATGCACTGGTGCGGGCACCAGAAGGGCTTTTCTCAGGCGGAAAGTTCCACCCCCCCCGGCGCTGCTTACTTCTCCCTGTTTAACTGACAATGCTTCCCTGCCATCAGCCAAGGGGGCAGATCGGAGCAGAGGAGGGAGGGGACGGATCAGAGCAGAGGAGGGAGGGGGCAGATTGGAGCAGAGGAGGGAGGGGGCGGATCAGAGCAGAGGAGGGAGGGGGCAGATTGGAGCAGAGGAGGGAGGGGGGCAGATTGGAGCAGAGGAGGGAGGGGGCGGATCAGAGCAGAGGAGGGTGAATCGGAGCAGAGCAGGGAGGGGTGGATCGGAGCAGAGGAAGGAGGGGGAGGGCCACTCTTAGCTGCACAGCAGAAGATCCACTAGTCCCGCCGGCAGCCTGCACAGATTATGTAAGTTCTAGCTGCTCTTTTGCAGCAGCCCCACTCTGATGCTTTTATGGGAGAGGATTTGTGGCAAGAAGAGAGTTGTGTACTTGAATGGAGGGGGATTTGTACTTGGCGGAGAACTTGGGAGTACACAGCACACACCCCTCAACCCTGCATTTGTATGTAGCACACCCCTCAGCCCTGCACTATATACAAACACACCCCACAGCCCTGCACTCTGTACAGAGTATACCCCTCAACCCTACACTTTTTATGTAGCGCACCCCCAACCCTGCACTCAGTACATAGCACACCCCTCAGCCCTGCACTCAGTGCATAGCGCACCCCTCAATCCTACACTCAGCACATAACGTGACCCTTAACCCTACACTCTGTACACAGAATACCCCTCTACCCTGCATTTCTTATGTAGCGCTACCCTCAACTCTGCACTCAGTACATAGCGCACCCCTCAACCCTGCACTCAGTACATAGCGCACTCCTCAACCCTACACTCAGTACATAGCGCACCGCTCAATGCTGCACTCAGTACATAGCGCACCCCTCAACCCTGTACTCAGTACATAGCTAACCCCTCAACCCTGGACTCAGTACATAGCGCACCTCTCAACTGTACACTCTGTACACAGCATCCCCCTCTACCCTGCATTCAGTACATAGCGCACTCCTCAACCCTGCACACTGTAAGTATTGTGCACTCCTCAACCCTCCATTCTGTAGCGCACTCCTCAACCCTGCACTCTGTATGTAGCACATACCCCAACCTTCCATTCTGTAGAGCACTCGTCAACCCTGTACTCTGTATGTAGCGCACACCTCAACCCTCCACTCTGTACACAGTGTGTTCCTCAACCCTGCACTTTGTATGTAGAGCACTCTTCAACCCTACACTCTGTATGTAGTACACTCTTCAATCTGTACGCTGTTCGTAGTGTCCTCTTCAATCATGCACTCTGTATGTAGTGCACTCCTGAACGCTACACTCTGTATGTAGCACACTCTTCAATCCTGCACTCTGTATGTAGCACACCCCTCAACTCTTTGCTCTGTATGTAGTGCACTCTTGAACCCTGACTTCTGCATGTTTTATAGATACCAGGAAGCTTTGTTTTGTTTAATCACGCCCCTTAAGCCCTCCCAATGGTAAGACTTTGGCTACACCCACATTTTGCTTTGGCGTGCCGCAGGTCAGCTCCTGCCTTAAGTGTTCCTCATTTTGAAATTCAAAAGTTGGGAGGTATTCTTCTAGCACTCAGAGGGGGATCCAACAGCACAGGTCCCAGGGATCCCCTGTGGGGGTCTGTACTCGCAAGACTCCTGAAGCACCAACAGCAGCCTTCCTCAGCAGTATCAGACAGGATCTGCAGGCATTCTCCCTCAGTCAGCTTTCACAAGAACCATGGGTTGCAGCTTCAGTGTTTCAGGCTTTCAGGCACCATCCCCCCTCCCCACCTGGACCTCTCTCTCTCTCTAGAGAAAGACCCAGAACTCGCATGCTCATCCAATATAAATACAGTCACCCAGCATGCATTGGGGCACATCCCCTTCTAATTGGCTAGGGCTGTAAGGACATTAATGCTCTCATCTGTAAGATTTCCACCAACTGTCCAGTACCAGTGTGAAACTTTCAAGACAGCATGAGCAGCACCAGAGCACACTGAGCAGACTCTATCAATCGATCACAGCTCTCTGTTAAGCAGGCAGCACATAAATTTGCCTAGCTGTCTCCTTGTTAAGCAGAGAAACCAAAGACTATATACACTCACTCTAGCACTTACTTAGGAGGGCGCTACAATGAAATAAAACTGAAGTTCAGATTCTTCCAAAATAATTTAGCTAGAGTAGGCCTTTAAATTCTGAAGTGTAAAAACATTGTGTGTGCTTGTTTATAACTTGTGCTGCAATCATACGTTGGGGACATTGCTTGAGTTGTTTGTTCTTCACTTTAAGCTATACTCACAGTGTGTGAGAGCCTGAAGATGTGAGGACCGGATCAATACAAGGGTACATTGCAAAATAAATTTCAAGTAGAGGCTGTTAGTTCTTGAAAACAGATATCAAATGAAAATAAAGACTTCTGGAGAGGGAAGGGCAGTAAGCGTAGAATAGAAGGGAGGACAAGATGTTTAATGTAAGATCAGAGGAAAGGCCCCACAGGAGAGAGTTCAGATTGCTTAATTTTGGAAGGTTCACAGTCTGTAGCTTAAAGCAGCCTTTTTCAACCAGGGTGCCTGGGCGCCATGGAGCGCCTTCAGGTTTCTTCAGGGGTGTCTTGACAAAATGCCTAAATATTGCCCAAAAAGTTTATACAAGCCAGCAGGTGGATCAAGCCTGCCTTTTAGTTATACAAATCCACGGGTTCTCTCCATTACAACCTTCCAGCCTGCAGCGTCCTAACAACCAATGATGTAATGAGTTTATAAGGAAGATGTTGGGCACCGGCACAGCATTATTGTTTTCCCCTTTCCATGAGCACTGGGGTCATGTTAGCTGAGGAAGGGTGAGAAACTGAGGGAGAAGAAAATGCTAGAATACTAGTCAGTATAAGGGTGTAAAGGTGCATCTGCTTTGGAAGACCAATGCAGCCCATAAATGAGTCTTTTTTTTTTTCATTTAACCAGCAGGTTGAACAAAAAAAACTGAACCGATTCACACATTCAAGGTGGATGTGGGAATCCTCCCCACTGTGTCATTGTATTCTGACAGAGGGGAGACTTCCCTATCATCAGAATACACTGGTCAGCATTGCTTGCAGCGCCAATCGAGTGGAGTCAATCCAATAGGGTGGTTGTACAGAAGTCAATCGGTAGAACAACTTCTGTACAACCACAGTGCCCATACATGAATTAAACTTTGGCCAGTCCCTGCTGAACCAGCCGCGTTTCAATCCATGTATGGCTGGCTTAAATCACTTCTAAGGCTAAGCGTGTGTGGATGTTGCTGCATTATGTAAAACTATTACTGTATATACTCGAGTATAGGCCGACCCGAATATAAGCTGAGGAACCTAATTTTACCACAAAAAACTGGAAAAACGTATTGACTCAAGTATAAGCCTAGGGTGGGAAATGCAGCAGCTACTGGGTAAATAATGCCCATCTGCAACATCACTTTGCCCATCTGCAGCATCACTGTGCCCGTTTGCAGCCTCACTGTGCCCGTTTGCAGCCTCACTGTGCCCATTTGCAGACTCATTGTGCCCATCTGCAGCCTCACTGTGCCCATTTGCAGCTGTACCTGTGATAACTAAAATAGCGGGTGTCTCCCGCTGTGTCATGCCCATCTGCAGCCGTACCTTTGATAACTAAAACAGCGGGTGTCTCCCGCTGTGTCATGCCCATCTGCAGCCGTACCTTTGATAACTAAAACAGCGGGTATCTCCCGCTGTGTCATGCAGTCTGTTCAGCGGCTGTCCATTGTAACAAAGCCCCTCCTCCTCCTCATCTGTGATAGATGGAACACTCATACAGTTTCCCAGCATTGTATCCGTATCAAAGGTACAGCTGCAGATGGTCACCCTCACTCGAGTATAAGCCGGGGGGGGGGGGTATTTCAGCCTAAAAAAACGTGCTGAAAAACTTGGCTTATACTCGAGTATACACGGTAGTTTAGTTTTTACATTTTAGAATGATGTGCCCCGAGATTGGGAATAATTTTAAAGGATGCCTTGACATTAAAACAGTTGAGAAACACTGGCTTAAAGAATATTTTGCATAACATCACACAGTACTGATGTACTGTATATAATGACACTGGGCACCCCTTTGATAATGTGCATAGCCCCATAATGTGCATGCTCTCCTTCAAAATACTTACCTTTGTAGGGTAAGAAAGAAGGCTAAACGTTGTGCTGGTAGGGCGATGGGCCCAAAGTTAAGTATAATGCGGCAACCAATTCAGCATTTGCTCTGGCAACCAATTCAGCATTTGCTCTGGCAGTTCCCTGGAGCAATAGTACATAAAAGTATGAGAGCACCACAAGTTGAAATCAAGTCCAGTAAAAGTTTACTTTATATATAGTATATAACACTACCCCTGCAGGAGCCGTTGGATATTAAAGTGATTGTAAACGATCACCTTGTAAAACAACCCATTCAGTTTTAAAACTGAAATGAAAGGCACATCATTTGTGTATAGATATAAAAAAAAACATAATAAATAGATTTTTTTCCTTCTTTATAAGTGATCACATTCTCTCTGTTCTTTGCATAAGAGCCAGGGGAGGGGAAGCAGCAGCACACTAAGCTTCCCAGTGAATGGCTGTGCAGGGGAGGTGTGTTAGAACAAGTCTGAACATTGGAGGAGAGCAGGCTGAGTTCCCAGCATAGCTAGAGAAGTGACCATGGTGTGCTCTCCTGCTTAGTGTGGTCTGTTTCTAATTGCAAAGCAGAGGGACTAGCAGAAACAACACAGATTTCACATAAAGGAAGCAATATAAATAAAACAGGATACTTTTCCATGAAAGTGCATGGTACAGCAGACACATATCAGGAATATGAAATTCTGGGATAACAAACACTTTAAGTCCCCCTATTCCTGCACAGCCAGGCAACATGCATTTTCCGACTCTCCGAGACAAGAAATCAGTTCAAGGGCTAATTTTTGTTTTATTGCGGAAACACCTTGGATAGGGTATAGGGAATTTGGGCTGCCCAAATCAGTGACAAGGTCCTTTATAACCCAGGAGCTCTCAGTCCCCTTTAGTGAAATAGCACAAAACTGCAACTGTATGCAGGAGTATCGTGTCAGCTCAGTAGAACCTCACACTGTTCTGACACTTGCAGATACCACCAGCCCACCTGAGGTAGTCACACTGTCTCTTGCTTCCCGCTGTACTGGGAAAGACTTCTGTTCAGGCCTCCTACTACTCAGATTTTCCCATGCCAGATCTTCCCATGCCAGACCTTCCCATGTCTTCCGCACAAGACCCAAAGGTAATAAGGATCCCTCTCTTAGGCTACCTCTCCTTTCTCTACTCGGCTCCCAGCCTGGAGGCAGGGCCCCCCACAGTGTCCCCTCCCAGGACTCAAGACAGTACCCTCAGCATTTCATCTTCCTCCTGACTCCTTTGCTGGCCAGGTTCCATGATATTTAAGGGCTTATCCAGCCACCCCGCCAGGACCTTCTGCCTGGGGATTGGCCAGGTTCCCACAACTTTGCAGATCAGAACCCCCTGGCCTCCGCCCACTAACTTCCAGAAGCTTCTCCAAGCTTCTAGAACCATGGGGAGGTACCAGAGACATGACCTGTAGACCCATCCTGCCTGACTTGGAGTAACCTGACCCAATTAGAGGCTCACGCAATTACCATGAGTCAACCAAATAAATTTAACTACACTAGTTGCACACTATAGGGTGCAACGTATACTAATATATGAATATAATATGATATAATATATAGTTTAGGGCATCATCAGTGCAGTATAAAGTAAGAGAGTATACCTATGATTATAAAGCCTGTAATGGAAATTTTGTAAGTTCTGTATATAATTGTATTCTATTTTGTATGTATTGCACACTGCCCTCACTGTGCACACGGCACTAATAATGTTTTCAGTACATGTTTACATTCTTTCGAGTCCTGATTAGAATTAGCCTGCCTATGTTACGCCCCTTGTTACCGTAAACATACAATTGTAATATTAATGTGATACCTACATAATCATGTGTATAAAAACCTTCAATTGCGTCATAATAAAGCAGAACAGTTATTTGGAAAGATGCTGAGCATATCTTTTGTGTCTGTTCCCTACTGCAGTAGATATTATTAATATGGAACCACTAATCAATATGAGGATAGGAGTTGCCTATCATCAAAATGTCCAACTCAAGCCCAAATAGAAGCTGCACATTACAATACTTAACCCTGTAATGATGGGTGCTCAAATTGAAAGCCATGGATGGTGCTATGCCAGAATCGGGTACAGAGATGCAAAGCTACAAGCAAAAAAAAAAGGAAACCAACATTTCGGGGCCTTGCGGGGTTGCCATCTCATCCCTTTAAACCCGAACACATATTAATTACACAGGTTCCGTGGCTGATTAAGGTGGTAATAAGACTCACTTGGTGCCTGATCTGCATTAAATTAGCCTCAGAACCTGTGTAGATCATATGTGTTCAGGTTTGAAGGAATGAGGTGGCAACTCTAGTTCTCTTTCCCAAGGCAACATAGTGACAGTATAGTATAACCATAAGGGTATGATAAGATGGGGCCAAAGTAACCAAAAAATACGCCAACCCAACCAGTAAGCAAAACAGCGGAACCTTCTTATAACAAGTTAAATGTTCTAAGATATTCACATCTTGCTCTATATTATGGTTACCACTTCATCCCGTTAAACCCGAACACATATTAAATTACACAGGTTTTGTGGTTGATTTAGGTGGTAATTAAACTCACTTGGTGCCTTATCTGCATTTAATTAGCCTCAGAACCTGTGTAATTCAAAGGTGTTCAGGTTTAAAGGGATGAGGTGGCAACTCTACTCTATAAACCTATCCCAACAAATAAAAGGATCATTACTCATTTTAGGATAGAGGGAGAGGCCATGTAATTGTTTTGAATGTGCAGTCGGCCAAAGGAATTTGCATGACTCCGCTTACTATCTTGAAATAATGAATAATTCCTTTTATTTTGAGATATGTGATGAAATGAGACCTATGAATACCTTGGGGGAAAGTTACTAAAACGGAAGCGCTTATAATCTGGTGCAGCTGTACATGGTAGCTATCTAATCAGCTTCTAACTTCAGCTTCTTCAATTAAGCTTTGACAATAAAACCTGGAAACTGATTGATTTCTCTGCAGAGCTGCACCAGATTTCGCACCCTCCAATTTTCGTAAATAACTCCCTTCTATTATAAGAAAATAAAATAGTAAAAACAAAATAATGAATATATACAGAATGCCTACAGTTATTAAAATACAATACTACTTGTTATAGTGATCTTTAAAGTTTGGAGTTGTAGAATCGTAGTCTTCTACATGACACACACCACTTTAGAGTTACATAATAATTCTTGTCTGGGATCCAGAAGTTCTTCTCGTGTTCTTGGCAGTGGTAGAGCAGCTCTCCCTGTAGAATAACATGCATTCCACATTCTGCATGGATATAGTACAACATGTGGGACACTTCCTCTGTCCTTGATGTGATCACTTGTAGTCCCTTCGCAACTGGGGCCCAAATCTGAGAAGAATGCTTGCAGAAGGAAGAATAATGCTAGCTGAGGGCCATGGAGGGGAATTAACATTCATAAAGTTTGCAAAACTTTGTTCGATCAAATTTTTCTTCCTTGTAATTTGGACCCCTAGCTTATCTAAAGCAGGCATGGTTGACCAGGTTTGCCTAAAGCCCGATTTGTTTTTTTGTTTTTTTTGGGGTGCATGTTTGCTGGAACTGTACATACAAAAGGTGAAGTTTTTGATTTGCACACAAGCTGTAACAAAACTGTATTGCAATAATATTGTGATAATATATTTATGAATGAAACATGCAAAAACATTTTGCAGGATCCATTCATACAGGAGCCTCTATTACAATCCTGATACACAGAGCACGAATGGATGTAAAAGGAGAGCAGGAATGGTGGTGGTGTAGGATCTGTTTATTATGCAGCATGCCCAAGCTAAAGGTGTTCAAAACCAGATGCATAGCAGCAGTGGCGATCCTGACCTCCCTGGGGCCCTAAGCAAAATTCTGCTAAGGGGCCCTCTACCTGATCCGTGATGCCGTGACCTATGTAAACCATTTGCCACACAGTCACACGTGACACTTCAGTGCTCCCAATACAATCCTCCCTCCTTTAAACAAAACAGTCAAAGAATAAGTACAACAATATAGAACAGACATGTATATAATATACGTGTGTGTGTATATATATATATATATATACATATCTGAGTGCGGATCCCCCACTTACATCAGGGTCCCCAGAGATCCCCTCCTTACATCAGGGTCCCCAGAGAGCCTCCCTTAAATCAGTGTCCCCAGAGAGCCTCCCCTTACATCAGGGTCCCCAGAAAGCCCCTCCTTATATTAGGGTCCCCAGAGAGCCCCCCTTACATCAGGGTCCCCAGAGAGCCTCCCCTTACATCAGGGTCCCCAGAAAGCCCCTCCTTATATTAGGGTCCCCAGAGAGCCCCCCTTACACCAGTGTCCTCAGAGAGCCCCTCCTTACATCAGGGTCCACAGAGAGACTCCCTACTTACATCAGGGTCCCCAGAGAGCCTCCCTCTACATCAGGGTCCCCAGAAAGCCCCTCCTTACATCAGAGTCCACACAGAGGTCCCCCTTACATCAGAGTCCGCACAGAGGTCCCCCTTACATCAGAGTCCGCACAGAGGTCCCCCTTACATCAGAGTCCCCACAGAGGTTCCCCCTTACATCAGAGTCCGCACAGAGGCCCCCTTACTTCAGAGTCCGCACAGAGGCCCCCCTTACATTAGAGTCCACACAGAGGTTCCCCCTTACATCAGAGTCTGCACAGAGGCCCCCCTTACATCAGAGTCCGCACAGAGGCCCCCCTTACATTAGAGTCCACACAGAGGTCCCCCTTGCACCAGAGTCTGCACAGAGCCCCCCACCTCACCATGCTCATCATTGCAGCCTTAATATGCTCATCGTTGCCGCCTCACCATGCCCATCATTGCAGCCTTACTGTGCCCATGATTGCTGCCTCACCGTGCCAATCATTGCGGCCTCACCGCGCCAATCAATGTAGCCTCACCGTGCCCATCATTGCAGCCTTACTTTGCCCATCATTGCCACCTTACCGTGCCAATCATTGCCGCCTCACCATGCCAATCAATGTAGCATCACCGTGCCCATCATTGCCGCATCACTGTGCCCATTATTGCAGTCTTATTGTGCCCATCATTGCCGCCTCACCATGCCCATCATTGCAGCCTTACTGTGCCCCTCATTGCCACCTCACCATGCCAATCAATGTAGCCTCACTGTGCCAATCATTGCCGCCTTACCGTACCAATCAATGTAGCCTTACTGTCCCCATAATTGCCGCCTTACCGTGCCATTCATTTCCGCCTCACTGTGCCAATAAATGTAGCCTTACTGTGCCCATCATTGCTGTCTTACCGTGCCAATCATTGCTGTCTTACCAGTTAGTGCCAGTGGATTACGTACAGGCACAGCGCGCATCTCAGTGTGAAAGGTTCAGTCGCGCTATGACAAAAGTCCCGCCCTCCTCCTAGACCAGCTTGTGTGATAGACAGAACACTGCATCTATCACATGAGCTGGTCTAGGAGGAGGGCGCGACTTCACACTGAGCTCCGTGACACAGCGGGACTCTGCTTTGAGCTACACTGCAGCCACAGACCAGCCCGTCTGGCACCAACAACCATGCCACGTTCAGAGTCACTTAAATCCCCTTTCTTCCCCATTCTGATGCTCAGTTTGAACTTCAGCAAGTTGTCTTCACCATGTCCAGATGCCTAAATGCATTGAAATGCTGCGATGTGATTGGCTGATTAGCAATTTGTGTTACCAAGCAATTGTACCTAATAAAGTGGCCAGTGGGAGTAAGTCAAGAGTCTCTGGTTGATATTCTCCATTATAAGGCAAAGTCAACATTTGGATTTCAGCTTGAAGGTACCCCTTAACCCAGCCTTTCTCAACCATTTGTCCTCAGAGGAATCCTTGAAATAATTTTCAGATCTCAGGGAACCCCTACTAAAATTAATTTATTAAGTGTCAGTTATAAGAATGACCCTTCCATTGGTCAATGGGAAGAATGTTCCCCTTACAGTGATTATCAGACCACCACCCTTACAGACATCTAGAAAGATCTACCATATGGCGTTGGATCTAGAATTTTGCAAGCACCATCAGAGTGGAGGTCAGTCAGCCACAGCTTAAAGTGGTGTTCCACCCAAAAAAAAAAACTACATGAAAA
Organism: Lithobates clamitans; assembly: GCA_037952925.1. NCBI lineage: Eukaryota > Metazoa > Chordata > Amphibia > Anura > Ranidae > Lithobates > Lithobates clamitans. The sequence continues at coordinate 1,422,372 of JBBGZY010000771.1, read as the reverse complement.
ATCCTAAAAAGAAAATACAAAAAAAATTTGGATATTTTTTTTTTTTTACTCACGTCTAACTGCCTGTTGCTAGGGGGTCCCTCGTAGTCTGCCTCTTTCAGTGCCTGGGCTGGTGACATCACTTCCCCCTCGGCACAGGAAGTGCTCAGCTCTGCTCCTTCCCTCCTGTCAATCATCTGGGACCCATTACAGGTCCCAGATGACTGAGCGGCCAATCACGGCGCTCGGCGCCGCTCGTGCATGCGCAGTGGGTGCCAGGCTGTGAAGCCACAGCCCGGGCGCCCACAGTTGCAGTGCCGGCGCTGCCGAACGGAGGGGGAGAAGAGCGGGGCTTCGATCCCCCGCATCGCTGGACCCTGGGACAGGTAAGTGTCCAATTAAAAGTCAGCAGCTGAAGTATTTGTAGCTGCTGACTTTTAATTTTTTTTTTTTTGACGGGCCCTCCTCTTTAAGGAACAGCTGTCAACCTCTGGAAGAACCATAGGGTTCCACGAAACCTGGTGGAGAACAGCTGCCTTAATCCGGCCCTTAAAGTGAACCTTACTACAATATTATTAGGAGTATTGCTCCTATTATATCATCTTTAAGCTGAAGTGAAAGATGCCTTATGCCGTGTACACATGGCCAGACTATCCGACCAAACTTGTCCACCGGAACGAATCCGTCGGACAATCCGACCCTGTGTGGGCTTCATCGGACTTCCGACGGACATTTTCGGTTGAAAATCAGACGGACTTTAGATCTGGAACACGTTTCAAATCTTTCAGACGGATTCGAGTCCGGTCGAAAAATCCGTACGTCTGTATGCCAGTCCGACGAACGAAAACCGACGCTAGGGCAGCTATTGGCTACTGGCTATCAACTTCCTTATTTTAGTCCGGTCGTACATCATCACGTACGAATCCGTCAGACTTTGGTGTGATCGTTTGTAGCCATGTCCATTCGTTCAAAAGTCTGTCGGGAAGTCCGTCGAAAGTCCGTCGGAAAGACCGTCGGACCTTTGATGCCGAAAAGTCCGCCCGTGTGTACACGGCATAAAGCGTAGCAACATTTCGGCATTGAAAACTTTTGATCCAAACTGAGCAGATATCAGAATGGTTGTGATACAAAAAAAACAGTCACTTCCAGCGCTAAAAGGTCTTCCAAGGTGTGGAGCAACAGATGTCAGATAAAATGGTGGTGTGAAGTTATATATGGTATCCCAAAACTAGGTGGATGCCGCCTTCCTCAGATGGGGTAATCCGAAAGGAACTACAAGAACTTGCCCGCCTTCCATTTCTGTTTTTCTTGTAGTATCAGCATGGTTGTGGTGTTTCCTGGAAGAGGTAGCAATCCACTGATTGATCATACTTGTGGCTCTGTATAAGATAACTTTGTGTTCCAGCAGACATAGCAGTATATCTTCCTCCTTTCACTGTAGCTGGAAGTTTTCGGGAACGGCTGAATTGTAATTCTCAACAAGCTTCGCAGGCATATATCCGGTTCGGGGGAAGCGCGGCCGCTGTTTGAAGTCTTATTATTTGTCAGGAAATTGGCATGTGTTTATATATTTATATTTTTTTTATTTATTTTTTGGTAACAAGAACAGAATAGACAAACAACAGAAAACAAAAACAATCTGTACAATGGTAACAATGCACAGGACAGAACATGGGACTCCCATAATGGGTGTAGATGGGATTGTAGTACGGGAAGACCTCCTGCAGACAAGAAGCATTGTTCTCCTAGAAAACACTTATGACAAAATCTGCAATCATGTCTGAAGTAGTCTAATTATCTCCATACTACTAATTAACATGAAATCTCTTTCCATGAGAAATACTTTAACCACTTATGTGATTATAGGAAATGTAACTGCGCTGATCCTAAAGTGCTTATACAATTTTTTACCGCAAAAACAATGTCTACAAAATGTGCACAAATAAATACAGTCATCAAAACTAACCATATAGTGCAAAGTATCAATGTCTCAATATATAGTGCAAAATATCCAACAACAGAAAATAGGTTTTTACCAATAGTCCCCACAGATACTCTTCACAATATAATCAATTAAATCCAATGTGTACAAATTCACATCCGCGCTTTAGAAGTCTTTACATCACTTCGTGAACCACCACCACCTTCTGAAATGGGCCCTCACCAGAAACTAGAAAAAAACTTTGTCTTTGGTTTATATTGGGATAACCACTACACTTTCATGGGTTTGTCTGGCCAGATAAACCCATGAAAGTGGAGTGGTTATCCCAATACAAACCAAAGGGTGAAGTTTTTTCTAGTTTCTGGTGAGGGCCCATTTCAGAAGGTGGTGGTGGTTCACGAAGTGGTGTAAAGACTTCTAAAGCGCGGATGTGAATTTGCACACATTGGATTTATTTGATTACAGTATCTCACAAAAGTGAGTATATCCCTCAAATTTTTGTAAATATTTTCTTCTATCTTTTCATGTGACAACACTGAAGAAATGACACTTTGCTACAATGTAAAGTAGTGAGTGTACAGCTTGCATAACAGTGTAAATTTGCTGTCATTGGCATTGATGTCCTTTATTTTTCCACAAATAGAGCTTTCTTTTAGTGGTATTTGATCACCTCTGCGGTTTTATTTTTTTGCGCTATAAACAAAAAAAAAAGAGCGACAATTTTGAAAAAAAGCAATATTTTTTACTTTTTGCTATAATAAATATCCCCCCAAAAATATAAAAAAACTAATTTCTTCCTCAGTTTAGACCGATATATATTCTTCTACATATTTTTGGTAAAAAAAAAAAAAATTGCAATAAGCGTATATTGATTGGTTTGTGCAAAAGTTATAGCGTCTACAAAATAGGGAATAGATTTATGGCATTTTTTATTATTATTTTTTTTTTTTTTACTAGTAATGGTGTTGATCTTGATTTTTAGCAGGACTGCCACATTGCGATGGACAGATCAGACACCTGACATTTTTGACACTTTTTTGGGAACCAGTGACATTATTACAGTAATCAGTGCTAAAAATATGCACTGACATTGTACTAATGACACTGGCAGGGAAGGGGTTAACACCAGGGGCGATCAAGGGGTTAAATGTGTTCCCTGCAGGTGTGTTCTAACTGTATGGGGGATGGGCTGCCTGGGGAAATGCACAGATTCGTCTTCCTGCTTAGCAGAAAGACAGGATCTGTGTGATCTCCCCTGTCAGAACCGGGATTTGCCTTGTTTGCACAGACAGAGCTGACCTGCTCCTGCTTGTCCTCTCCTTGCTCCCATGCCTCCAGGAAGGAAGTTCTGCTGTGTGTTGTAGAGGGTCCCTCCAGCACCTGAGTCCCACGCCCAAGGTCACCCCCCGCCCCAGACTAGGGGACTCCCTCCAAGACTTGTTACAGCCTCCTCAGCACTCCATCTCCAATCTTCCACCCGACACTCACTGCCCTCCTGCTGGTATGCCTGGAATTGGGCTTTAAATCGTTGTTTTACTAATTCACATCCTGTAAACTGAAAATGAATTACAGTTATTCGTTGTCATGGCACTTTGCCCACCATGGCCGCCTCTTGCAATCCATTATTTAAAAAGACCCTGTCGCCAGGCCATTCATTTCAACAAAAACTTCATATGAGATTATATGTGCATTAATTGTATTATGCATGTTTAATTAATTTACCTGTGTAGCACCCTGTAGCTTAGGCAGGGAGCTCCTCACAAATTTACTTGCCAGGAGTAGTTTTCCTGGTTGATTAATAGCATCCATTGATTTCTCCCTAAGTTTGGCCTTGTTGCACTTTTCTCTTCTACCACTAGGTGGCCGGGTACTTGGTGGTACTAGATATGAGAAGGGCAACCCAAGCTCAGGTTAAGGGTTTATGGGGTATCTCAGCCAAAGTGAAGCTGAAGGAACTGTTACGTTTGAGTTAGGAACTGTTAAAGACTGTTACCATAGATAATTAGAGACAGCATTCCTACATGTGCAGAACAGGCACGGTGGAGAATCGAGAAACTTCAGGCGGTGATCAAGTCAGGGACCCAGCCAGCGGAGGTGACGCTTGCAGAGCAGCCTTGTGTGCCAAGCCAGGGACCGAGTCCGTCAGCAGGGGTGAAGCTTGAGAAGTATCTGGAGTACCAAGCTAGAGACCCAGCAGGGTGACGCTCGAGGGAGATACCACCGCAAAGATTGGAGGAGCTCAAGGGATTCAGAGTCAGCAAATCAGTGGGTCTAGTGAGAGACCGGGAGCTCAGTGTTGAAGAACTACAAGAAGCAGTTGTAGGAACTGTTACTTTTGAGTTAGAAACTGTTAAAGGACTGTTGCCATAGGAGACAGCATTCCTGCATGTGCAGATGTGGCGCCTTTCTAGGGCCTTTCCCTGCACGGCTGTCCTCCTACTGTCTGCCAATTGAATCTACAACCACTTAAGGGTGTCCTGGCCCTAACCCTCTTTCCCCAAAAAATACAAAAAGGACTGTTAAGAGAAATAAAACCTCTTTCACATCCAAGAAGCGTCTGGCGCCCATTGACTTTCACCATTTTTACCACCACTATGCCTCACAACCCTCTACATATTGAAGGATGTCAGCTATCTTTGGCCTTAGAGGTCCTCATTAGCCTGGTTGAGGCTGAAGAGTTTGCTACACCTGTAAAACCCTCTCTTGTATAGACATCCAAAAGTCCTAAGACTGCTTCTGGGTGCCACCATCTTGGATGTGACATCAGCAGCCCCAGCAGGCTCAGATCTGTTACTCAAGTGACACTCTATAGTATCCCCCTTCTAGGAAGGCGAAGGGAGAGGTGAAGGAGCTGGACCAGCACAAACAGTAATTAGACAGTCCCAAAAAAAGGGGGGGCTCTGTTGTGCAAGGACCAGTTCTGTGCTGAAGAAGGCAAATTAGATAACAAGCTCATAAGAACATTGCAAGTTATCGTAATACAAATATGTTTACGGAAAGGAAAAATACTGCAATACATATTAAAATACTTGATTTTTATGTGCTTTTACCTGCAAAGTTGGTAGCAAGTTCTCTTTAATATGCCCCAGATTTCCAACGTATCAGGTAAAAACATCTGGAGGATCTCTAATAATTAGCCCGTGAAAAGACTTCTTATTGATAGACATTTATGACGGTTGTGATGACCTGAACCAACAATGGAGGCAAGAGATTAAATGGCAAGGTAAGCTATTGCATACATGTCTGTCTGGTCACAATGGTTTGTAATAAATTGTCCATTGATGAGGGAGCGTACAGAGGGGAATGCAGTGTATTCAATTACTCTCTGCTCCAGCATCTTTAATGAATAGCTATTGATTGCCATAATACTGCAGCGGGGGAAGCTTTCAGTTTTTAAGTGGAGCTTACTGACTGTTGTGTTCAGCTCCATTATTTTGCTCATTATGAGGGCTTAGTGAGGGCTCATTGTTTCCTGGAGGTTGGTTGATCTTATGGAAATGAAAATAACATGTGGATATGTTTGAGAAAATAAAAGTCAAGTTATCATTAATCTAATAGTACCAAGAAATAATTCTTCCAATGGGAAGAGCTCATTTATGATCACTGGTACCCAAGAGCCCCACTGGACAATGGGTATGCTAATATAGAATCTCGGCTATGGCCTCTCCAGTGCATACCAAGGCATGATGCGTTCTATTGAGGGATATGGTAAGAGGGATCTATGTTCTGACATTGGTGGTGAAACCATCATATGCATGCTTAGCTCAGTGGTTTTGGTGCCTCCTGGGGTGTTTTGGAAGATAACAAGAGGTATATAAAAGGTACCATTATGTGTCTGTTAGTATCTAAAATAAACAAATTATCATGAATCTAACAGTACCAAGGAATTATTCTTCCAGTGGGGAGACCCCATCTATAGTCGCTGGTACCCAAGAGCCCCACCAGACACTATAGTGCCTTGAAAAAGTATTCACACCCCTTGAAATTTTCCACATTTTGTCATGTTACAACCAAAAACGTAAATGTATTTTATTGGGATTTTATGTGATAGACCAACATAAAGTGGCACATAATTGTGAAGTGGAAGGAAAATGATAAATGGTTTTCAATTTATTTTTACAAATAAATCTGTGAAAAGTGTGGCATGGATTTGTATTCAGCCCCCCTAAGTCAATACTTTGTAGAACCACCTTTCGCTGCAATTACAGCTGCAAGTCTTTTTGGGGATGTCTCTACCAGCTTTGCACATCTAGAAAGTGACATTTTTGCCCATTTTCCTTTGCAAAATAGCTCAAGCTCAGTCAGATTGGATGGAGAGCTTCTCTGAACAGCAATTTTCAAGCCTTGCCACAGGTTCTCAATTGGATTCAGGTCTGGACTTTGGCTGGGCTATTCTAACACATGAATATGCTTTGATGTAAACCATTCCATTGTAGCTCTGGCTGTATGTTTAGGGTCGTTGTCCTGCTGGAAGGTGAACCTCTGCCCCAGTCTCAAGTCTTTTGCAGAATCTTAACAGGTTTTCTTCTAAGATTGTCCTGTATTTGGCTCCATCCATCTTCCCATCAACTCTGACCAGCTTCCCTGTCCTTGCTGAAGAAAAGGATCCCTACAACATGATGCTGCCACCACCATGTTTCATGGTGGGGATGGTGTATTTAGGGTGATGTGCAGTGTTAGCTTTCCACCACACATAGCGTTTTGCTTTTAGGCCAAAAAGTTCCATTTTGGTCTCATCTGACTGCAGCACCTTCTTCCACATGTTTGCTGTGTCCCCCACATGGCTTCTCGCAAACTGCAAACGGGACTTCTTATGACTTTCTTTCAACAATGGCTTTCTTCTTGCCACTCTTCCATAAAGGTCAGATTTGTGGAGAGCACGACTAATAGTTGTCCTGTGGACAGATTCTCCCACCTGAGCTGTGGATCTCTGCAGCTCCTCCAGAGTTACCATGGGCCTCTTGGCTGCTTCTCTGATTAATGCTCTGTCAGTTTAGGTGGACAGCCATGTCTTGGTAGGTTTGCAGTTGTGCCATACTCTTTCCATTTTCGGATGATGGATTGAACAGAGCTCCGTGAGATGTTCAAAGCTTGAGATATTTTTTTATAATCTAACCCTGCTTTTACTTCTCCACAACTTTATCCCTGACCTGTCTGGTGGGTTCCTTGGCCTCCATAATGCTGTTTGTTCACTGAGGTTCTCTAACAAACCTCTGAGGGCTTCACAGAACAGCTGTATTTATACTGAGACAGGTGGATTATATTTACTAATTAGGTGACTGCTGAAGGCAATTGATTCCACTAGATATTAGTTGGGGGAATCCGAGTAAAGGGGGCTGAATACAAATGCACTCAAGACTTTTCAGATATTTTGATGTACAAAAATTTGAAAACCATTTATCATTTTCTTTTCACTTCACAATTATCTACCACTTTGTGTTGGTCTATCATATCAAATCCTAATAAAATACATTTATGTTTTTGGTTGTAACATGACAAAATTGTGGAAAATTTCAAGGGGTATGAATACTTTTTCAAGGCACTGTAGGTATGCCAGACACTAGGTATGCCCGACACTAGATCTGCCAATATCGTCTCTCAGCTATCTTCATTGCATATGTAGCGCTGGTAGATTTTCAATCTACCACTTATAGGTAAATTTGGTGGGTTACCTGTTTCATACATAGTCAGATTTAGCCTCTGTTCCAGTTTGGCTGTGTTGCATGTAGTTTCACACTGTGCCTGTGGGTGTCCTTGTCGCCATGGTTCGGTGTTGGAAAGGCAACACGTTAAAGCGTATGAGTGCTCTTCTGTCCCGGAGATAACTTGGTTGAGGAGGTCCTTAAAGTTGCATTCTGGGAGAGGGTATTTATGGGACAGACACCATGTTTTAGGGTTCTTTTCGTTCCACCTGCTGGCCCTCCTGGCCGACGGGTATGTGTTAGGAGTACTACCGCGTGGTCCTCCGACCGGGAGGACCACAATGCTGCAGCGTGTGGGTGGGCCCAGGAGCCTGTCTGAGGCCTACCACAGCGGCGAGGGAATGGTCCTGTGCTGTCTGTCCTACGGGAAGAAGCTGGACAACTGAGAAGATCCCAGGGGAGGACCCACCATGGAAGGATCATGCAGAGTACTGGTCTGGAGAGGGGCCTGGTGATGCATCCTAAAGTTAACTTACCACATAGTACTGCCGGGTCGGCTTAAAGGTTCAAGTGCTGTGTTTGCTATCCTTCGTAAACCATTACATCCTGTGGCAGAGGATCGTACGGGTTTCTGTTCCATTCAAGTCTGTGGCAAAGACTTTTGTTCGTGCTGCCTACTGGCTGCTAGGTTAGTGAGAGAAACCTATCCGGGTGGGCAAAGATCTCCAAAAGGAGAGTACATTCATCTACAAGATTCCAATTCCTAATACTACACTAAGAAAAGGTATTTGAACTTCCCTGCAACTCCTGCTACTTCCTTCAGTTACTCTTTATTAAAGCATTGGAAAAGATACTCAAGTGTCCGGTGCCTACACTGTCTTGTATTAAGCTCAACGGGACCCTAGACCCGGTTCTGGTGAAATTGGGGTAACAAAGGTGACGTTAACAGCCCGCTTTAAACCAGCAGCTCCACCGTGAGTTATTGCTACACATACTATTGTATTGGTTAGAAAAGCATGGTGTGTTCCATTGAGAGATATAGCGGCAGGATCCTTGGTCCAACTTTGTTGCTTAAAACCACAATATGCATGCTCAGCTCACTGGCTTTGGGGACTCCTGTGGTGCTCTAGAAGATAATGAAAAATCCATGTAGGTACCTTTTTATGTGTTGTTTTTATCTAAAATAATAGACAAATTATCATACATCTAATAGTACCAAGGACTAATTTCTCCAGTAGGCCGAGCTTTTCTATGGTCACTGGTACCCAAGAGCTCCACCAGACAGTAGGTATGCTAATATTGACTCTTAGCTAGGGCCCCTTCAGAACATACCAAGGCATGGTGCGTTCCAATTTTGGATAAGGTGGGGGGATCCTTGTTCCTACTTTGGTGCTTGAAACCACCAAATACATGCTCAGCTCATTGGTTTTGGGGGCCCATGGGGTGCTCTGGAAGGTAATGAGAAGTACAGGTAGATACCTTTATGTTATAAAAAATAATAGACAAAATATCATGAATCTAATACCAAGGAATAATTCTACCAGTGGGGAGAGCTTTATTTATAAGCTTACTAGTGCCAAAGAGCCCCACTGGACACTGGGTATGCCAACGTTGACTCTCAGCTAGAACCCCTCCAGTGCATTCTACTTCATTGGTGATGAAGACGTGATCCATTCCATTGAGGGATATGATGAGGGGATCCTTATTCCAACTTTGGTGCTTGAAACCGCCATATGCATGCCTAACTTATTGCCTGTGAGTAGGGATGAGCTTCGTGTTCGAGTCGAACCCATGTTCGACTCGAACATCGGCTGTTCGGTCGTTCGCCGAATTGCGAACGATATGGGCCGTTCGCGCCAAATTCGTGTGGCGCGTCACGGCCCATAATTCACTGCGGCATCGCAGTGCATTGCTGGCTGATTATTGGCCAAGCATGCACTATGACCCGCATGCTTGGCCAATCACAGCGCCGTCAGTAGAGAGAGCTGTAATTGGCCAAAGCCAGGGTGGCTTTGGCCAATTATGGCTCAGGGGATTTAGTACACACCCCACACTATATAAGGCCGCCTGCACGGCGGCCCTGTGTAGTGTGTGTTCCGGTGTGCTGAGAGATAGAGAGAGAGAGAGACAGTGTCATTTGATTTGAGTTAGATAGATTAGGCAGAACAGTCAGTCAGTTAGCTGCACTTACAGTGTATTGTGTATATATATGCATCCCAGGTGTTGCATATATATATATACACTGTATTCAGTTTAGCTAGATCCGTTCCTGTTATCTTCTATCTAGACTATTTACATTTAGTGCAGTGTGTCCTGCTCACAGTGTTCAGCTAGATCCGTTCCTGCTATTTACATTCAGTGCAGTGCGTCCTGCTCACAGTGTTCAGCTAGATCCGTTCCTGGTATTTACATTTAGTGCAGTGTGTCCTGCTCACAGTGTTCAGCTAGATCCGTTCCTGCTATTTACATTCAGTGCAGTGCGTCCTGCTCACAGTGTTCAGCTAGATCCGTTCCTGTTATCTTCCTACTGACAGGCAGGCTTGTCTGGTTACAGTATATAAAGCTACCTGAAGAAAATTACAGGTGTTCTTTTTGATCCTATTAGTACCACGGTCAGGCAGCTAGACTATTTACATTTAGTACAGTGTGTCCTGCTCACAGTGTTCAGCTAGATCCGTTCCTGTTATCTTCCTACTGACAGGCAGGCTTGTCTGGTTACAGTATATAAAGCTACCTTAAGAAAATTACAGGTGTTCTTTTTGATCCTATTAGTACCACGGTCAGGCAGCTAGACTATTTACATTTAGTACAGTGCGTCCTGCTCACAGTGTTCAGCTAGATCCGTTCCTGCTATTTACATTCAGTGCAGTGCGTCCTGCTCACAGTGTTCAGCTAGATCCGTTCCTGCTATTTACATTCAGTGCAGTGCGTCCTGCTCACAGTGTTCAGCTAGATCCGTTCCTGGTATTTACATTTAGTGCAGTGCGTCCTGCTCACAGTGTTCAGCTAGATCCGTTCCTGTTATCTTCCTACTGACAGGCAGGCTTGTCTGGTTACAGTATATAAAGCTACCTTAAGAAAATTACAGGTGTTCTTTTTGATCCTATTAGTACCACGGTCAGGCAGCTAGACTATTTACATTTAGTACAGTGCGTCCTGCTCACAGTGTTCAGCTAGATCCGTTCCTGCTATTTACATTCAGTGCAGTGCGTCCTGCTCACAGTGTTCAGCTAGATCCGTTCCTGGTATTTACATTTAGTGCAGTGCGTCCTGCTCACAGTGTTCAGCTACATCCGTTCCTGCTATTTACATTCAGTGCAGTGCGTCCTGCTCACAGTGTTCAGCTAGATCCATTCCTGCTATTTACATTCAGTGCAGTGCGTCCTGCTCACAGTGTTCAGCTAGATCCGTTCCTGGTATTTACATTTAGTGCAGTGCGTCCTGCTCACAGTGTTCAGCTAGATCCGTTCCTGCTATTTACATTCAGTGCAGTGCGTCCTGCTCACAGTGTTCAGCTAGATCCGTTCCTGCTATATACATTTAGTGCAGTACGTCCTGCTCACAGTGTTCAGCTAGATCCGTTCCTGTTATCTTCCTACTGACAGGCAGGCTTGTCTGGTTACAGTATATAAAGCTACCTTAAGAAAATTACAGGTGTTCTTTTTGATCCTATTAGTACCACGGTCAGGCAGCTAGACTATTTACATTTAGTACAGTGCGTCCTGCTCACAGTGTTCAGCTAGATCCGTTCCTGCTATTTACATTCAGTGCAGTGCGTCCTGCTCACAGTGTTCAGCTACATCCGTTCCTGGTATTTACATTTAGTGCAGTGCGTCCTGCTCACAGTGTTCAGCTACATCCGTTCCTGCTATTTACATTCAGTGCAGTGCGTCCTGCTCACAGTGTTCAGCTAGATCCGTTCCTGCTATTTACATTCAGTGCAGTGCGTCCTGCTCACAGTGTTCAGCTAGATCCGTTCCTGGTATTTACATTTAGTGCAGTGCGTCCTGCTCACAGTGTTCAGCTAGATCCGTTCCTGCTATTTACATTCAGTGCAGTGCGTCCTGCTCACAGTGTTCAGCTACATCCGTTCCTGCTATTTACATTCAGTGCAGTGCGTCCTGCTCACAGTGTTCAGCTAGATCCGTTCCTGCTATTTACATTCAGTGCAGTGCGTCCTGCTCACAGTGTTCAGCTAGATCCGTTCCTGGTATTTACATTTAGTGCAGTGCGTCCTGCTCACAGTGTTCAGCTAGATCCGTTCCTGCTATTTACATTCAGTGCAGTGCGTCCTGCTCACAGTGTTCAGCTAGATCCGTTCCTGCTATATACATTTAGTGCAGTACGTCCTGCTCACAGTGTTCAGCTAGATCCGTTCCTGTTATCTTCCTACTGACAGGCAGGCTTGTCTGGTTACAGTATATAAAGCTACCTTAAGAAAATTACAGGTGTTCTTTTTGATCCTATTAGTACCACGGTCAGGCAGCTAGACTATTTACATTTAGTACAGTGCGTCCTTCTCACAGTGTTCAGCTAGATCCGTTCCTGTTATCTTCCTACTGACAGGCAGGCTTGTCTGGTTACAGTATATAAAGCTACCTTAAGAAAATTACAGGTGTTCTATTTGATCCTATTAGTACCACGGTCAGGCAGCTAGACTATTTACATTTAGTACAGTGTGTCCTGCTCACAGTGTTCAGCTAGATCCGTTCCTGTTATCTTCCTACTGACAGGCAGGCTTGTCTGGTTACAGTATATAAAGCTACCTTAAGAAAATTACAGGTGTTCTATCCCAGCTTAGTGCAGCTACAGGCCATTAGTATGTCTGGAAGGCCAAGAAGGAGAGGCAGACAGTCACAAGCCAATAAGAGAGGGCAAGCAGGCTCTGTGTCTAGTGCTGGTCGTGGAGACGGTGCATCCTCATCAGCACGTGGCCATGGGACACGCTTGGCCTTTTTTTCGGCAGCTGGCCGTGTTGAGCCGCAACATGCGGAAGACTTGGTCGAGTGGATGACCAAGCCGTCCTCATCCTCCTCATCCTCTCTCACCCATGCCCAGGGTGCTTTGTCTGGCAAAGCAGCGGCCTCTTCCCTCAGCTCAATGTCATCAGTGACTCCTTCCCTAGCTCCACCATGTCCTCATGAGGATTCCCTCGAACTGTTTGACCACAGTGTTGGGTACATGCTCCAGGAGGATGCCCAGCGTTTGGAAGGCTCTGATGATGATACTGAGCTCAATGAAGGCAGTAACATGAGCACGGACAGAGGGGGTGCCCAAGAAGGACAGCAATCTGGCAGTCATGCTCCCCCTGCTGCAGCATACTGCCAGGTTTGCTCCAGTGATGAGGAGGGAGGGGATGATGAGGTCACTGACTCAACGTGGGTGCCTGATAGGAGAGAGGAGGAGGAGGAGGAGGAGGAGGAGGTGGCACATCACCAACTAGGCAGGATGCCCTCCAGGGGCCAGCCTAAGGGCAGCACATTGACTGCATCACACCCCAAAGCTCCACATGTGCAGGGCGCTGCAGTCTCTGCGCGTTATTCAAAAAGTTCTTTGGTGTGGGCCTTTTTTGAGACGAGTGCATCAGATCGCACCGCTGCTATTTGCAACATATGTCTCAAGCGTATCTCGCGTGGCCAAAACATCTCCCGCTTGGGTACCACATGCTTGACCAGACATATGTTGACCTGCCATGCAGTTCGTTGGCAAGCGTATCTAAAAGACCCACACCAAAGAACAAAGACGATCTCTCCTTGCTCCTCATCAGCTGAGATTTCCAACCCCACTAGACCTTCAGTCCTCTCTGAGACCTGCAGTGAGAGGAATGAAGGTGTAGAATTAGGTGTGTCACAGCCAAGTACTTGTGGGCAATCTGCTTTTGGTACACCGACGTCAGATTGTACCAGGCAAATTTCCCTGCCCCAGCTGCTGCACCGCAGAAAGAAGTTTGCTCCCAGCCATCCACATGCCCAGCGGTTGAATGCTAGCTTGGCAAAATTGCTAGCACTTCAACTGCTGCCTTTTCAGTTGGTAGACTCTGCCCCCTTCCGTGAGTTTGTGGAATGTGCGGTTCCTCAGTGGCAGGTACCCAAACGCCACTTTTTCTCACGGAAGGCGATTCCGGCTCTCTACCGGCATGTGGAAGGCAATGTCCATGCCTCGCTGGACAGGGCGGTCAGCGGTAAGGTGCATATTACCGCTGACTCATGGTCCAGCAGGCATGGACAGGGACGTTACTTAAGTTTCACGGCGCATTGGGTGACTCTGCTGGCAGCTGGGAAGGATGCAGGACAAGGTGCAGTAGTGTTGGAGGTTGTTCCGCCACCACGCCTCCAAAATGCTGATTGTGACACACCTCTCTCCTCCACCCCCTCCTCTTCTTCTTCCTCCATGGCCTCTTCCTCGGAACCAGCGGTGCTCCGTAGGCGTTTAAGGGGCTACGCAAGTACGCAGGCCAAAAGATGCCATGCGGTGCTTGAGCTGGTGTGCTTGGGGGACAGGAGCCACACTGGGGCAGAGGTTCTGTCAGCTCTGCAGGGGCAGGTTCAGAGGTGGTTGACGCCACGCCAACTTAAGGCAGGAATGGTGGTTTGCGACAATGGCACCAACCTCCTCTCTGCCCTCCGACAGGGACAACTGACCCATGTGCCCTGTTTGGCTCACGTCCTTAACTTGGTGGTGCAGCGGTTCTTGGGCAGGTACCCGGGCTTACAGGATGTCCTGAGGCAGGCCAGGAAAGTCTCTGTGCATTTCCGCCGGTCATATAATGCCAGTGCTCGGCTGACGGACCTCCAAAAGGAGTTTAACCTGCCCAAGAACCGCCTAATCTGTGACATGCCCACCAGGTGGAACTCGACGTTGGCCATGCTGCAGCGGCTGCACACGCAGCAGAGGGCCATCAATGAGTACCTGTGCGACTATGGCACCAGGACAGGGTCAGGGGACCTTGGTTTTTTTTCCCCACGCCAGTGGGCCATGATCAGGGATGCATGCACTGTCCTGTCACCATTCGAGGAGGCCACGAGGATGGTGAGCACTGACAGTGCATGCATCAGTGACACTGTCCCCCTTGTCCACCTGTTGGAGCACACGCTGCGTGGAATAATGGACAGGGCACTTGAGGCAGAACAGAGGCAGGAAGAGGAGGACTTCCTTAGCTCTCAAGGCCCCCTTTATCCAGACAGTGTTCCTGCGTGCCCGCCGATCACACAGGAAGAGGACGAGGAGGAGGAGGAGGAGGAGGAGGAAGATTGTGTCAGTATGGAGGTGGAGCCTGGCACTCAGCATCAGCAGTCTTTAAGGGATCAGTCCCAAGGAACACATGGACTTGTACGTGGCTGGGAGGAGGTGGCTGCGGACGTTGTTGTCCTTAGTGACCCAGAGGACTCCGGACCGAATGCCTCAGCAAACCTACGCTGCATGGCCTCCCTGATCCTGCAAAGCCTGCGTAAGGATCCTCGTATTCGTGGTATCAAGGAGAAGGACCAATACTGGCTGGCAACCCTCCTTGATCCACGTTACAAGGGTAAGGTTGCGGACCTTATCTTGCCATCGCAGAGGGAGCAGAGGATGAAACATCTTCGGGAGGCCTTGCAGAAAGGTCTGTGCAACGCGTTCCCAGAGACTGGGAGGTTACAAACTCCTGTTTCTGGACAACGTGTTGCTGAGGCTTCGGTCAGTCAAAGAAGGAGCGGTGGAGAAGGTGGCCGTCTGACCGATGCGTTCAGACAATTTTTTGGTCCGCAGCCCCAAGGTATGATCGGTTCCAGCAACCATCGCCAGCGTCTGTTTTACATGGTGCAGGAATACCTAGGGGCAAGATCAGACTTGGACACCTTTCCCACCGAAAATCCTCTGGGTTACTGGGTCTTGAGGATGGATCACTGGCCAGAGCTTGCACAGTATGCAATTGAGCTACTGGCCTGTCCTGCATCCAGCGTTCTTTCGGAACGCACATTCAGTGCTGCTGGAGGCGTGGTAACCGATCACAGGGTGCGTCTGTCCACTGACTCGGTCGATCGGCTGACCTTCATAAAAATGAATCAGTCTTGGATCACCACCAGCTACCAAGCACCTGATGCAGATGTAACCGAATAATTTTTTTTGAAATCTCAGATCCCTTCAAAGACTGCCTATGCTGATGCTGAGTGACTATCCCTGAGTAATTATCCTCTTCCTCCTCAATCATCACGCTGATAGCTTGTAAGAACATTTTTGGTTCTGGGCGCCACCACCAGTGCCTAAGGCACAATTTTTCAGCCCCTGTTTAACAGGGGCGTGTAATTACAATTTTTGATGTAATACTTTGCAGCAGGGCTCGTTCCTGCATTCCAACTAGAGTGTCTGTGAGGGGTTGCAGTGTTGTGGCACCAGCACTAGTGCCTAAGACCCAATTTTTCAGCCCCTGTCTAACAGGGGCGTGTAATTACAATTTTTGATGCAATACTTTGCAGCAGGGCTTGTTCCTGCGTTTCAACTAGAGTGTCTGTGAGGGGTTGCAGTGTTGTGGCACCAGCACCAGTGCCTAAGACCCAATTTTTCTGCCCCTGTCTAACAGGGGCGTGTAATTACAATTTTTGATGCAATACTTTGCAGCAGGGCTCGTTCCTGCGTTCCAACTAGAGTGTCTGTGAGGGGTTGCAGTGTTGTGGCACCAGCACCAGTGCCTAAGGCCCAATTTTTCTGCCCCTGTCTAACAGGGGCGTGTAATTACAATTTTTGATGCAATACTTTGCAGCAGGGCTCGTTCCTGCGTTCCAACTAGAGTGTCTGTGAGGGGTTGCAGTGTTGTGGCACCAGCACCAGTGCCTAAGGCCTAATTTTTCAGCTCCTGTTCAACAGGGGCATGTAATTACAATTCTTGATCTAATATTTCACAGCAGGGCCCTGTGAGGGCTTACAGTGTTTTGGCCACAGCAACACCTAAGGCCCAAATTTCTGCTGAGTATATAGGGCAGGACCCTACTTTCAAACATCTAACTTACAAACGACTCCTACTTGCAAACGGAAGGAGACAACAGGAAGTGAGATGAAATCTACCCCTAAGGAAGGGAAATTCTCTCCTGTAAGAGTTAATATGGGAAAACAATTTCTCCTTTCCACTGATGCTTTCCAATCCTTGTTCCACAAAAAAACCCAAATTTTCAAAAAACATTTTTCATTGGGACAAAAAAGTGAGGTGAAATCTTCTGAAGAGGAGGAAAGACGCAAAACAAATGTCACAGGGGTGATAACCCTTCCCTATGTTTTCCAAAAAGCTTAGAAAAGATTTTTTGGCTGGAGCTAAACACATTAAAAATGTTCAAAATTACAAACAGATTCTACTTAACAACAAACCTACAGTCCCTGTCTTGTTTGCACCGCCTGTATACTGCTGTTCAGAGTATATAGGGACCTTTCCTTATTTTAATTTGGGTGCGGGGTTCCCCTTAATATCCATACAAGACCCAAAGGGCCTGGTAATGGACTGGGGGGTACCCATGCCGTTTGTCTCACTGATTTTCATCCATATTGCCATGACCCGACATGACATTAAACCCGCAAGCAGTTTTAAATGAGATTTTTTCCTTTAAAAATGACATTTGGTGCAGGGACTGTTCTAAACATGGGAAACACGCGTCACTTTACAGGCATACTATAGACACCCCCCAGGTACGATATTTAAAGGAATATTTCACTTTTTTTTTTTTACTTTAAGCATCATTAAAATCACTGCTCCCGAAAAAACGGCCGTTTTTAAAAGTTTTTTTTGCATTGATACATGTCCCCTGGGGTAGGACCCGGGTCCCCAAACCCTTTTTAGGACAATACCATGCAAATTAGCCTTTAAAATGAGCACTTTTGATTTCGAACGTTCGAGTCCCTTAGACGTCAATGGGGTTCTAACGTTCGTGCGAACTTGCGGTCCGTTCGCGGGTTCTGGTGCGAACCGAACCGGGGGGTGTTCGGCTCATCCCTACCTGTGAGGGCTCCTGGGGTACTCTGGAAGACAATGTATATGTCGGTACCTTTATGTGTCTGCTTTTATCTCTCCTTTACTTTTAAAACTTTATTAAAGCTTGACTCCAGGCACACAGCTAAATCCACAAATAAAATACATATATAAGAGCAGCAAGAAATAAAATGACGGGGGGTGGGGGGGTTATTTATCTAAAACGCTTTCCAAAACTAAAAAAAGTTTTGGTTAAACATTGAGGGAAATTTACTAAGGCTGGAGCAGACAGAATGCGAAGCAGCTGTGCATGGCAACCAATCAGCTTTTAGCTTCTCATGTTAAAGCTTAACTGAACAACCTGGAGCTGGAAGCTGATTGGCTACCACGCACAGCTGCTCCAGATTCTGACTGCTCCTGTTTAAGTAAATTCCCCCCATTGACAACACATGTATAAGCCTAGAGCTACATTGGTGGTTAAAACTCTTGGTACTGGGAGCTTTAAAGCTGAACTCCAGGATAAGTAAATATTATCGAAATCTTATTCTTCTTGAATCTTGATGTGCTTTGTGTATTTCTTCCAGATCTGTGCAGTAATCCAGTGTGAGACTTTGGGGTTGATTTACTGAAGACAAATACACTGTGCACTTTGTGTGCAGTTGTACTCTGCAAGAGCAGTTGCTCCAGAGATTAGTAAATGAGCAGAAGGTCTGCTGAATTCCACTATCCAATCATGTGCAAGCAAAAATGTAGTTTTTAAAATTTTCCTTGCACATGATTGGGTATTCTTTGCAAAGTGAAGCTTTACCTCATTTACAAAGCTCTGGAGCAACTGCACTTGCAGAGTGCAACTTCACTTTGCAAAGTGCACAGTCTGATTTTAGCAAATCAAACCCAATACCTCTGTGCAGTAGCCTCCTGTAATAAAGACCGCTCACTGTTGCTCTCTCCCCTTGTGCAGGGTGACTGGTCTTGTCTCCGCCCCTGCTTGACATTTTCTGCACGCAACCTGTATCGGGCAGAGCCTGCTGCCCCCTCCCACAACTCTGCTCTCTGCACAAGCTATGTACAGCACAGTGATGATGTCACTGCTACTTTTTTAAGGTAATTGGTGCAAAAGCATTTGGCGCACGCAAAGTGGCTTTATATCCTTTGCGGCTATTAATGAATATATTTGAATGAAAGTTTTTATGTCCAAAATTCAACTTTTAACACTTACTAGAGGTCACCTCTGTAGATTTGAGTTAATTGAGAGATTTGTAGTAACTCGATCTGTTACTAAAGTCATTGATGATTAATTCATCACTAGAAAGAGCAACTGATCGCTAAACAAATGGAAGGTTGTGCATTTTTTTTTCTGGTACAATATTTTTTATTGGAATATAGGAAAATACAAAAGTAACATTCCCACCCAGGGGATACCAAAAGTAGGCTTGGTGAAGCAGCATGAACAAAAATACATATGCAATACGTTTTAAAGGAAAGTACTATCAATCAGTTGGGGCCCTCCGACCGAGGCCGGGGGTCAACATAGGGTGCCTGGGCAAAAGGGCTCAGGGGCTGAGGTGTGGAATTAACCACAAAGAATTGATGGAAGCGAGTCTTAGGCTGGGTATTTTTTAAAAAAAGTTAAGGGAAAAAAATGAGAGTGATAGGAAGAAGGACGGTGGAAGAGGAAAAGAAAGGGTGATAAAGGGGGAAAAGTACCCCAGGCTGTGAAAAGAGCGGGGTCAATAAGGCAGTCCTAGGCTGGTCGGATGCAGAGTAGGGAGAGCTTCAGACCACCATGGGGCACACACCTTGAGAAATTTAGTGTGAGAGTTGTGGAGGATGCTGCTCATTTTCTCATTGATCATGAGGGTCGTCAGGATGCTCCTCACCTCCGCAAATGAAGCAGCCGGCTTTTTCCAGGCCCTGGCTATTGCGCGTTTAGCAGCTATAAATAGATAGGGGGCCAACTTCTGTTGGTATGAGAAGAGACCTGGGATCGGGCAGTGGAGCAGTGCTAATTTGGCATCTTTGCTAATAGGTATGTGGAAGAGGGTGAACAACAATCCAAAGACCCTTGACCAGAATCCCACCAGAAAGTGGCAGGACCACCAGATATGAAGTTCATCTCCTCGATGGCCACACCCCCGAAAACATCTATCATTGCAGGGTGGGTTCGATTTGGCAATGCGGGCAGGGACCCAATGCCAGCGTAGGAGCACCTTGTGGTGGTCTTATTAAAGGAACACTTTGCAACGTTGGACCAGGTTTTATTCCAGTCCACCAAATCAATTAATGATATGTCTCGTTCCCATCCTAATACATAGCATAGTGATGCTGGGGTACTACTGGAGTTGAGCGAGGAATATATCAAGGAGATGGTGCCTGGGGCTCCTGGGGAATTCAGACAAATATGTTCAAAGTGTGTTTTCTGGTATGGGAAAGTATCATGGCACCAGAGTGAAGATATCCCGTGTCGCAGTTGGAGGTAGTGATAAAATTCAACTGAAGGAGCTTCATGGGTCTCCTGGATCAAGGGCCAGGAGGGAAACGTGCAAGATCCGAGGAAGTGCCGGACCTGTGAGAACCCATGAGCTGGCCACCATGAAAAAACATGTGTTTGTTCTAAGCTCGGGGGGGAAACATGGGATTGTTCAAAGGGGGGAGGAGTGGGAGGAGCGGAGACATGAGCCTGCCAGAGTACCAGACCGAGTCCCAAAGCTTTAGGCTATGGGCCATTAGGGGGCTAATTGAGGGGGGACGAAGTTTGGGGGAAGCCAGAGCAGGGCAGACACAGGGATCGGTGTGCAGTTAGGAATCTCAAGAAGAACCCAGAGAGGGATGTCAGATTTGGCCTGGAGCAGGGTGAGCTGGGAGATTTGGACTGCTTGATAGTATTTCATAATGTTTGGAACTCCCAGGTCTCCCGGAAATCTGTGGGCATATAGAGTAGAGCGTGAGACCCTGGGGTGCTTGTGGGCCCAAATGAATTAGAGGATTCTATTCTGGAGGAGGTGTAGGTAAAATGCGAGGACCCTAACTGGCAAGACCCAAAAGAAATGTAAGATCTTTGGAAGTACAGTCATCTCGACTGCATGAATGTGGCCAATCCAAGATAGGGTGGGAAATCTACAAGAAGCCAAAAGGGCTGAGATGGAACGTAATAAAGGGTAATAATTGGTAGAAAAGAGGAGGAATAGGAGGGAGTCAATTTCATACTTAGGTAGTCTAGCGAGGAACTGGCCCAGCTGTACGAGAAGGTAGCTTGGAGGTGTGAGACCAAGGATTTCGGGGGAGAAATGTTCAGCACCATGGTTTTGTGTGGGTTGATTTGGAGCCCGGAGGTCGCAGCGAAGTGGGTCAGAAGGGACTGTAAGTTAGGTAAGGAGAGTATTGGGTTGGTCAGAGTTAGGAGGGCATCATCTGCAAACACCTTGTAACACTCACCCGCACATGGAATTCTGTTAATGTTTGGGTCAGCTCTAAGGGCAATTGCTAAGGGTTCGAGGGCAAAGATAAAAAGAATGGGAGATAGGGGGCACCCCTGCCGTGTACCTCTAAAGATGGGCAAATGCCGCTGAAGAGAGAGAAGGGAGGTGGAGGACATGATATAAGTCATCTGCTAGATCAAGAGGAAATGGGGAGGGTTAATCATACAGCGAGGTCAAGAAGTCGGCAAAGGCAGCAGAGATTTTTGTTGGGTCCGAGGATTGTGGGTGTGACCGGCCGCGTTAAGCTTTCTAATAAACGGAAATAGTCGCACTAATCAAACTTGTGAACACAATATAAAAATATGAAACTAAAATCTGAACACACTATAAATCCATAAAATGTAAGAATATCAATACAGTGCATATAATAACCAATGTAATGAAGAGTGATTCATAAGTTAAAGTCTCTGAAAAGTGGCAAATAAAACAAGTTCTTTGACGATAAAGATCCAGAAAGATGGAAGAGCTTCTCAGGGTTTTCACGACCACCAAGGGAAAAAAAGTATGGAATTCTCCATGTGGCAATCACCGGAAAGAGTGGAGACTCTTACTGGAAGGAGTAGACACCCTGTTTTAGCGAGGTCACACACGCCTGCAGATATAGCCCTCTGCGGGGTCTGAGATGGATTTTGGCTTTAAGGTTTGTTGGTAGACTCTGGGCGTCCTCCTCAATATATGGCCTGGAGTAGAAGGTGAAGTCACGATCGATGGGGTGATGTTCGTTCCATGTATCCACTAAACCATGGGTTTGTAAAAGTGACCTCATTTGCTCTTCCACTACAGGAGCGCGGGATGGGGGAGCCCCTGGGGCATACTTCCTACCACCTGAGGAATCTAGGGCAATATTCGTGTCGCCCATGAGGATAAGGGTTCCAGAGCAGTGTTGGGAGACCACTGTGAGAAGGTGAGAGAAGAATTTGTGTTGGAAGCGGTCAGTGGCATAATAAGTGACCAGGGTTACAACCTGACAATTTAGGGTGCCCTGGAGCTGAAGGTATCTACCAGTGGGGTTTGCAATCTCTTTATTACAAGAGAACAAAAGATTGCGCCAAAAGGTGATTAGGGCCCCTCTATGTTTCTCAGGCGCTGAAACTACATAAAATGTAGCAAAATGGGGAGACAGGTATTTTCAAGGCAGAGGAGGAGAACCTGGTCTCTTGCAAGCGCACCACATCAACATGGCTAGATTTTAGGTAGTGGAATACCTTCGCGCACTTCACCGGAGAATTTAACTCATGAACGTTGTGTGAGTAGAACTTCAGTGTGGAAAGAGCCATAACAAGGAGACGAAATTGAGCTGAGGTGGTAGAATCCAACAATGGAGGTGAAGGTCTTGCATCTGCAACCATAGGGGAGCGTGCAAATTTTTCTCTAATGCAGAAACAATAAACTGTGTGAATATATAAACTTCAGCTTATGCAGCATGCAACAAAGGGATTGTATCTGCAAATTATTGTATGCCTGTGGGCACACCTGGCTCTGGTGAAGAATTGTTAATCCGAAACAGATTTTTTTCTGTTTGCCGATCTCTACTGCTCCAAGCAGTAATGTCTGGAGCCAGGGGTGCAATGTTTGCTGAAACTATTGGCATTATGTTATGATGTGCCATTCTATGGAAAAATTGTGCAGTGATTGGATTTTCCAACCGCCATTGCTGGCCACATACACCGCAATTTTCAGGAGGTCTTACCCAGTATTCCGTCTAACCAAAAATCAAGGTGCCCTACAACCAACAGGGTCTATCAAGGATGAGCCAAGAGATCTGGCTAAATGTCCTCAAACTCTCAATTTCTCTGATAAAGCTGCTTGAATTAAAAAAGTTCTAGTCTGTTTCTTTTTTTGAAGATTTTTTTTTTTTTTTAAGGGTGTATTTTTTGTGTATTTAAAGTGGAATTAAACATTCGCAAGAAATGTTTTAACAATGGGCTCCCTGAAGCTTTTAGCCATATAGTGCTAGTAGGCTAATCACTTTATGACAGACTTACCTTGCAAGTGATACATATTATATAACTGAGCGTCTGTTTTTTTGCACAAAAAAGTCCACAATAGCTAAAAAGATTTTCCATAACCCTCAGGAGCCATTTAAAGCCCACATGGACTTTCACTTTAATTAGCTAAATATATTCCAGATGCATCAATCAAAAGGTGTGCAAAGACCCCTTTTACACTGAGGCGATTTTCAGGCGCTTTCATGCTAAAAAAAAAACGCCTGAAAAGCTCACGAAAAACTTTCAATTAAAATCAATGAATGCTTTCGTGCACTGGCAGGGCAGTGAAAAAATGCAAAAAATTGTAAAAGTTTATTGGATAATCTAAGAAAAAATAACACCGTCAGTTAATACAGTTGATTAACTGTCGGTGTTATTTTTTCTTAGATTATCCAATAAACTTTTACAATTTTTTACATATACCATTCTCCTGTTATTGCCCACCATATCCACGGTAACCATCTTTGGACCAAGGTGGACCACTCTCTTGTGCTTCTCCCTGGTCCCATTTCTTCTTTTTAGCATGCAATTTTACGGTTACGGATCCGGCCTCTATACTTGAGGAGAGGCATTGGGTGAGAGATTGTGATTTATGATAAGGCATATATATTTTTAGGGTGGTCCTTCTTCCCCTTTTTTTCATACAGTGAAAAAATGCCCCTCTCCATTGAAATGAATGGAAAGCCCTTCAAAAGCACTTGAAAAGCTCTTCAAAATTTGAATGTATTTAGCTGATTTAGGTTACTTTCACACTGGGGCGGGCAGGCGCCGGCGGTAAAGCGACGCTATTTTTAGCGCCGCTTTGTCGTCGTTTTAGTGGCGCTATTCGGCCGCTAGCGGGGTGGTTTTAACCCCCGCTAGCGGCCAAAAAGGGTTAAAACTGCCCGCAAAGCGCTGCTGCAGCGGCGCTTTACTGGCGGTCTGGCGACGCTGCCCCATTGTTTTCAATGGGTAGGGGGCGCTTTAGGATCGGTGAATACACCGCTCCTACAGCGCTGCAAAGATGCGGCTTGCAGGACTTTTTTGACCGTCCTGCAAGCGCACCGCTCCAGTGTGAAAGCACTCGGGCTTTCACACTGAAAACACAGGAGAGGCTCTTTACAGGCGCTATGCAGGCGCTGTTTTTGGTGCTGTAGCGCCTGTAAAGCACCTCAGTGTAAAAGTAGCCTTAAACTAAAATTTCAATTTGGCTTTAAGGCACATTGCTCCCTTATGAAATAAATAAAACTACCTTAATTTTCCCTTTATTACTGACTGCAAGGAGAAGAGGTTATGGCCTCCTAAAGTGAGCCAAATCTCCTGGCTGCAAAAAAAAATTCAGAGAAATGAAACATCCCCCATCCCTGGGTCTATCAACACTACAACATGTTATAAACTGTTGGTGGTAGGTTACCCCCGATATGTTTGGATATTTTTGCAAGTTGGTTGAAATGATTCGGAATTCGGTTTAAAAATTGCCATGTGTGACCATGATGATAGTGCATGGAGTACGGCTATGATCTTGAGTTGTTCTTGAATGAATCATGTGACTGATGGATGTTTTTATTACATAGCTCCCTATTAAACAGCTCAGTGCTTTAATTGCATTGATTAAAGGGAGCCTGGAAATAAATATTCCCGTAATGTTGGAACATGCCTGGTGCAGGGGGAACACGTCTGATGACGGAGAACGATGAGGAAAATCCTGAACAGCTGTATTCTACCCCTTCCTCGGTGTTGACAACACACGGATCCATAGTAATAACTGCTAGGGGCAAGAGCACATTTCTGCATAGTCAACATAGGCCCTAGCCTAAGGCAGCACAGCTACCAGGGGAGGCACACAGACACATACATAGCATGTTACTGCCAGTAACACATTCCCATCTATAGTAGAAGGTGCCATACTGCCTGAAGGGAAGCTGAATATATGCAGGTGGGGGGAGGGAGCATGGGCTGCTTTGCTCTGCGCTGGTTCACTTTGAGGAAAGCTAATATTTTTCTTAGGACTGAATTTTTTTAGAAATGTGTCTTCTTTCAACCTAACTATGTCACTTTTTAAATGTACCTGAAAATACAGTGTAGCTCAACCCAACAACAAAATTGTACCATGTTGCAGTTTACCATTCCTTATGCTGCCCATATATATGTATAGATTTTTGTTCAAAAACTTTAGATTTAAGAACGTCAGTTCGACTTTCTGATCATTAGTGGGGTCGAAACGACCTTTATTTTTGGCCACAGTGATGAGAAAATTTCGAAGGAACAGAATGGAAAAAATTTTCTCCAACGAATGAATTATCGTACAGTATACAGTATGTGGTTTTTGTCTGGGAATTACATTCATTCTAAAATCGAATGTTAACAGCAAGTTACATTTGTCCAGTCTAGTGACCATTGTCCAGTCATTGAATGCACAACCACAATTCCAAAAAAAGTTGGAACGCTGTGTAAAATCTACATACACTCAGAATACAATGATTTGCAAATCTCATAAACCTGTATTTTAATTCGCAATAGAACAAAGAAAACATATCTAATGTTTAAACTGAGAAAATGGGCCACTTTAGGAAAAAAATGAGGTCATTTTGAAATTGATGGCAGCAACATGTCTCAAAAAAGTTGGGGTGGGGACATTTTAGCACAGTGTAGAATCCCCTCTTCTTTTACTAACACTCTGTAGACATCTGGGAACTGAGGAGACCCATTGCTGGAGTTTTGGGAGAGGAATGTACAGTCGCCTCCCGTTCTGTACAATGGAACCGTTCTAATAGGAGCGACGCAAGTCGCTCCGACTTAGAAAAAGGTTCCTGTACTACTTTGGGGGCGACTTGAGGCGACTTGCATAGACTTCTATACAGAAGTCGTTTTGCAAGCCGCCGTGGAAGTCGTGTGCAGGTCGCCTCGGTGAGGCGACCTGCAAGTCGTGCCGCCCCTGTGTGAACCGGGGCTAACTGCTCAATAGTCCTGGGTCTTGTTTGTTGTATTTACATTTCAAGATTTGCCAGATATTTTCAGTTGGTGAAAGGTCTGGACTGCAGGCAAGCCAATTAAGCACCTGGACTCTTCTATTATGAAGCCATGCTGTTGTCAAGTGTTAATTCATCTGACCACAGAACAGTTTTCAAAAGACTATTTTAAATGAACTATGACCCAGAGAAGACAGTAGTGTTTCTAGATCATTTTCAGATATTCAGATATGGCTTCTTCTTTGCATGATAGAGCTTTACCCTGTATTTTAGGATAACACGGACAGTGATTTTTGAATGTATTCCTGAGCCCATGCAATGATGTCCATCATAGAATCATGCCTGTATTTAATGCAGTGCCATTTGAGGACCAGAAGTTCACCGGCATCCAATACTGCTCTTCAGCCTTGTCCCTTGTCCCACAGAGATTTGTCCAGATTCTTGGAATCTTTTGATGATATTATGTACTGTAGATGAGGATATATTTAAAGTCTTAACAATTTTACCTTGAGGAACATTATTCAATTGTTCGATAATTTTTAGATGCAGCTTTTCACAGAGTGGTGAACCTCTACCCATCTTTACTCCTGAGACATGCTGACTCTCCAAGATGCCCTCTTTATACCCAATCATGTTGCTGACTTGTTGCCAATTAACCTAATTAGCTGTAAAATGTTCTTCCAGCTCTTTCTTGTTAGTACCACTTATTTGCCAGCCTTTTGTTGCCCTCTGTTAACTTTTTTGAGACATGTTGCTGCCATCAATTTCAAAATTGCTTAATTTTTTTCTTAAATGGTACATTTGATATGTTTTCTATTTTCTGTTGTAAATAAAATATGGGTTTATGAGATTTGCAAATCATTGCATTCTTTTGTTACTTAGATTTTACACAGCGTCCCAACTTTTTTGGAAATGGGGTTTAAATACAAGTGAAGTTGAGATAGGTAGTTATAACTTTGTCATAACGTATCACAGAGCAAGTTGTGCATAGAAGAAAGGAAGCAGGAAGGTAAGGTTATAGTGAACGAGGAGAAAGGAGGTAGAGAAAAGAAGAAAAGTGGGTACACTGGGGAAAGAGGGCCCAGGCCAAGAGGGGTGGGGTGGCAATGGGGTGTAAGGGGCTGGGGAGCTAGGAGTTGTGGGTATTGTCTATCTGGAATCTATCCATATGAGGGCAAGGGGGGGTGGGATGGCAATGGGGTGTAAAGGGCTGGGACGCTAGGGAGGGTTGTGGGCATTGTCTGTCTGGTCAGATATTAATGCAAAGATTGACTAGTCTTCAGGGCCATTCAAGTCTATCAGGAGGAATTGGAATCCTGGGACTCTTGCTAAATAATCCAAGTGGTTCATGTGTGAGTGTATTCATCTCACCTGTCCTCTTCTTGTGCTGAGAGAAGTTCCATGTGTGATATCATTAAGTTCTGCAACCCATTCACCCATAACTGTTGTGAGTGCCAGTGGTGTTGGATCACCAATCTGGCCACATCAAAAAAATGCGTAAGATGCCTTTTTTGGTATTTTTGATCCTGGTAGAAGAGAAAGCAGGACAATTTGGGGATTGTTAGGTACTGGTTAGACCACTGGATGATGTGGGACATGGTACCTGGATGATGAAGGCATCTCCAAAGAGGTTGGCGAGGAAAGGTTAGATTTGGTGGAGAATAGGGACACCTATACCATTGAGTGGGAATTCTAAAACTAGTCTCTTGGGTTTTAATTAGCGATGCACCGATATCGGTATTGATGTCGATACTAAGCATTTGAACGAGTACTTGTAGCCTTGCTTTGTGCACTGATCCAAATCATTTGGTGGAGGGGGATTATGGTGTTGGGTTGTTTTTCAGGGGTTGGGCCCTTAGTTCCAGTGAAGGGAATTCTTAAGGCGTTAGCATACCAAGACTTTTTGGACAATTTCATGCTCCTAACTTTGTGGGAACAGTTTGGGGATGGCCCCTTCCTGTTCCAACATGACTGGGCACCAGTGCACAAAGCGAGGTCCATAAAGACATGGATGAGCGAGTTTGGGGTGGAGGAACTTGACTGGCCTGCACAGAGTCCTGGCCTCAACCTGATAGAACACCTTTGGGATGAATTAGAGCGGAGACTGCGAGCCAGGCCTTCTCGTCCAACATCAGTGCCTGACCTCACAAATGCGCTTCTGGAAGAATGGCCAAACACTCCCATAGACACACTCCTAAACCTTGTGGACAGCCTTCCCAGAAGTGTTAAAGCTGTTATAGCTGAAAAGGGTGAGCCAACTCAATATTGAACCCTACGGACTAAGACCTTTTCTCCTCCCTTTTTCCTCCCCCCCCTCTCCTCGTTTTTTTTTCTCCCTCAAGTGTCTCCACTTTTAAGAGATAGTGAGCTATATGTGGATTATGTATCTTGTTTATTTCTTCTATGTTTATTTATATCCAATACAAGTGTTGAGCCAGATGCTATGGAATAAAGCCCTGAAGAAGCGGCACTCTAGGCCGTGAAACATGTTGGCAATCTCCATATGAACACTCTTTAAAGGCATGTTGTATATTATGTACTTGTTTTATATATTTGCGGGCTTCTTTTTGATATTTGTATGTATGTCTTTTTCTACATCTAAATAAATACAAAAAATGTTTTAACCAATACATGTGTATGCTACATTATCAGGGAACCGCCACTTAACGACCAATTCCTTTACATTTTTCCTCTCGATATACCTAATGTTTAGGGGTGGTGCTCTCTAACAATTTGTTAAACTGTCTTAGCTATGGGCCTTTTACTATATATTCACAATACTTGATTCTTCATGATTTAGACTAAGCTGGTCACATTTACATATTTACCTTAAAAAATCTTCTCTAATTGTAAGGGCCCTCCAGGGGCCCTATGTACCCTCTTGTCTTGAAATGTACTGTCTCCTTTTATGTGGTAAAGTACTGCGCAAACTGTTGGTGCTATATAAATCCTGAAACATAATAACAATAACAATTAATAATAATAATAAATACTACTACTACTACTACTAATAATAATAAAAATAATAATTATAAATACTGTAGTACTGCGCTTGTGAAAGATTATAGTGTGAAGAAAAGCAGCACCACAAATGTGAAATATTACCACAAAAACATGAAACAAAATAAAAGTGTGTTGCGCTACAGTACCCTGGAGGAAGTCCTATTGTTGACGAAATCGGTCGGGTTGAGCTGTTTGTTCCTGCTATCGTGCATTTTTATGTTTGGATGGTCTGTGGCGCCTTCTTACCATGCAGTGCTGTTTTTGCTATGGATACGTGTAAGTGCAATACTTTGTATTGCACTTACAATACATACAACACTAACTAGCGTTTTATGTTTTAATTGGATCTGGCTGCACGATTGTTGTTTGGGTGGAGTCCCCTAGATACTCTAGAACTAATCCTGACGTGGTTCCTTTATACATCCCCTACTGATGACCTCTACTGGAATATATACATCAAGCCCAGTGGCGGCCGGTGGTAATTTTCTTTGGGGGGGCGGCAAACAGTATCACCCCCCCCACGGTCCGTCGGTCCCCAGATCGGTCGCTTGGCAGGCAGGACTGGTGCACTTACCCCATCTATGCGGCGCTTCTCCAGGGCTCTTGGCGGCTCTCCTGTTCTCCTGCTCTACACGGGCAACGGCTCTGGCTTTTGTTTCCTCCCTCCTTCAAAGCGGCTAATCGGGAGTCTTCTCTTTTCGGCCAATCAGGAAACAGGTCTCACACCCGCTTCTGATTGGCCGGATTGAGGATCAGTGTTACAACAGCGAATATTCATTCGCTGTTGTAACACCTGGGTGGGCTCATGGTGCAATGTCCTGCACCACGATCCCACAAATGTTGAAGCCTATTAGAGCCTATGGCTCTAATCAGGTGCTTCAGAAAAACACCCCCACCGCTGTAATTCAAGCACCCGGCGTCCTGAAAGTGGCCGGACGTCTTAATAGGGGGTGGCAGCAGCGGCCGTGGACAGATCCATGCTATGCATGGATCCATCCATTAGTCATATAGGGGGCGGCGGCATTTGAGATATAGAGGGGGCGGCGCCGGAGCGCCCCTAATGGACGGGCCGCCACTGCTCAAGCCTGTTTGACCCTTCGTAATAAAGGGCCCAGGCTCTCTGATAAGAGTCCATCTTATTGTGGTGGTGGTGGTGGTGGCGTGTTCGTGGCGTGTTTGCCATTTTGACCATTATGCTCCATCTGAGAGACTGATACTTTTTTTGGACTATTCATTTGTATTTTTTTCAGTATTTTTGAATATCAAACACTGTAGCGCAACACACTTTTATTTTGTTTAATAATTATAAACAATAATAATAAAATACTACTAATAAATATCATCATTATCATAATCATATATAACAGCAATACATAATAATAACATAGCTCCCAACTGTCCCTGATTTGGAGGGACTGTCCCTGATTTGGAGCAAAGTCCCTCTGTCCCTCTTTCCTCCTCATTTGTCCCTCATTTTGGTCTGATCTATATAGCTGTATATAAAATGAACGTTTTATCTTTCAAAAAGTGTTTCCCAGTGCTAAACCTTTCATCCAATTTCTAAATTTCTGCATTTGTAAATTCCAAAAGCCAATATAAGGGAATAGTATTGGTAAAAAAAAAGCACTTGTGGATTTAATTCACTTTTTTTTTGGTTAATTCTCCTTTAAGGGGGCGTGGCAGGGGGCATGTCTTATGCCTACATACATTTGCTAGTAGGTGTCCCTCATTCCCATTTTAAAATGTTGGGAGGTATGTAATATTAATAATAATAATCTACTACTACTACTAATAATCTACTACTACTACTACTACTACTACTACTACTACTAATAATAATCTACTACTACTACTAATAATAATCTACTACTACTACTAATAATAATATTAATAATAATAATAACAATAATAATAATAATAATAATAATCTACAACTAGCAAAATTCCAAAAGCCAATATAAAGGAATAGTAGTGGTAAAAAAAAAGCACTTGTGGATTTAATTAACCTTTTTTTTTTGGTTAATTCTCTTTAAGGGGGGCATGTCTTATGCCTACATACATTTGCTAGTAGGTGTCCCTCATTCCCATTTTAAAATGTTGGGAGGTATGTAATATTAATAACAATAATCTACTACTACTACTAATAATAATAATCTACTACTACTACTACTACTACTACTACTACTAATAATAATAATAATAAAAATCTACTACTACTACTGCTGCTACTACTACTAATAATAATAATCTACTACTACTACTACTACTAATAATAATAATCTACAACTAGCAACATTCCAAAAGCCAATATAAAGGAATAGTAGTGGTAAAAAAAAGCACTTGTGGATTTAATTAACCTTTTTTTTTGGTTAATTCTCTTTAAGGGGGTGTGGCAGGGGGGGCATGTCTTATGCCTACATACATTTGCTAGTAGGTGTCCCTCATTCCCATTTTAAAATTTTGGGAGGTATGTAATAATAATAATAATAATCTACTACTAATAATAATAATCTACTACTACTACTGCTACTGCTACTACTAATAATAATATACTACTACTACTACTACTACTACTGCTACTGCTACTGCTACTACTACTACTAATAATAATCATCTACTACTACTACTACTACTACTACTACTACTACTACTAATAATAATAATCTACTACTACTACTACTACTACTACTACTACTACTACTACTAATAATAATCTACTAATAATAATAATAATAATCTACTGCTACTACTACTACTACTACTACTACTAATAATAATAATAATAAAAATGTACAAATAATAATAGCTGTAAAAAACATTCTAGTCTCCCTAGACGTCTAAAGTTGTATGTGCTGCACATAGGGAAACCATAGGATGTCAGCTGGATTGGCACGCTACACGCTGACAGTAATTATGCTGCTCAGATTAGCGCTGTGTGCGTCCCCTGTGATGGAAGTGATTGAAGGATTCGGGAAGATACAGTTGTCTCTGGTGCCTTCAGTTGCATCGTCCATTGCCTTGCAATGTTCAGTGCTGTGATTCAGCTCTGCAGCCTCCTATGTCAGTCTATGTTACCCTCCCCTGTGTTTGTGAGTGGGAGCTGGCAATGGCTGCAAGGGGGTGTGACATCCCCACACACACACACATACACACATACACACACATACACATCAGGATCAGCAGCTGCACAGACTCGCCAAACACTCAGCAACTACTCCGCAGGCTCAACCCGGACTGCAGGCAAATAGGTAAGTGCCTAATTTCCCTATCTCTGCATTCATGGTCACTCCAGCATCTTCCCTTGTCACTTTGTATATATTGATCTTTAATTTTTCTTACAAAAACTCATTTAAAAAAAAAAAATTGCTTTCAAACTGTGAACTACTTGCATATGTATAGCCGAACAATTTTTATTATTTTTATTATACAGGATTTGTATAGCGCCAAGAGTTTGTGCGACGCTTTACAAAATAACATCTGTCAGTAAATTCATTGATTATCTTTAAAATTGAAGAGGAGAGACTATTCTTTATTCTGATGGTGAAACGCCTCATTAATTTTGCCCTGAAGTTATATTGCGTATTTATTTTTTTGTAAATTTTCAACTTGTATTTATTGACAGTGCCTAGCCTTTGCGTATATTTAAAAATCAATTTTCTGTAAAATATGCTGATTGGACTACGTAGGTAGAGTGGCTTGTGTTGTAGAAATGGCTTCGCTGAAGGGAATAGTGAAAAGGGCAGTTTGGAGTTTTTAATATAGCACCAACCTATAGCAGAGCGCAGTAGCCTCGGTTCCCAAAGAAGATGATATCCGTACCGAAACCATTCTCCCTTTTTAGATAGACGAGAATTTAATTACCAATTTGGCTTTGGGTGCTTTTATTATAGCACCAACCTATACCAGAGGGCATAGATCATTTGTGTCAGTCTCCGAGATAATGATTGTACCAAAGCCGGTCACCCTCCTAGGGGCAGTTTATTAGGAAGGTAATTAAAACACCACTTTGGATGCCTTTAATATAGCACCAACCTATACCAGAGCGCATAGATCATTTTGTATCAGTCTCTGTTCCTAAAGGAGCTAATGATTGTACCAAAGCCACCCAACCTCTTAGGGGCAGTTTATTAGGAAGGTAATTAAAACACCACTTTGGATGCCTTTAATATAGCACCAACCTATACCAGAGCGCATAGATCATTTTGTATCAGTCTCTGTTCCTAAAGGAGCTAATGATTGTACTAAAGCCACCCACCCTTCTAGGGATAGCTAAGACAGAATAATGAATTACCATTTTAAACATTTTAAATGTAGCACCAACCTATACCAGAGTGCATAGATTATTTGCAGTGGTCTCTGTTCACCAAAAGAAATAATGACTGTACTAAAGCTACTCACCCTTCTAGGGGCAGTTTAGATTTTTCATTTACCTTTATGATTTTACCCACCCATGTAGAGAAGATGCTTGCTGGCCACTGAACCCAGAACCCCAACGCTACAAGCAAAGAAGTGCTAACCACCATACTGTATGACTTTAACTTGCTATAGGCTCAGCTCAGAAAGCTAACACACCAGGATACTTATAAAAAAAAAAAAAAAATTATATATATATATATATATATATATATATATATACACACACACACACACACACACACACACAAGTTTTGTGATATGAGCATTATGTCTTTATGAACTTCATTTTGCTTTTGCACTGCTTTGATAACAAGCTCACAAACTGTAAAACTTATCCTGCTGAATTACTTTATTTTTACGGCTAAAGTTCTTGCGGTGCACTTTTTAAACATTGGAGAATACTTTATTTTGCTGTTAGTTACCCAACCTAATGGTTTGCTGATTCTAAAATGTGTTTATTGGATGGATATAAGCAACTAATAATTGTAATCTTCTTATCATATACTACTATTTTATATATATATATATATATATATATATATATATATATATATATATATATATATACTAGTGTTCCCCCCGGGTGCTGCAAGGATGAGACTTGTGTAAAGAGTAAACTCTGAAGTGATGGGGACCTCTAATGTAATAGGGATGTGAAGTGGGAGCTCTGATGTAATGGGATGACCTCTGATGTGAAGGAGGGGACTCTGATGTGAAGGTGGGACCGCTTTTGTGATTGGGGACCTCTGGTCTGGTGGGGGACCTTTGAATGTGAAGGGGGGACCTCTGATGTGATGGGGGGGACCTCTGATGGGATGGGGCACCTCTGATGTGAAGGCAGGACCTCAAATGTGAAGGGGGGACCTCTGACGTGATGGGGGACCTCTAATGTGATTAGGAACCTCAGATGTGAAAGGGGGGGGGGGCTCTGACATGATAGGGGACCTCTGACATGATGGAGGACTTCTGATGTGAAGGCAGGACCTCTGATGTGATAGGGGACCTCTGATGTGAAGGCAGGACCTCTGATGTGATGGAGGACCTTTAATGTGATGGGGGACCTCTGATGTGATGGGGGACCTCTGATGTGAAGGGGAACCTCTGATGTGAAGGGGAACCTCTGATGTGATGGGGAACCTCTGATGTGATGGGGGACCTCTGATGTGAAGGGGAACCTCTGATGTGATGGGGGACCTCTGATGTGAAGGCAGGACCTCTGATGTGATAAGGGCCTCTGATGTGATGGGGGACCTCTGATGTGAAGGCAGGACCTCTGATGTGAAAGCAGGACCTCTGATGTGATGGGGACCTCTGATGTGAAGGCAAGACCTCTGATGTGATGGGGGACCTCTGACGTGATGGGGGACCTCTGACATGATGGGGGACCTCTAACATGATGGGGGACCTCTGACATGATGGGGGACCTCTGAGGTGATGGGGACCTCTGACATGATGGAGGACCTCTGATGTGAAGGCAGGACCTCTGATGTGATGGGGGACCTCTGATGTGATGGGGGACCTCTGAGGTGATGGGGACCTCTGATGTGAAGGGGGGACCTCTGATGTGAAGGCAAGACCTCTGATGTGATGGGGGACCTCTGATGTGATGGTAGACCTCTGATGTGATGGGAGACCTCTGATGTGAAGGCAGGACCATTGATGTGATGGGACCTCTGTTGTGATGGGGGACCTTTAATGTGATAGGGGACCTCTGATGTGAAGGGGGGACCTCTGATGTGATGGGGGACCTCTGATGTGAAGGTGGGACCTCTGATGTGAAGGTGGGACCTCTGATGTGAAGGTGGGATCTCTGATGTGATAGGGGACCTCTGATGTGAAGGTGGGACCTCTGATGTAAAGTTTATTTAATCAAAGTGGTTGTATGCATTGTCCCAGGCATTTTTCTTCCCCTTACATTTTAGACTGGGGGTGCCTTGAGATTTTGCATACTTTAAAGGGGGATTCTGACTGAACAAAGGCTGAGAAAATACTGATTTATAATGACTATCTTACTCTCTCTCTTACTGTACAAAGGTCCACCTTACTTGTTAAAGGAGTTGTAAAGGCATCCTATACATTAAGATGAAAAACTTTCTGTGTGTAGCAGCCTCCCCAGCACCCCCTAATTACTTACCCGAGCCCCTTCTTTCTCCGGGGATGTCCACGAGTGTCTAAGCCATCCAGGACACTCCTGCTGATTGGCTGAGACACAGCAGCGGCGCCATTAGCTCTCGCGGCTGTCAATCAAAGTCAGTCAGCCAATCAGGTGAGAGAGGGGGGCGGGCCAGGTCAGGGCTCCGTGTCTGAATGGATACACGGAGCTCTCACTCAGCTCGGGTGCCCCCATAGAGAGCTGCTGGTTGAGGGGGCACTCGATAGGAGGGAGAAGCCAGGAGCAGCAAAGAGGGACCCGAGAAGAGGAGGATCCGGGCTGCTATGCAAAACCAACTGCATAGAGGAGGTAAGTATAACATGTTTATTTTTTTATTTTTTTTTTAAACAAACCTTTACAATCACTTTAAGGATCTGAGAACTGCCACATTGTATTTATGTCTCTGTGATCTCACTGTCCTCTGTTGTCCGCCATTGCAGGCTGATCAAAGGCCGCCCGCGGTGTCCGCAGTGTACAAGGAAATGCTTTCTCTCAGGATTAGAATTTACCTAAATAAATATATTCTGTCCCGATAAAATGAATTAAAGTGGAACTGTGAGCAAAAAATACAAATAATAAAGAATAAAAACAATGAATAAAAATAAAATACCTATATGATGCAGCCTGTTTTTTCGGAGTCTCCCCTGTAACATAGTTATATCAACCGGTGATCCTTCCAGTAGATTTGTTATTTTTCCATCTCTTTACCAGGCCAAGCTGTCCAGCAAATGTGTCAGTTAAATGTGGTAGTTGCTTTCTTTCCTTTATTTTCTGCTGGTGATCTAGCCAGTGAGTCTGTTTATTTTCAAAAGAACAAGCTGCCCTACATATATAGCAGTTACAAGGATGAGACAAATCATTTCACACTGACCAGGGATGCTTACATTGATCAGATTTTATTTATTTATGTAAAACCTTTTTCTCAAAAAGAAAAAAAACCTGTTGGCTGTAACTGCTTATAAAGTGTGAGCTGGAGTTTGACTTCAATTTGCTAGTGTATCTAAATCTGCTAGTCTATTGGCAGCGGCCAATAGCTTTCATCTCTTTATTTATTCTGAGCATGCGTGGCACTTTGTCCGTCGGATTTGTGTACACACGATCGGAATTTCCGACAACGGATTTTGTTGTCGGAAAATTTTATCTCCTGTTCTCCAACTTTGTGTGTCGGAAAATCCGATGGAAAATGTCCGATGGAGCCCACACACGGTCGGAATTTCCGACAACACGCTCCAATCGGACATTTTCAATCGGAAAATCCGACCGTGTGTACGGGGCATAAGACATTAAGGTGTGTTACTGACCAGATCGCCAGGTGAAAACAGAGCCAAAAAGAGAAAACGAATGCAGCCACCACATCTAATGATTGGGAAGCTGCAATATATGACATTTTTTGCTTTGGGTTTCATACCGCTTTAAATAATAATTTTTGCTGGACTGATCCTTCAATTAAAAGGATATCCAAGAAAAAAAAAATATAAAATATTGCTTCTTAACAGTCTGTAGATGTGGTGGCTGCATTCTCTTTCAGTTTTCAGACTAAGAACATCTTCAGCGAGTATAAAAAATACCTGTTGATCCTGCCATAAAATCCTGCCAAATCCTGTCCTTGTCACTTCCTGTGAGCTGAACTGAAAGCACAAACAATGTTTTCTTGCTTCTCTAACCGCTTGCCGACCGTATACAGTACATCTACGACGGCAAGGCGGCTCCCCTGTGCAAAATCACGTACCTGTGCGTGATTCTGCACTCCCGAGACTGGGGCGCGCACGCCCCACCGCCGACGACCCACTGCCGCTGTGATTGGACACAGCAGGAGCCAATCAGCGGGTCTGGCAGACTCAATGCCTGTTGGTACCCGCCGATTGTTCCCGAGAGAAGCAGAACGGCGATCTGCCGATGTAAACAAGGCAGATCACCATTCTGTAAAAAGGGAAGGCTGTGATCCTGTGTTTCTGCTAAGCAGGAACACGGATCTCTGCCTTCCCGCAGTAAAAGCACCTCCCCCACAGTTAGGAAGCACTTCCCTAGGCACACATTTAACCCTTTGATCATCCCTGATGTTAACCCCTTCCCAGCCAGTGTCATTAGTACAGTGACAGTGCTTTTTTTAGCAGTGATTAGTGTCACTGGTTCCCAAAAAAGTGTCAAAGGTGTCCGATTTGTTCGCCGCAATATCGCCGTCCTGCTATTAGTCGCTGATCGCCGCCATTACTAGCAAAAAACATTAATAAATAAATAAAAATTCTATAAAAATACCCCATAGTTTGTAGACGCGATAACTTTTGCGCAAACCAATCAATATACACTTATTGGGATTTTTTTTTTACCAAAAATATGTAGCAGAATACATATTGGCCTAAATTTATGAAGAAAATTAGATTTTTTTACATTTTTTTACTGGATATGTTTTATAGCAGAAAGTGAAAAAACTATTGGTATTTTTTTCAAAATTGTCGCTCTTTTTTTGTTTATAGCGCAAAAAATAAAAACCGCAGAGGTG
The DNA here is from genome assembly GCA_037952925.1 of Lithobates clamitans. NCBI lineage: Eukaryota > Metazoa > Chordata > Amphibia > Anura > Ranidae > Lithobates > Lithobates clamitans. The sequence continues at coordinate 1,384,392 of JBBGZY010000771.1, read as the reverse complement.
ATCAAATACCACCAAAAGAAATCTCTATTTGTGGGTAAAAAAGGACGTCAATTATGTTTGGGAGCCACGTCGCACGACCGCGCAATTGTCAGTTAAAATAACACAGTGCCGTATAGCAAAAAATGGCCTGTCCATGAAGGGGGGGGTTCAACTTTCCGGAGGCCAAGTGGCTAAACTACGAATCAGGAAGAGATGTTTGAAGTCCAGTCTGGGCAACAACCATGGCTTCCTCCATCGATACCGGGGAGAAGTGAGGGTGGCCACCCAGGGACAGGAGGTGTGTTATTCTCACAACCAAAAGTAAAAAGGACCCTGAAAAAAGTAAATGAAGGCAGTCAACAAATTTACAGACTAGTAACCTAAGCTGCAATATATTACTTATTATTATTTATTATAAATGTTGGTTTAGGTTCTCTCTAACCCCATTAAAGAACCAATCTTTGATCCATTTCGAGGCTGCCATGGTACCACTCCAAAGTGCAGGGAGTACACTGGTTATTCTTTCTGGTTTTGGCCTTGAGACAACATTGATGCCTTGTGTCAGGGGGAAGCGAGGAGTTAATTACAGAAGAGAACGGAGATGAGTTTTATGGCGCGGCACCTGCTGCATTAACGCCGCCTATCCATCCGGTAACTTGCGCACATCGCCGGAGCTGTTTTACACAAGCGGCTTGGATTCGATTACGAGTCTTCTGTGAATTGCACAGAACAGATTTCTTTTCTTTCCAGCCGCTGATCAGCCAGACGACAACAAACCTTCCTGATTCCTGGAAAACGTCCAGAGATCCCAGCCTGGGGTGATGTCATCATGACGTCACTGTGTATAAAAGGTCTGCGACGTCCTCATCACATGACTCTGAAATAAAAAATCTGAAGACCACAGCTTAATTTTAGCTGAGTACGTGAACATTTTACATTTTTACATTTTTTTTTGGTTTGTCTGTTAAAGGGCCAGTGTACCCAGACCGGGGCACTCTATCTGAGAGATCTCTATGCTGAGTTCTTGCGTCTGCACACCTGATGTAACTGATGTACTAAGGTTTTCATTCATCCCAGTTTTCTGGGGACAGTCCCTGTTGTGAGGGAAAAAAAGACCCCTCTGCATTCATCTCTGATTTAGAGGGACTGTCCCTGATTCAGGACAAAGTCCCTCTGTCCCTCTTTCCTCCTCATTTGTCCCTCATTTTGGTCTGATCTATATAGTTGTATATACATTACAATTTCTATCTTTCAAAAAGTGTTTCCCAGTGCTAAACCTTTCATCCAATTTCTATATTGCTGCATCTGTAAATTTCAAAAGCCAGTAAAATAACAAACATCAGTTGGTTTTGGCTGGAGAGAGAAGGGGCTCAGGTAAGTAATTAGGGGGTGCTCAGGAGTCTGCTACACATATAGAATGCATTAAGATAAAAAGAAACCTTCTGCCTTTACAACTTTAACTAATCATTTATTTTGTAAACTTTTCCTTTAAGGGGGTGTGGCAGGGGGTGTGTCCTATGCCTACATACTTTTGCTAACAGATGTCCCTCGTTCCCATCGCAAAAAGTTAGGAGGTATGCTGGAAGCTGGGCACCGTGGAACATTGCAGTGCTCAGTCTCCAACTTAAAAGTGGTTGTAAACCTCAGAAATGAAATTTGAACAAAGCACATCCCTCTATAGTGTGTACTTGTCTCAATCCAGAGCACAAAGTGTCATTTCTGTCTGCTGCTTCCTTCCTCTGCTATCAGCATGAGTCACTTCTGACAAGTTTTCCTAACACCAAGATTAAAAAAGGTGACAGGGGATTAAGATTCAGGTAATTGACTTCCTCTGCTCTGTTCCTGTGTCCTGTATGAAAGAGGGGGTGTCCCTTCCCTCCAATCAGCTCTCAGATGTCTCTTTACTGAGCTCTGCACAGTGTAACTTCAGCTCTCTGCCCCCTTTTTTTCTGACAGATCAGATGCTTTAAAAATTCTGGACTTTGAGTTAATCTCTGTGTATCATAAAAACGGTGACAGGGAGGGGCCTCCAGCAGATTGACAGCCTCAGCTCTGTTTCTGTGTACTGTGTGAAAGTGTGTGTGTGTGTGTGTGGGGGGGGTTCTTTCCATCCAATCAGCTCTTAGAGCTCTCTCCATTGATGTAACTTCAGCTCTCTGCCCCCTGCTTTTCAGAGCTGAGGGATCCTGTGTAAATTCTGCACTTTGAACATGTAGGAGAAAGATGGCTGTAGATAAACAGATGTAGGAGAAAGATGGCTGTAGATAAACATGTAAAACTTATGTAGGAGGATTTGTGTCATCTCTGTGTATCACTTGAGACCAGACACTTCACCATTTTAAAGGGGTTGGAAAGTCAGAAGGTTTTTTTTTATCTTATTGCATTCTATGCATTAGGATAAAAAGCCTTCTGTATGCAGAAGCCCCCCTCGGCCCCCCTAATACTTACCTGAGCCCCATCTCTGTCCAGCGATGTTCACGAGTGTCTCGGCCGCCCGGGACTCTCCCTCCTGATTGGCTGAGACACAGCAGCGGCGCCATTGGCACCCACAGCTGTCAATCAAAGTCAGTTAGCCAATCAGGAGAGGGAGGGGGGCGAGTCCGAACCGCAGCTCTGTGTCTGAATGGACACACAGAGCTGCAGCTCAGTTTGAGTGCCCCCATAGCAAGCTGCTCCAAAATAAAGAAGGAGAGATAAGCGGACTTCCAGAGAGTGTTAAGGGCCCTGCAACGAGCAGAGTTAAACCATAAATGAACGTCGGATCCTGAGGCGTTTTGTCACCTGACAGAAATGCGTACACTTTTCTCAAAATTGTTGTACCGCAGAATTTACCATAGGCTGCGCTATGTCGCTCATAAGTATTATGAGCACGGCAACAAATGCGGTAGATTACTGGCGAGGGCGCTTCGCAAGCAGCGCGTTTTAGCTCATGTCCATAAGTTACACTCTCCGACCGGTGTACCAGTCCAGCATACTTCAAAAATTGCCTCCATGTTTCGTGACTACTACGCAGCCCTGTACAATCTGGACTCCACCTCCTCTCCGATGGACGTAGCTCTTAAGCGATCCCGTATTGGGACATACCTATCGTCAGTAGGTCTTCCCGATCTATTCCCAGAACAGAAAGCAGGTCTTGAACTCCCTATCAATACAGCTGAATTGTTGGCCACTGTTAGGTCTCTCCCTACTGGTAAAAGCCCTGGGCCTGACGGCTTCACCAGGGCTTATTATCTAAAGTTGTTTGATCAGCTCCAGGCCCCTTTATGCACATTTCTTAACTCCCTAGCTGCCAATGAGCATCTCCGACAGGGGGCCTCACTGGCACACATCACAGTCCTCCCGAAAGAAGGAAAAGATCCTACCCTACCACAGAGTTACCGCCCTATTTCCTTACTAAACATGGACCTCAAGATATTCTCTAAAATTCTTGCCAACCGCCTCAAACACCTCCTTCCTGAGATGATACATGCTGACCAGACAGGTTTTATTGTGGGACGGGAGGTTAGGGATAACTCTATCAGGGCTCTTCAACTCATCGATTGGGCCCGCAGACGATCATATGCCTCCCTATTTGATTCTATCTACAGAAGTGGAGAAGGCATTTGATCATGTAGACTGGGATTTCCTTAACATAGTATATGGGTTTAGGCCTCCATATGCTAAACTGGATCTCAGCGCTATATGCATCCCCTACTGCTCAGGTAAAGTTCTCTCCTTGGTGTTCCCTATCCGGAACGGCATGATCCAACAAGAGTATTAAATGGGTGCATATGGGCTCTCTGGAACACAAGCTCTATGCCTATGCGGACAATGCCATTTTTCATGTAGTGGATCCCCTTGTCTTGTTGCCAAACCTAATAGGGGAATTGTCCGCCTATGGAGAAGTGTCCATCTTCCGAATTAACTATGCTAAAGCAGAGATTCTGTCAATCACAGTTCCCTCAGCCCTGGCCTCCTCCCTGAAGGGATCTTTTCCCTTCACATGGGCGTCCCCCTCTATGAGATACAGCTTTTAGATTGCCTAGACTCCCTATACACACATAACTATGCCCCTCTACTCAGGAAGATTCGCCAAGATTTGCAGTCCTGGGACAGAGCCTCATTCACAGAGGTTGGCCGTAGAAATATCCTTAAAATGACGATACTGTCCCGCATATTCTTTCTCCTGCAGATGGTACCTGTGCATTTACCCCGGCGCTTCTTTATAGAGCTCCACAGCCTCTTCATTAAGTTTGTGTGAGGCTGTAAGAGACCACGCCTTGCCATGGCATTACTACACAGATCTAAGCTAACGGGGGGCCTAGGTATACCCATTGTATTCCAATATTACCAGACAATTGCACTGCAGCGTGTCCTCAAATGGAGGTTCCACATAACCCTTAAGCTCTGGGTCCCCCTGGAAAAGACTATGGTGGGCCACGATTTGTCATACGCGCCCTGGATACCCACAGGAGATAGGGGTTTCTCTGACTGGGTGTCCCCACTAACTGTACACTCCCTGAGGGTATGGGATTATCAGGGCTGGGCAAAGCCCTTCCTTCTCTGAGCTGGCCGCTCAGCTGTCAGCTAATTACCATCTCCCATCTCTCTCCACAGTTACCCAGCTGTTGTTGATTCTGCTTGTCAGTCCTGCCTACTTAAAGTCGTCCAGCTCACTTGATCTCTGCCTTCGCCTTTGTCAACATCACAGAGACTTTCTCCTGCATTCCTGTTGAAGACTTGCTTGGCTGACCTTCCTTTTTGGCTCCTGATCCTACTTGCTGTACTACTACGTTTATCTCTGGCTCTCTGACATTTGCGTGGCTGACTCCCCGATCCGGTTACTGAACTCTGGCTTGTTTTGAATACGCTTACTCTGTTTATCTTATTATTATTATTATTAATAAACAAGTGTGATTTAACTATACTTCTGTCTCGGTCTGATTCATGGTTCCTGATAGGGATAGAGTGAACGGCCATCTGGCACTGGCACCGCAGATGTCCCCGCTGGCACCTGTGGGCAGGTATCCATGATTCCCCAGGGGAGCGGGTATCCTTCCTCGGAACCTGGGCGAGTGATGGGGTTGTCAGCCTGGCACGATTTGTGGAGGATCATTCACTGGTTCCACTTACTACCCTCAGGGAATGATATGGTGGCTTCCCCTTTGATTTCTGGAGACACTGTCAACTAGCGGATTTCGTAGCCATATGCAACAGGAACTCACAGATTAGGACTAACCTTACTGAATTTGAACGGAAATGGTCAGCTGGTGACCCTCTACCCCATATGATTTCAGTCCTCTACAAGATGCTGGAGACAGCAACACCTAGCCCCAAGCCCCTTTTCATAAAAGAATGGGAGCGGGACCTCCAGTGTGAATTCATGGATGAGCAGCTGCATCACCTGTATCGTCTGACCCACTCAAGTTCTGTAGATTGCAGGACCCAAGAGAATAAATACAAGCTCATATCGAGGTAGTACAGGGTGCCCTCATCTCTGGCTAGAATCTTTCCCTCTACCTCCGACCGGTGCTGGAGGGGATGTGGAATGCAGGGAACACTTCTCTATATATGGTGGGAGTGCCCAGTGCTAACACCGTTTTAGTCTATGGTTGGCAGGCATATATCAGATGGCGTGGGTAAGGACCTCCCAACCTCGCCAAAACACTTTTTGCTCCACGTCCCCCCCATGCCTATATCTCGCTACAAACGTAGTGCTCTCCCCCACGTCCTCAATGCAGCTAAACGCCTTAAACCAATACATTGGAAAAGCATGCACATTCCAAGCGAGCTTGACTGGGTTGGGAAGGTGAGGGAGATCATGGAGGCAGAGGACTGGCTGGCTACTTGTAAAGGCACCATTTGTAAAGGAATGATTTCAACTTATATGGGCAGCCTGGAAAAACCATGTACATGACACGACCACAGTTTCATCTAGTCTAGACGTTGCTTTACTGGCCTTAGCAGATCCCTCCTTTAAGAGACTTGTCCAAGCGAACAAACTCCCAATGACTAGCAGTTCTACATAGGATGTGCCCAATCAGCCTATGAACCTGGTGAGAGTTTTTTTTATTTTTTTGTCTTTTCTTTTAGTACCTTTGGTACACTCTTGTTTTCATTTTTATTCATGCCACCTGAGTGGTTACCCAATACCTGACCATTCATGGTACCTCAAGTTCTCTTATGTTATTAATGCACTTTGAGTCATGTATACACTACCTTTTGATTTTATGATTGGTATCACCCTAAGATCTGTCCACATGGACTGAATGTTCGGGACAAGGAGGGTACCATTGTAAACACAATACATTGATATGTCTCCCTGCTATTACTGTTGTTTTCATTGGGGTCATGACAGATGTATCCCTCGTCTCCCTCCTTTATCCTTTTCTCTCTCCCCCCCCTTTCTTTGTGTAATGACAAAATGTTACTAAATGTTACTAAAACAAAGATTATATAAAAAAATATATATATACTAGTCAAAGCTGTGATGTTTTAAAATGATTTTAAAGAGTATCTAATAGTGAGTGAGGAATTAGCATTATTATAGAAATAGTCTAGTCTGGGTGGTTCTAGGGCAGGGGTATCAAACTCAATTTAATTGCGGGCATCAGCAGTACGGTTGCCCTCAAAGGGCAAGTTTTATCTGTAATACTATATACATTTATTCAGGGTTTTTTCTCAGAGAATAGATGCAGGATCCCAACCCCCCCCCCGCCGAACCACATTGAACGGTAGGTGTGGCCAAATTGCACCAGCTGGAGAATCTTAAAGGGACAATAGAAACCAGGAGTGCTTTATGCATGGATTTCAGGGATGTGCTATGTAAAGAGTACAGAGTTCAGGGGTACATTATTTACAGAATTAAGGGATGCACTATGTACAGAGTTCAGGGTTGAGTATTCCACTACATACAGAGTGCAGGGTTTAGGGTTGTGCTATGCACAGTGTGCAGGGTTCAGCTCTCTTTTACAGGCTGTCCACATCTCACTTCCACCCATCCTTGGCTGTCACCTCTTCATCTCTCTCCCCCATCCTCCACCTCTGCATACATCTCCTTCCACAGCCCTCATCTCCCCCCCTCATCCCAAAAACGCGTTCACTCATCTTATCTACCCTCATCTTAAAAAACCCCATTGGAATCCATGCATCCAGGGCCCTGCATGTAGATTAGGTGCACAGATGGGGGGGGAGGGGGGGCGGCACCCGTGCACTTCTAATGGATGGGCCACCACTGATATTGGAACACATCTGCTGATGATGCTGGAACACATCTGCTGGTGATGCCGGAACAAATCTGCTGGTGATGCTGAAACACATCTGCTGAGGATATTGGAACACACCTGCTGGTGATGCTGGAACAAATCTGCTGGTGATGCTGAAACACATTTGCTGAGGATATTGGAACACATTTGCTGGTGGTACTAAAAACACATCTGCTGGTGATCATGAAACACATCTACTGGTGATACTAAAAAGCACATCTGCTAATGATGTTGGAACATATCTGCTGATGATACTAAAATTACATCTGATGGTGATGTTGAAACACATCTGCTGTTGATCCTTGAACACATCTGCTGATTATATTGGAATACATCTGCTGGTGACACTAAAACCACATCTGCTGGTGATCCTGAAACACATCTGCTGGTGATACTAAGAAGCACATCTGCTGATGATGCTGGAACACCCTCCTTGCAAGTTGCAACCCCTCACATACAGAGAGCCTGTTTATTGGCAGTGTTTGTGTGGCTCACAGTTTTACAAAATAATGTTCTACTATATTTGTCCAAAAATAAAAAAAATATAGCTATGTTTGGGGAAAGGTTGATAAAATATGGGCTGATTCCTGCAAGTGAGAACAGCTGTTTTTAATAAGTTAGATCTTTGTACATTTTATATTGTAGCTTTTGGTTGCGTAGTAAATGGCTTCATGTTGAGAATGTGGTTTATGAGATAGGAACTGATAAAAGTCTCATTTCCAAGTAAATTGATTGTCATGAATATTTGATATTGATCCCTGGGGGATAATCCTGCGGTCATCCAGTGCTACCACTATTCTGTTTCCTTGTGCAGTGATCTGCTCTTCTTCCTATTCCCCCACCCCACACTCTCTTCTAATGTCCTGGCCTCTCTTCTTTCCCCATCTCTCGTCTCTCCTTCTCGCTCTCTCTGGTCACCAACAGGCAGATATCGAGGTGAGAATCTCTTACAGCTGGTAGCAATGAATCAATCAATCTGGAAATCTGTGCTGGAAGCTAGCAGTGAGATCTGATAATAAAACCCAATTCACAGATGCTGGCATTAAATAGGGATGAGTCGAATACCCCCAGTTCGGTTCGCACCAGAACCTGCGAACGGACCGAAAGTTCGCACGAACTTTAGAACCCCGTTAAAGTCTATGGGACTCGAACGTTCAAAATCAAAAGTGCTAATTTTAAAGGCTAATATGCAAGTTATTGTCCTAAAAAGGGTTTGGGGACCCGGGTCCTGCCCCAGGGGACATGTATCAATGCAAAAAAAAGTTTTAAAAAGCGGCCGTTTTTTCGGGAGCAGTGATTTTAATGATGCTTAAAGTGAAAAAAAAGTGAAATATTCCTTTAAATATCGTACCTGGAGGTGTCTATAGTATGCCTGTAAAAGTAGCGCGTGTTTCCCGTGCTTAGAACAGTCCCTGCACAAAATGCCTTTTTTAAAGGAATAAAAGTCATTTAAAACTGCTTGCGGCTTTAATGTAATGTCCGTTCCCAGCAATATGGATGAAAATCAGTGAGACAAACGGCATGGGTACCCCCCCCACCCTCCCACCGGTCCATTACCAGGCCCTTTGGGTCTTGTATGGATATTAAGGGGAACCCCGCACGCAAATTAAAAAAAGGAAAGGCGTGGGGCCCCCAGGCCCTATATACTCTGAACAGCAGTATACAGGCGGTGCAAACAAGACAGGGACTGTAGGTTTGTTAAGTAGAATCTGTTTGTAATTTTGAACTGGTACATTTTTAAAGTGTAGCTCCAGCCAAAAAATCTATTTTTAAGATTTTTGGAAAACATAGGGAAGGGTTATCACCCCTGTAACATTTGTTTTGCTGTCTGTGCACCTCTTCAGAAGATTTCACCTCACTTTCTATCCCAATGACAAATGTTTTTTGAAAATTTGGGGTTTTTAGTGAAACAAGGATTGGTGATAAAGCATCAGTGGAGAGGAGACACGTTTTTCTCATATTAACTCTTACATGAGAGAATTTCCCTTCCTAGAGGTAGACTTCATCTGACTTCCTGTTGTCTCCTTCCGTTTGCAAGTAGGAGTCTTTTGTAAGTTGGATGTTTAAAAGTAGGGGCCTGCACTATATACTCTGCAGAAATTGGGGCCTTAGGTGTTGGTGTTGCCACAACACTGTAAGCCCTCACAGTTACTCTTGGTGGGTGCAGGAACGGGCCCTGTTGTGAAATATTAGATCAAGAATTGTAATTACATGCACCTGTTGAACAGGGGCAGAAAAATTGGGCCTTTGGTGGTGGTGTTGCCACAACACTGTAAGCCCTCACAGTTACTCTTGGTGGGCGCAGGAATGGGCCCTGCTGTGAAATATTAGATCAAGAATTGTAATTACATGTCCCTGTTGAACAAGGGCAGAAAAATTGGGCCTTAGACCCTGGTGCCACGACACTACAACCCCTCACAGATGCTAGAGTTGGAGCGCAGGAATGAGCCCTGCTGCAAAGTACTGCATCAAAAATTGTAATTATACACCCCTGTTTAACAGGGGCTGAAAAATTGGGCCTTAGGCACTGGTGCTGGTGCCACAACACTGCAACCTCTCACAGGGAGTGCAGGAATGAGCCCTGCTGCAAAGTATTGCATCAAAAATTGTAATTACATGCCCCTATTAAACAGGGGCAGAAATATTGGGCCTTAGCCACTGCTGCCACAACACTGCAACCCCTCACAGATACTATAGTTGGAGCGCAGGAATGAGCCCTGCTGCAAAGTATTGCATCAAAAATTGTAATTATACACCCCTGTTTAACAGGGGCTGAAAAATTGGGCCTTAGGCACTGGTGCTGGTGCCACAACACTGCAACCTCTCACAAGGAGCGCAGGAATGAGCCCTGCTGCAAAGTATTGCATTAAAAATTGTAATTACATGCCCCTGTTAAACAGGGGCAGAAATATTGGGCCTTAGCCACTGCTGCCACAACACTGCAACCCCTCACAGATACTATAGTTGGAGAGCAGGAATGAGCCCTGTTGCAAAGTATTGCATCAAAAATTGTAATTACATGCCCCTGTTAAACAGGGGCAAAAAAATTGGGCCTTAGCCACTGCTGCCACAACACTGCAACCCCTCACAGATACTATAGTTGGAGTGCAGGAATGAGCCCTGCTGCAAAGTATTGCATCAAAAATTGTAATTACATGCCCCTGTTAAGAGCTGGAATCGTCTTCCGTGAGAAAAAGTGCCTGCAGAAATGACAATGGGTGGCTGATGGGAAGACCCTTACTGAAGTGGCAGCTGCCACCAGTGTAGAGACCTGTATTGGTACAGCTGTACCTGGTCCCTGGGAGGGTTCCTCAGACTTTTGGTTGAGTGTACTTCTAGGAAAAAGCCAATTGTCTTGTTTGTCCAACTACATTGATAGTTTGTGATTCAGAAGCTGGTGATGAGAATCTTCCAAGAGATTGATGATGTAGTGGATTCTGGTGATGGCTTGAATTGAAGATTCTCTCCCTCATATAAACTAGCAAATCATCCTCTAATCCCTCCTCCTCATCAGCTAATTTTCTTCCAACATTTAGGCTATCTTCAATCCCGAAAAAGCTGCACCCCTCCCATTTAAGTGCAATCCGTGAACATGTGACCTGTGAACATCACATTCTGGAGGAGACTCATTGTGATCGTGAAATTCTAGAGTAGTCTCATTGTGAACATCACATTCTGGAGGGGTCTCATTATGAACATCACGTTCTGGAGGAGATTCTTTCTGAACATCACATTCTGGAGTAGTCTCATTGTGAACATCACATTCTGGAGAAGACTCATTGTGAATGTCATATTCGGGAGGAGTCTCAGTGGTAATGCCACAATGAGTAGAGTGGTGAGAGCTGAGTGCATGTACGTGGGGCACCAGTATGCTGGGTGTGGGGGAATGAGGGCAGATGAAATGGGGGGAAGTTCCACTGACCACACCCACCCTATACCCAGGGTGGTAGCACCCCCTCTTAGTGGTAGTTAAGTGGGTGTAGCAAAGCCTGATAAGAGGCAATGCCACCCTTGCTGGTAGATGAGTGGCTGAAGCGAAGCCTAAGAGGCATTTTCACCCTTGGTGGTAGATGAGTGCATGTAAGTGGGGCTTGGGGGAAGCACCAGTACGCTGGGCATGGGGAGAGTGAGGGCAGATGAAACTGGGGGGGGAAATTCCACTGGCCACACTCACCCCATACCCAGGTTGGTAGCACTCCCTCTTGGTGGTGAGTGAGGACTGAAAAGCCTGGGAAGAGGCATTGCCACCCTTGGTAGTAGACGAGTGGGTGTAGTGGAGCCTCATAAGAGGCATTGCCACCCTTGGTATGGGGAAGGGTGGCCAATTGGAGCTGCACCATCAGTGGTAGGTGAGTGGGAGTGGTGGAGCCTAAGAGGCATTGCCAACCTTGGTGGTAGATGAGTGCATGTTCATGGGGCCTGGGGAAGTACCAGTACCCTGGGTGTGGGGGAGTAAGGGTAGATGAATTGTGGGGGGAAGTTCCACTGACCACACTCACCCCATACCCAGGGTGGTATCTACCCCTCTTGCTGGTAGGTGAGTGAGTGTAGCAGAGCCTGATAAGAGTCACTGCCACCCTTGCTGGTAGATGAGTGGGTGTAGCTGAGCCTAAGAGGCATTGCCATCTTTGTAAGGTAGATGGGTGGGTGTAGCGGTCCTAAAAGGCATTGCCACCCTTTGTGGTAGATGAGTGCATGTATGTGGGGCTTGGGGGAAGCACCAGTACACTGGGTGTGGGGGAGTGAGGGCAGATGAAACTTGGGGGGAAGTTCCACTGACCACACTCACCCCATACCCAGGGTGGTAGCAACCCCTCTTGGTGGTAGGTAGAGCCTGATTGCCACCCTTGCTGGTAGATGAGTGGGTGAAGAGGAGCCTAAGAGAGGCATTGCCAACCTTGGTGGTAGATGAGTGCAGGTAGGTGGGGCCTGGGGGAAGCACTAGTACGCTGGACGTCAGGAGAGTGAGGGCAGATAAAACTTGGATGGAAATTCCACTGCCCACTTTCACCCCATACCAAGGGTGGTAGCATCCCCTCTTGGTGGTGAGTGAGGGCAGCAAAGCCTGGGAAGATGCATTGTAACCTTTGGGGGTAATTGAGTGGGTGTAGCTGAGCCTCATAAGAGGCATTGCCACTCTTGGTGGTAGATGAGTGTGTGTATTGGGTTCTGGGGAGAGGCAGTTGATCCAAAGGAAGGTGAAAAACCCAGCATAGCATAATCCAATGTGCTACAGCTGGGGAAAAAATTCCTTCCTGATCCCCCGAGAGGCAATCGGATATTCCCTGGATCAACTTTACCTATAAATGTTAGTAGCCAGTCAGGTAGGTGGGGTAAGCACCACCACCCTGGGTGCAAGGGGAGAGGGTTGGCAATTGGAGCCGCACCCTCAATGGTAGGTGAGTGGGGGTGGGGGTGGCGGAGCCTGGTAGTAAGAGGCATTGCTACCCTTGGTGGTAGGTGATTGGGGGTGGCGGAGCCTGGTTAGAAGCATTGCCACCCTTGGTGAGTAGAGATGTGGGCGTCAGTGTACGGAGAGCAGGGACGAGGGACCATCCCCTCACACAGACAGTGCTGCACTCGGAGGGAGGAGCCATTTCCCATACTGAAGCCGGGTCACAGCGTGTCTGTGTGTCCGGGGAACTTGCCGCCTCTGCTCAGGCTCTGAGGAACTACAACCCCCAGTATGCACTGCATAAGTAATGGGACTTCAGCTCCCAGCCTAAAATAAGATGCTACGGGAGTACATATCCCCGCATGCTTTTTTTTATAGATGTACTACAGGTCCCAGCAATCTCTACATACTCCAGCATGCTTCCCCCCCTCCTCAGGGGGGTTTGCGCCCCCCCACTCTTCTTCCACCGCCCTCCCCCACAGACCCTTGGTGGGAGAAGAGTGTGGGGTGCAATCACCCCTGAGGAGGGGGGGAAGCAGGCTGGAGTATGTAGAGATTGCTGGGACCTGTAGTACGTCTGTGGAAAAAAGCATGCGGGGATATGTAGTCCCGTAGCATCTTATTCTAGGCTGGGAGCTAAAGTCCCATTAGTTACACAGTGTATGCTGGGAGATGTAGTTCCTTAGTGCCTGAGCAGAGGTGGCAGGTTCCCCGGACACACAGACACGCTGTGACCCGGCTTCAGTACGGACAATGGCTCCTCCATCTGGAACGCTGTCTGTGTCAGGCATTTTTCTTTTGTTTACATGTAGAAAATAGCATTTTTTTTTTGCTGGGAAGTTACTTGAAACCCCCAAACACTGTATATATAGATATATATATTTTTTAATGGAGACCCCCTAGAATAGAATGGTGGTTGTTGCAATTTTTTATGTCATGCGGTATTTGCGCAACGTTTTTTCAAAAAATTTTTGCGAAAAAATACACTTTAATGAGTTTTAATGGAAAAACACACAATACAATACCCAATTTTTTTGGTGAAATATATATATGTTTTTATACAATGTTTTATGTGACGTGGTATTTGCGTAGCAGTTTTTCAAGCTTTCAAAATACACTTTGATTAATTTATTTTTATTTATTTTTGAAATGAGAATTTCTTTCTCTGTCTTACAATAAGGGTCACTGGGTGGTATAGAGTGTCCCATTGTTGGTGTCAGTGGCAAGAACGGTGCCCCATTGTTGGTGTCAGTGGCAAGAATGGTGCCCCATTGTTGGTGTCAGTTGCAGGAATAATGCCTCAAGGGCCAGATAAAGGCAAGCAAAGTGGTTTGGAGACCACTGCTCTATGTGATGGGAAAAAAAAGGTAAGTAAACATCTTCTTTTTTTAAATAGTAAAAAATGTAAGTTACACCCAAGCACATAAAATCCAATGCTAAAATTTTTTTTTAGGACCCCCCCACATATATTTCTAGACCCAGACCTCCTCCGTAACGCTAGACTGGTGACCTATAGGGGGCTTCTAAAGCACGGGTGTCAAACTCAATTTCATTGCGGACCGCGGGTTCTATCCCCCACCATCAGAAGCCAGGAGTCCACCATTAGACATGTGCAATTTCTTTCGTTCCGAATTAGTTTTTTAATGAATTTAGACAAATTCGTTAATTCAGAAACATCCGAATTAACGAAAAACCCATTTAACGAATGTTTCCGAATATTCGTAAAAATTTGAACATTCAAAAATTCGTAAATTCGTAGTATCGAAAATTTGTAAATGAGTAAATTCGTAAATTCCAAATTCGAAAATCCGAAAATTCGAAAATTTGAAATAATAACTACCGTATTTATTGGCGTATAACACGCACTTTTTCCCCCTTATACGCCGATATAGGCCGCCCCCAAGGGGAAGGAGGGGACGAGCTCTGCCCAAATAGAGCCGGATCTCCTAGCATGGATGTCCCGGCATTAGACCGGTGTTATGTCCATCATAGGATCCGGGCCAAGGGGCGGGACTGAGCGTGACACCGAGCCGAGGACACAGGAGATCAGGCTCTATTTCGACAGCGCTCGTCCCCACCTATCCCTGACAGAATATAGAACGGCAAGGCTGCAGATAGACACTGAGCAATGCTGCAGGTGGCCACTGATTAGACTGCAGGGGGGCACTGATTAGACTGCAGGTGGGCACTGATTAGACTGTCATCATGCCACCAATTAGGATCTTCAAATAGGTGATGTCTGCCGTGGGGATCACCGGCTTCACAATTTCCAGCAATTGATCCAGCGCTGCCTTCCTCTTTGTTTGATTCTTATAATGTGGGTGGTTTACCTGCCACAAACAGGGCAGCTCCCTGAACATATCAATTAATATGGTGATAAAGTCCTGATCCTTCAATATATCCATTTTCTCTGCAAGACACAACACAAGGCAAACCCTAATGTCAAGCTAAAGTCTGCTAATCTTGTCCCAATATAGGCCTCAATCTCTAAGCAGTATAGGCACAAGTTTAAATGTTATCACGATCGGCGCTTCCGATACTCCTTCCTCCGCTCAAAGATCATATGTACTACGCACGCATGTTACGCTTTATATACACTGTAGAGATGTGAAGACGGCAGAGCACACTGCCCTCTGCTCTCCACTGCCCTGGGCCCAGATGTCCAAAGGTAATGGAGACTTCTCTCTTAGGCTTCCTCTCCTTCCTTTCCTCAGCTCTCTGCCTGGTGACAGAGCCCCCAGTCTGGGGTCCCCTCCCAGGCCACATGACAGCTACCTCAGCACTCCATTTTCCATCTAACTTCCCTGCTGCTCAGGCTCCCCCATATTTACAGTATGTCACAAAAGTGAGTACACCCCTCACATTTTTGTAAATATTTTATTCTATCTTTTCATGTGACAACACTGAAGAAATGACACTTTGCTACAATGTAAAGTAGTGAGTGTACAGCTTGTATAACAGTGTAAATTTGCTGTCCCCTCAAAATAACTCAACACACAGCCATTGATGTCTAAACCTCTGGCAACAAAAGTGAGTACACCTATAAGTGAAAATGTCCAAATTGAGCCCAGTTAGCCATTTTCTCTCCCCGGTGTCATGTGACTCATTAGTGTTACAGGTGTGAATGGGGAACAGGTGTGGTAAATTTGGTGTTATCACTCTCACTCTCTCATACTGGTCACTGCAAGTTCAACATGGAACCTCATGGCAAAGAACTCTGAGAATCTGAAAAAAAGAATTGTTGCTCTACATAAAGATGGCCTAGGCTATAAGAAAATTGCTAAGGCCCTGAAACTGAGCTGCAGCACGGTGGCCAAGACCATACAGCGGTCTTGGCCACCGGTCAGGTTCCACTCAGAACAGGCCTCGCCATGGTCGACTAAAGAAGTTGAGTGCAGGTGCTCAGCATCATATCCAGATGTTGTCTTTGGGAAATAGACATATGAGTGCTGCCAGCATTGCTGCAGAGGTTGAAGGGGTGGGGGGTCAGCCTGTCAGTGCTCAGACCATACGCCGCACACTGCATCAAAAAGGTCTGCATGGCTGTTGTCCCAGAAGGAAGCCTATTCCAAAGATGATGCACAAGAAAGCTCGCAAACAGTTTGCTGAAAACAAGCAGACTAAGGACATGGATTACTGGAACCATGCCCAGTGGTCTGATGAGACCAAGATAAACTTATTTGGTTCAGTTGTTGTAAAGCGTGTGTGGCGGCAACCAGGTGAGGAGTACAAAGACAAGTGTGTCTTGCCTACAGTCAAGCATGGTGGTGGGAGTGTCATGGTCTGGGGCTGCATGAGTGCTGCCAGCACTGGGGAGCTACAGTTAATTGAGGGAACCATGAATGCCAACATGTCCTGTGAGATTCTGAAGCAGAGTATAATCTCCTCCCTTTGGAGACTGGGCTGCAGGGCAATAATCCAACATAACGACCCCAAACACACCTCCAAGACGACCACTGCCTTGCTTAAGAAGCTGAGGGTAAAGGTGATGGACTGGCCAAGCATTTCTCCAGACCTAAACCCTATTGAGCATCTGTAGGGCATTCTCAAATGGAAGGTGGAGGAGCGCAAGGTCTCTAACATCCACAAGCTCCGTGATATCATTAGTGAGGAGTGAAAGGGGACTACAGTGGCAACCTGTGAAGCTCTGGTGAACTCCATGCCCAAGAGGGTTAAGGCAGTGCTGGAAAATAATGGTGGTCAGACAAAATATTGACACTTTGGGCCCAATTTGGACATTTTCACTTAGGGGTGTACTCACTTTGGTTGCCAGCAGTTTAGACATTAATAGCTGTGTGTTGAGTTATTTTGAGGGGACAGCAAATTTACACTGTTATACAATCTGTACACTCACTACTTTACATTGTAGCAAAGTGTCATTTTTTCAGTGTTGTCACATGAAAAGATAGAAAAAAATATTTACAAAAATGTGAGGGGTGTACTCACTTTTGTGAGATACTGTATGGGCAGGTTCAGCCACCCTGCCAGGCCCCCTGTCAGGCCCCCTGCTTGAGGATTAGTACAAACTCCCATCAGCATTCAGACCCAGCGTCTTTACCGCCGCCCACTAGCTTTTAGAAGTTTCCAGGGACCTCCAGAACCAGGGGGAGGCGATAGAGGACTGGTCTGCAGAGCCTGTCAGCCTGACCTAAATCTGAACCCTGACCTAGTTAACAGACTCATACAAATACCATCAGTCACAAAATACATTTACCTACGATAGTTGCACACTAGAGGGTGCTACATACCATACCTGGCCAATGCCTCTGGAAATCACTGTAGTTGATGCCACTACTCCAGTGATCTTCATCTGCGTCTGGATCCTGCACCTAGCGGCTGCACTCCTGCTTACACAGCAGGTTGCCGTTCGGCATGGGCGCCATTTAGAGAATGCTTTGCATTTTCTGAAGGAATGAAAAGAATTCTTTGATTGGACGAGGGGGAAAGGCAAGGTGGCAACATCATGATTTCGACTTCGTCCAATCAGAGAATGCTTTACATTCACTCAGAAAGTGGTCCTGGGCTGAGAGGCCAACCTGTTTACAATATTTCAGGCCAGCTGGGACCGGGAGGTAAGTGGAGATGACTGGAATAGCAGTGTCTTCTTCAGTAATTTCCTGCTTCCAAGAGCATCAGCCAGGTATGTTATATACATAGTTACATTCGACCAAGCTGGACCAATGTAATTATACATATTATAGCCATACCTGGAGTTCTTCTTTAAACCCATTCCACTCATCACTGTGTGAACATAATTGAAGTTGGACCTTTAAGTGAGGAACAAATGTTCATGAAAACACCATTCCACCCTCACCGCCCGCTCTGCTTCCTCCTGCCTCTGTAAAACATTAATTGATATGGAAAATTCTGTATTTGTTCTCGTTCAGCGTGACCAGGCTTTTAGGGGAACCTGCGACTTACTTCACCCTCCAATGAGCTCCTAATTGCCTCGGCGGTGGTGAAGCTCAGCACGATATCGTTAGGACCATTTTATGACAAATACCTCGCCCCAATATTTTCACCTGTTAAATGTTTATGCCTCGGCTCCCCAGCCTACCGTGTAAATATTACATCCCATTAGTGTCAAATTGTTACCTTCCTGTAAAGCCAGGACAGGTTAAGGCATTACGGGAAAAGAACAACAAGCCAACTTACAAACATTTGGAAAGAGGAGAAGTGTTTGTACGAGAATGCTGGCCACCCAATTCTTCCAATTCAATCAAATTTCGGTATAAATAATATTTTAGGGTTGAAGGAATTATACAGTGAAATGTGGTGTTTGATTGTTGGACATTATTTACAGCATAAGGGTGGTTATGTACACAACATTTATTGATTTGATTATGTATTTGATTATTTTGGGGGTCTCCAAAGTACGGCCCCTGGGCCAGATCTGGCCCGCTACAAGATTTTAACCGGCCCTTTCCTAGAGTCACTGGCATATCCTCAATGTGTGCAGATAGAGGATTCAGATCAGTAGAGGTTGCTTATGATCTCTGCGCCGACCTGATGTAAGGACAACTCTAATGAGGACCCTGATGTAAGGGAGGACTTTGATAGGACCCTTACATAAGGGAGGTCTCTGATGTAATGGTGACTCTGATGGGGACCCTGATGTAAGGGAGGTTTCTGATGTAATGGAGCTCTGAAGAGGACCCTGATGTAAGTGAGGTCACTGGTGTAATGGGGCTCTGATGAGGACCCTAATGTAATGGAGGACTCTGATGTAATGGCACTCTGATAAAGACCCTGATGTAAGGGAGGTCTTCTGATGTAATGGGGCCCTGATGAAGACCCTGATGTAAGGAAGGTTTCTGGTGTAATGGGCTCTGATGAGGACCCTGATGTAAGGAAGGTCTTCTGATGTAATAGGGCCCTGATGAAGACCCAGATGTAAGGGAGGTTTTTGATGTAATAGGAACTCTGATGAAGACGCTGTTGTAAGGGAGGACTCTGATGTAATGGGCTCTGATGAGGACCCTGATGTAAGTGAGGACCCTGATGTAATGGGGCTCTGATGAGGACCCTGATGTAAGGGAGGTCTCTAATGTACTGTAATGGGGCCCTGATAAAGACCCTGATGTAAGGGAGGTCCCTGATGTAATGGAGCTCTGATGAGGACCCTGATGTAATGCAGGACTCTGATGTAATGAGGCTCTGATGAAGACCCTGATGTAAGGGAGTTCCCTGATGTAATGGGGCTCTGATAAAGACCATGATGTAAGGGAGGTTTCTGATGTAATGGGAACTCTGATGAAGACCCTGATGTAAGGGGACTTTGGTGAGGACCCTGATTTAAGGAAGGTTTCAGATGCTAGGGTGACTCTGTTGAGGACCCTGATGTAAGGGAGGACTTTGATAAGACCCTTACATAAGGGAGGTCTCTGATGTAATGGCGACTCTGATGGTGACCCTGATGTAAGGGAGGTCCCTGATGTAATGGGCCTCTGATGGAAACCCTGATGTAAGGTTGGTTTCTGATGTAATGATGCTCTGATGAGGACCCTGATGTAATGCAGGTCTCTGATGTAATGGGGCTCTGATGAAGACCCTGATGTAAGGGAGGTCTCTGATGTAATGGGAATCTGATGAGGACACTGATATAAGGGAGGTCTCTGATGTAATGGGGCTCTGATGAAGACCCTGATATAAGGGAGGTCTCTGATGTAATGGGGCTCTGAGGAAGACCCCGATGTAAGGGAGGTCTCTGATGTAATGGGGCTCTGATACTGATGTAAGGGAGGTTTCTGATGTGATGGGAACTCTGATAAAGACCCTGATGTAGGGGAGGACCCTGATGTAATAGGGGGCTGATGAGGTCCCTGATGTAAGGAAGGTCTCTGATGAAGACCCTGATGCAAAGGAGGTCTCTGATGTAATGGGGCTCTGTTGAAGACACTGATGTAAGTAAGGTCTCTGATGTAATGGGGCTCTGATGAGGACCCTAATGTAACGGAGGACTCTGATGTAATGGCACTCTGATAAAGACCCTGATGTAAGGGAGGTCTTCTGATGTAATGGGGCCCTGATGAAGACCCTGATGTAAGGAAGGTTTCTGGTGTAATGGGCTCTGATGAGGACCCTGATGTAAGGAAGGTCTTCTGATGTAATAGGGCCCTGATGAAGACCCAGATGTAAGGGAGGTTTTTGATGTAATAGGAACTCTGATGAAGACGCTGTTGTAAGGGAGGACTCTGATGTAATGGGCTCTGATGAGGACCCTGATGTAAGTGAGGACCCTGATGTAATGGGGCTCTGATGAGGACCCTGATGTAAGGGAGGTCTCTAATGTACTGTAATGGGGCCCTGATAAAGACCCTGATGTAAGGGAGGTCCCTGATGTAATGGAGCTCTGATGAGGACCCTGATGTAATGCAGGACTCTGATGTAATGAGGCTCTGATGAAGACCCTGATGTAAGGGAGTTCCCTGATGTAATGGGGCTCTGATAAAGACCATGATGTAAGGGAGGTTTCTGATGTAATGGGAACTCTGATGAAGACCCTGATGTAAGGGGACTTTGGTGAGGACCCTGATTTAAGGAAGGTTTCAGATGCTAGGGTGACTCTGTTGAGGACCCTGATGTAAGGGAGGACTTTGATAAGACCCTTACATAAGGGAGGTCTCTGATGTAATGGCGACTCTGATGGTGACCCTGATGTAAGGGAGGTCCCTGATGTAATGGGCCTCTGATGGAAACCCTGATGTAAGGTTGGTTTCTGATGTAATGATGCTCTGATGAGGACCCTGATGTAATGCAGGTCTCTGATGTAATGGGGCTCTGATGAAGACCCTGATGTAAGGGAGGTCTCTGATGTAATGGGAATCTGATGAAGACACTGATATAAGGGAGGTCTCTGATGTAATGGGGCTCTGATGAAGACCCTGATATAAGGGAGGTCTCTGATGTAATGGGGCTCTGAGGAAGACCCCGATGTAAGGGAGGTCTCTGATGTAATGGGGCTCTGATACTGATGTAAGGGAGGTTTCTGATGTGATGGGAACTCTGATAAAGACCCTGATGTAGGGGAGGACCCTGATGTAATAGGGGGCTGATGAGGTCCCTGATGTAAGGAAGGTCTCTGATGAAGATCCTGATGCAAAGGAGGTCTCTGATGTAATGGGGCTCTGTTGAAGACACTGATGTAAGTAAGGTCTCTGATGTAATGGGGCTCTGAGGAAGACCCTGATGTAAGCGAGGTCTTTGATGTAATGGGGCTCTGATGAAGACCCTGATGTAAGGGAGGTTTCTGATGTAATGGGAACTCTGATGAAGACCCTAATGTAAGAGAGGTTTCTGATGTAATGGGGCTCTGATGAAGACCCCGATGTAAGGGAGGTTTCTGATGTGATGGGAACTCTGATGAAGACCCTGAATTAAGGGAAGACACTGATGTAATGGGGACTCTAATGAGGACCCTGATGTAAGGGAGGACTCTAATGGAGACCCTAATATAAAGGAGGACTCTTATGGAGACCCTGATGTAAGGGGGGACTGTGATGGGGTACCTTATGTAAGGGGGGACATTTATTAATTTTTAAAACTGATTTAGGTAGCTGGTGAATATTTGTTAAGTATACTATGTGGCCCTTGTTTTTAAAAGTTTGGTGACCCCTCGATTATACTAATCTTTAATCCCCCCCTCGCTTTGCCCCCCTCCCCCACCCAACCAATTGCTGTGTCACTTTAAAAAATATTCCAAACTAAAAGTATCTTTTTCTTTCCTGTATACGTGGTCACATTATGTGCTGGACGCCCAGTATCATCTAGTGCTTCCTTCCCCAGCCTGACTGATCTGCCCCCTTCATCTATCAAATTTCAGTTCCTTCAATCATGGAGGCTCGGCATCACATGTGTGTGGTAGATAGGACGATCTACCTCTAAATACCTGCTGTCTAGGAACGCCCACTCCTCAAGATTGACACCCATCAAGGCATTTTGATAATTTCTTTACTCCTTCCAAGAATAAAAGAAAATAGTGCTACTACCCCAGATTATGTAGAGATCCTCCTGAGCTGTCGGGTGCAGGATGTGCAGTTGCTCAGCTGTCAACGAAGAAAATGGATAGAATACAATCTACTTACATCCTATTAACAGCATAAGGAGTGGAAGGTTTTACCCCCTTAAAGCGGAGTTCCACCCAAAAGCGACACTGTACCCATTAAAATGTATGTCTTTTTTTTCCCCCACAATTAGAGCTTTCTTTTGATGGTATTTGATCACCTCCGTGCTTTTTATTTTTTGCGCTATAAACAAAAAAAAAAAGAGTGACAATTTTGAAAAAAAAAAACAATATTTTTTACTTTCTGCTATAGAACATATCCAGCAAAAAAATCCCAAGAAGTGTACTTTGATCGTTTTGCGCAAAAGTTGTAGCGTCTACAAACTATGGGATATTTTAATGGCATTTTTATTTATTTATTTATTTTTACTAGTAATGGCCGCGATCAGTGATTTTTTAAGGGGACTGCGACAGGAACAGAAGATCGCTGTGTTCATCCCTGTCAGAACGGTGGTCTGCCTTGTTTACTTCCGCAGAGCGCCGTTCTGCCTTCCTGGGGAGCGACTGCGGGTAGCCGGCGGACATCGCGTCCGCTGGACCCGCTGATTGGCTCCTCCTCTGGCCAATCAGCATGCCCTCCCCATCACCCCCCCCCCAGTAGCTATTACACAAAACGACGCACAGGCAGTAGGTAGTTTTGCACATTAAAGCCGACCTGCCACAGTATATGTACTGTGGCTGGTCGCCAAGTGGTTAAATAGGCCCAAATTTATTATATCCCCATAAGAGATGAGTATATACAGAAAATGTTAACGCGTTTCAGCCATGATGGCCTTGCTCACTTGCTCCTTCCAAGAGCCAGCCCACTGCTTGCATCAAGACTGAGGACTCTTGAGAGGAGCATATAAAATGTGATCATGAATGCTTTATTGTTTCTTGATCATTCTTTTGTCATTGTGACAGTAAAGTGTTAAAGCTTAGTAGACAAGTTGCAGAAGTTAGGACACATTGATGGTGTAGCGGGTGAGGAACATTGTGTCTCTGACAGTAATGACAATGATTTTATCTGTAACTGTTTACAAGACTAGGCATTAATCGGCTTTTTTTTTTATACAGCGCCAATTACTTTGAGCTCAAAACATTGAATTATTCTTCCATCTGAAAGAGCTTCATAATAGGAGAGCACCGGAGGGGACAAGATATACACAACTTGGGAGTTGTGGCTCAGCGGTTTCAGAAAATTGATTAGCTGAATGGAAACAAATATATTCTTATAGAAATACAGCTTTTGATATTCAGTGAAATGAACCATTCACAGGTATACAGGGAAATCTATATTAAAGCCTAATTGAACCTTTGGTTAAAATGAACTAAATCCATGACTAGGGTAGATAAGAGCTCACCTCAAACTGACCACTACCCCTGTCCACGTCACAATACCTTAAATATAAGAATTAACCACAAGAAACAAAGGTGGAGCTAAAATGGTCGAAATCGGCCTTTTATTAAACATGCACTTTCTTTAAATAACACAACATAAACATACACAACTTAATCCAGATAGCAATGATTCGAGGTCCCTGACGGTGCCACATTACCAACTTTTTGTGTCTGAGGCACCAGATAGCCGAGTTGCGACCCCAGCCGCAAAACACCACCTCGGAGCCTAACCCAGCTGACCTCAGACACCCACCGGTCTTAACACCAATAGGCATTGTACTGTGCACACTCAAGGTCTCCATACCTCAGATGGGCCCCCACCGCTTTCCCAATAACCATAATTAGACCTCCGTCAAGGACCCCAACTGCCAGATAACCATACACTAAAGAAAAAAACATCACAACCATATAAGTAACAATCAGGGTGAACCGGAGGGATGTTCTTCCGTCGATTTCCTCTCTGCAAGTGAGCCGGGACCCCCCCTTCCGAGCAACTGGACTCCCGGCCCCACCCCATCACCCCATCCTCTGGGCCAATAAGTGCAAGGACTGACCATGCTACCTTACAATAATTAACCCCCTGCTGACCAGTTCCCCTTCCACCCTGTCATGTATGCCCTTCACTGACTCCATTCGTCCTAAGTTCCGGGCATGTCTTTCAAGGTCCATCAAAGCAAAAGATGCCCGCAGTTCATTTTCTTTCTAACACAGCTACAGCCTTGTTAGAGAATCCTGTCCCCTGTCAGAATGCTTCAGGCAAGGCCCCTTGCTTTCTTTGTGAAAGCAGTGGTATCTCTACCAGCGGCGACTGGTGCTCTATTTTTTGGGGGGGAGGCAAACAAGCCAACCGATCCCCCCCCTCCGTACGTTCAGTTGGTTAAACCCCCCCCTCGTCGCTTGTTTGACCTGCGAACAAACCCTTCCCCCCCTTGTCGCTCGCTCGTCTGCCCATCAGCCCCACACTTACCCCATCCAGGTCACGGGCAGCTTCGCCAGCTTCCCCCTGCATCTTCTTCTTAGGGCCTCCCCCCTGCTCCCGGCTAATACGGTCACTTCTCCTCTCAGCCAATTGTGTCTTAAGACCCGCTTCCTGATTGGCCGGGAGGAGAAGCAGGAAGACGATAGTGAATTTTAATTTGCTATTGTCACACATCTGGGTGGGCTCAGGGCAGAGTGCTCTGTGCCCCAAGCCCACCCTTTTTTTAGCCAATTAGAGCCTCAGGCTGTAATCACGTGCATCAAAAAAAAGAAAGAAATCCCACTGAAATCAATGTGCCTGGCACCCGGCATGTAGATTAGGGGCCGGGCACATGGATTAGGGGGGCGGCCCTAATGGAGCGCCCGCCACTTCTCTCTACAGAGGTCTGACATATCCCCTTCTGAGTCAGACGTATAGCCCAGCAATCTACATGTTGTGGCTCATGATCCCTGCTGATTAAAAAGCTTTGGCTGTGACTCAACAGGGGGCGTGTCAAACCTCTGCAGAGGGACTGCTGCTTCCTCTGCAGCATGTTGGCAGAGGATAGGATTTTCTTTTAGGCTGTGGCTGGGTTTTTTATTTTTTGCTATACAAACGAAAAAAAAGACTCAAAATTTTGGAAAAAACAACAACAATATTTTATACTTTCTGTTATTAAAAAATATACAATTAAATCAAATTTCGTCATAAATTTAGGCCAAAAAGTATTCTGCTCCGTGTCTTTGGTAAAAAAATAAATACGTGTATAATAATTAGTTTATGTGAACGTTATAGTGTCTGAAAACTGGTGTGTGTGTATATATATATATATATATATATATATATATATATACATATGAAAATTTATCAATCCTGATGTATTGATGGCCTGATACTGATACAAAAATGACCCCTTTTTGGAAAGTAGAAAGTCCAAGGTATTTAGTAGGAGGCATGGTAAGTTTTTTGAAGCTGAAATTTTTTGAACAATGAAGAAATTGAATACAGATATGCCTCGTTTAACGACTTACCTGTTTAACGACCGCTCGGACTTACGAGCAGCTCTCCTGACCCATGACTGCTCGGACTTAAGACCAGCTCTCCTGCTCTCCCGACCAGCGTGCAGGACGTCATATCATCATTCTGCATCAGCCTCGTTCTCACTCGCAGCCTGCTGTTTTACAGGTATGTTTTGTACTGTACTCTGTTCTCCTAAATGCCCCTTCCAGCCTTCTGTATACTGTACTGTTTTATGTCTTACTGTAATGTGCTCTGTTCTCCTAAATGCCCCATTCCAACGTTCTTTATACTGTACAGTTTTATGTCCTTATGTACACAGTACTGTAATGTGATGTGTGCTTGTGCTGTATACAGGTATTGCCCACGCCATGTCAGCAAAAAGAAAAGGCGTGCCTGCACCTGCAGAAAGTGCTCAGAAAAAAACAAAATCTATTGATTTTGATATGAAAGGTAAATAAATAGCAAGTGAATTAGAACTTGCGCATTCTACCATTTCAACAATCCTAAAGGATAAGGATAGAGTGAAAGAGGCAGTAAAAGCATCAACAGGACAAGATAATAACTAGGCAGCGGACGTGCCTCATTCATGAAATGGAGGAATTGCTGCCGGTATGGATTGATGACCAAATAGAAAAAAGAATGCCAATGAGTCTTTTATTGATTCAAACCAAAGTACGCAGTATTTTTGAGAATTTGAAAGTGAACAAAGGAGAAGATTGGACTGAAACATTTACAGCAAGCCATGAATGGTTTCAAAGATTTCGTCGAAGATTCAACCTCCATAATCGGAGTATCAGTGGGGAGGCTGCAAGTGCAGATGTGGAAGCAGCTGCAAACATTTGTGGTGGAGTTTGATGAAATCCTCGAAAAAGGTGGCTACCGTCCAGAGCACATATTTACCGTGGATGAAACTGGACTTTTTTGGGAAAAAAATGCCCGAAAGGTCCTACATACACAAAGAATATAAAAAAATGCCCGCTTTTAAAGACAGGGTCACGTTGTTGTTGGGAGGAAATGTTGCTGGGTTCAAGGTAAAGCCTCTCCTCATCTATCGTTCACAGAACCCACGAGCATTGAAGCAGGTTAGTAAGTACACACTGCCTGTTTATTATCGAGCAAATAACAAAGCATGGGTGACACAAGTTTTATTTGATGACTGGTTCACCAACTGATTCATACCCTCAGTCGTGCGTTATTGTCAGCAAAAGGCTGTTCCCTTTAAAACTATCCTTCTTCTTGATAATGCCCCAGGCCACCCCCAGCATCTTTATGACCTACAACCAGATGTAAAGGTAGCGTATCTGCCTAAAAACACAACTGCTATCCTACAACCCATGGATCAAGGTGCAATAGCAACATGACATTTGTAGGACTTAAGCCCAGTCTCCTGATCACACCTTATATCCCCCCAAAACATCCCCCCCTCCAAACCCTTCACAAATGACTTGACCAGGTTTTGGCGTAAATGGCCTTGACGGCCTTTTTATTAACAAATTATACAATTAAATTAATAACATCTTCATAAATAACCATTAAACTTTTAATATACTTTCTTAGTATCATATAGGGAAACAACATACCACTGGTCACTGCGAACAATTTCTTTTAAACTTTAGGCCTCCAGTCGGAAACCCCTGACTCGGAGGCGGTACCCAACCTTCGCAGTGGCCCACCCTTATTAACCCTTCCAGGTTAACCCCTCGTAACCTGGAAGAACATAAACAACCCCCATCCTTTCATGGATGGGTGCCAGAAACAACCCCCATCCTTTCATGGATGGGTACCAGAAACAACCCCTATCCTTTCCTGGATGGGTACCAGAAACCACCCCCATCCTTTCATGGATGGGTACCAGAAACAACCCCCATCTCGTGGATGGGTACCAGAAACAACCCCCATCCTTTCATGGATGGGTACCAGAAACAACCCCCATCTCGTGGATGGGTACCAGAAACAACCCCCATCCTTTCATCGATGGGTACCAGAAACAACTCCCATCCTTTTATGGATGGGTACCAGAAGCAACCCCCATCCCATGGATGGGTACAACATGTTCCATAAATGTAACCTCTACCTTCTCCTTCTCCAACGACCAAACACTGCCGGTCATCCTGACCTGTCCCTTACCACCCTTTTTAACCAACTCAGGGCGGGTGGGTGGGAATCGCTTTCTCCTCCGCTCTGCAACATGCCGTCACTTCCCCCTCTCCCTTCCTCTCACAAGCTCGAGTGCCGCCCTCACCCAGCCCCTCCCCCTATTCAATTAAAGGGGGAACACCACTTTCCCTTCTTAAAACGGCAACTGTGCTGTCCAGCACTGTCATGCCGTCCCTGCGCCCATTTCCCTCCTGTCCTTAGCTCCGGGACTCTCTTTCAAGGCCTACTATTTGCACAACACCTTTTCCAAAGCTGTAGAAGCAACTGAAAACGATGAAGTTACCCTTCGTGATTTTTGGAAAGCTTACAACATTTTACACTGCATAAAAAACATTGCATCAGCCTGGGAGCGAGTAACAGAAAAGTGTACGCAGGGTATATGGAAAAAATGCTTAAAGCGTTTTCTGAACAATGGCGAAGAGTTTGATGAAACAGATGTTGAAGTTACAAATCAAAAAAGTGTGCAACTTGCTAACATGCTTGACTTAGATTTTGAAGTGCAAGAATATGTAAATAGAAGGTGCAATCAGCGCAAAAATTACTAAAATCCCCCAAAAATGCAAGCTGAACGCTGACAGATTTTCCATGGTGACAGACCCTCCACCTTCGATCTAAGTTCTACGCTTACCTCTAGGCCTTGACCCCTGAGCTAACATGCAAGCAGATCCCACTCAAAAGCTAGGTAGCAGAAACTAATCAATTGCCCCCATTGAGAGTATCGATCTGGAGGAGAAGGTCTAATTGATTCGTTTCTGCTACCTACCTTTTGTGTGGGACCTGCCTGCATGACTACCTGTGAGCTCAGGAGTCAATGCCTAAAGGTGAGCGTAGAACTTAGATTTAAGGTGGAGGGTCTGTCACCATTATTGAAATTGCTGATCTTCACTAGTGGAGTCATCTTTCTAGGACTTGTAGTTCACCAGCATCTTGGACCATATACTATATTTATTGCTATATTGCGCTGCACTTCTTTTTCTTTTGTTATGCCGCGTACACACGGTCGGACTTTTCGTCTACAAAAGTCCGACAGACGCCGACGGACTAAAGCTGGCTGACAATCCGATCGTGTGTGGGCTTCCCCGGACTTTCAGCGGACTTTCAGCGGACTTTTCCAGCCGCAAATCTGACGGACTTTAGATTTGAAACATGCTTCAAATCTTTACGTCGTAACTACGCCGGACCCAGAAATCCGCTCGTCTGTATGCTAGTCCGACAGGCCAAAACCCACGCTAGGGCAGCTATTGGCTACTGGCTACCAACTTCCGGTATTTTAGTCCGGTGTACGTCATCACGTACGAATCCGTCGGACTTTTGTGTGATCGTATGTAGGCAAGTCTGTTCGTAAGAAAGTCTGCCGCAAGTCTGCCAAAAGTTCGCCAAAAGTCCGTCAAAAGTCCGTCGAAAGTCTGTCGGACAGGCTGTCGGACTTTTGTAGACGAAAACTCCGACCGTGTGTACGCGGCATTGGATGTTGAAGTGACCGATATTAAAGAATTAATGGAATTTGTTGAGGGAGCGCTAAGTAATGACGCTTTAATACAGTTCGAAGAACAGCAGCACTTAGAACAGGAAGAGGAAGAAAAGGAGGAAACAATGGAAGAATTACAAAAGAAGTTCACAGTCAGGGGGTTAGCTGGCGTGTTCTCAAAAGGGAATATAGCTTTATTACAATTAGAGAGTATGGACCCAAATGTTGAAAGAATCTCTGTAGTGGAACGGCAGATGAAACAACTTTTTATGACGAAAAAAAGGAAGTTACAAGGAAGAGCACCTTAACCGAATTCTTCTTACAAGCTACCCCTACAGTTCTATAATTTCCTTGTCGTCTTCTCCTTCATCTACAACTCCTGATGACCCTGCTGGTAACTCCAATGATGATACTGATGACCCTGCTGGTATTTTCAATTTCAGTGATGCCACTGATAACCCTGAAGCACTATCATCCATTTGATGACTAAAATGTTACTCTAAATGTCTACTGTACAGTATACGTTTACTTTTTGGGCACTGTACACTCTATGTATCCTGTACAATACAGTACAGTACAGTATTTTTGTTCATATTTTTGTGTTCTGTACGTCTGCAAAATAAAACAGCATTATTGCATTGGAGTTTTGTATTTAGACCTTTTTTTTCAGAATACGGTACAGTACAGTAGTTAGGAATGCTTAAAATTCTGATTACTTATGGTCCCTCGTTTATTGACCAATTCGTTAAACGACCTGGTCGCTGGAATGGAACCTGGTCGTTAAGTGAGGAGTACCTGTACAGTTTGTTTTTTTTTACATACCGGTACTGCCAGCAGTGCAGGACAACGTCATCATATGACTGGTATGACATACATATGACAGTATGCACACAAAAAAAGTTATTTAATTTTTATTTAATTTTCTTTTTCTTTTAACTTTCTTTTTTACAAACTCATGCCTTCTGTGAAGACTGGCAGCTTACTGAGTGAGGAAACATTAAGAAGTAGAGATGGGTCTATCTAAGGACTAAATTACAGGGAAGCAGGATTATACCATTAACAAATATAGAAAAAAAAACAGTTGTAGTTACACTGAATTGCCACTAGATGTCAGTACCAAGACAATACATACATATTGAAATCCATTGCTACAGTATTGGATACATGATAAGTGTCCCAGAATTTAGCTAATTTTAACTTAAAGGGTCCATTAAGATTTTTGTGTATACCTATGACCTTTACATTTTTCTGAATATCGAAAGATACATACTTATAAGAATATTTTTTTTCCCATTCTCTTAGACAATTTTCTGAAACCGCCAAGCGATAATTCCTGACTTAGCTAAATCTTGTCCCCTTCCGGTGTGCTCTTATTGTGAAGCCTTTTCAGACACAATAATTCAAGGTTTTGAGCTCAATGTAATTGGCATTATATTAAAAAAGCTGATTAATGCCTAGCCTTGTAAACAGATACAGAAAATAAACTGGAAGACTTTGCACACCTTTTGTTGGGATGGACTCACCATTCTGCTCCAATATTATGCTGTAAATGACTCTTCTAATAATACTCTGTGACCTGACATAAAAAGAACACATTCATAAGGAATTCCTTGAAGGCTTAACAGTGACCTGATTGCTAAAATATGTGCAGAAGTATAGAAGAATCAGGACATCGAGGGGACTGACCTATGTTCTCTCAGTCCATGGACTTCACAGTCAGTGGCGTCTCCAGCTTTTAAATTTAGGGGGGGCACATGGGGGGACAGGGACAAAAGTAGGGGGGCAACTATAAAATGCATATATATATATATATATATATATATATATATATATATATATATATATATATATATATATATATCCTGGGGCCCTTTACTACGACCCCACAACGGGCCTTTTCACATGTTCTGCAGTGAGCTCCCTTCCTACTGTATTGGGGTCCCCCCCACGGTGGCAGAAAACAAGAGATATATGTCACCAGCATATCAAGAAAATATAAGGATCCAAAGCAGTGGGAGAATTATCAGGGTTGCAAAGGTTGCCTTGCCTCCGGGCCCTGGTGTTCTGCCACTGTGGGGTTCCCCAGCCTCCTCTTGCTGTCCTGCCCCTGCTATTGACAGCGCTGGTCTGGCATCTCTTGGAATTTACAGGCTGGTCCTCCTGTCCTAAGGACGGGAGAAAGCAGTCTGTTTTTTCAGTAACTGAGAGTCCTGGTGGAGTCCTTCCTGCAAATCGCTCTTCTCCCTGCCAATGAGGATGCAGGTGAAGGAGCAGATCGGGTGGCCGTGGTTGTGTGAACGCTCGCATTATGCAGTGTCAGCGAGCAGGGGAGGGGGGAGGAATCACCCACAGGAGCTGACTGGGGACTCTCTCCCTCTTAGACATTGCTTTTTTGTAAAAAAAAAAAAAAATTTTTTTTTTTTGGGGGGAGGGCACATGGTGGGGCACAGCATAATGTTGGGGGGGTCAGGGCCCCCTCTGGCCCCCCCCTAGGGTCGCCATTGTTCACAGTATGACTACGCCACTAATACGCTATATTATCAAAAGTATTGGGACACCTGCCTTTACAGGCACATGAATTTTAATGGCATCCCAGTCTAATGCCGTGTACACATGATCGGACATTCTGACAACAAAATCCATGTTTTTTTTCCGACGGTTGTTGGCTCAAACTTGTCTTACATACACACGGTCACACAATCTTGTCGGAAATTCCCGACCGTCAAGAATGCCGTGACGCACGACACGTACGGCGGCACTAGAAAAGGGAAGTTTAACACCAAGTGCGCCACCCTTTGGGCTCCTTCTGTTAATCTCGTGTTAGTAGACGTTTGGTGAGAGACGATTCGCGTTTTTCAGCCTCGTGCTTTTCCGATCGTTACTGCGCTTCAGTTTGTGCTTGTGGATACGTATCTGGTTTTCAGTGCTTGCCCCCCCCCCCAAAGCGCACGCAGGGTCTGTATAAAATATATGGAGTACTTTGCGGGTAGGGGGGCCATTGATATGCCAGAAAATGTTTAATATACATTTTAAAAATACATTTTTTATTTAAACTGAAATAATATTTCCTTTGATTTACTGCCTGTGTTTCTTTTAACTGTCTCCTAGGTTCTCCAATGAGCTTTTATTTTTTGACATTCTCTTCAATAGTGCAAACGTAATTTATTTAATACATGAGGTGACAATCTCTTCTTCAGCGAACTATTATTATGTTGTGGGTCTGCTACACGCACTCCTTGTTTTTGTTGTTAATGTATGTAATGCATTACAGTTAAAAATATACATAATTTTCAGCACCATGAATGAATTTTGCAGAGTCACGAAAATGGCATGATTGTGGCAAATTATAAAGCACTGTGGGAGTTATTTAATAAAGGAAAATCCACTTTGCACTACAAGTGCACTGCAAAAGTGCACTTGAAAGTACACATGAATATGCCTTTAGGAAATAACCCCCATTGTCACTGTAAACAACAACCTACTCCAAAAACTGCTAATGAGCATTGAAAGAAGAAGCCACACATTGTGGACTCTTAAAATTTTTACTCTGTGCACATTCACATGTGCGTTAGAAAGTGGTTTTTGAACAAACCAACATATTTTAGGAATAACATTTTTGGTATAGACAGTACAAATAGCCTTTTTTGTGTTAAATAGGCATGTTTAAACCCATAAAACAATACTCAACTCAGGAACTTACAAAGTTCAACTTAGAAAAAATTAAGGCAAGATCAGACATTAGTATGTCCAAACTGTGTTGATCTTGCCTTAATCAGATGGGGTCACCCCTGTGAAAGCCAAATTTTGAAGATGCCCACAAATTGAGAGTCAAAATTGGGGATTTCCCTCCTGATCCCATGCCTAATGTCAACATGTACTAGCTCCCATCATGGGGGATCAATAGACGTGTTTCGGGGTGCAACCCCATCCTCTCAGCTACTTTAGTTGCGAGGAAGGGGTTGCACCCACCAAACGCGTACATTGATATCCCGTGATGGCGATAGCACATGTTGACACACTGTTCAAAATTTGGCTTTCAAGATACTAATTGGTGAAAAATAGCAAAAAAATGAAGACTTTAGGTGTTTTTTAGATTCGGCCTAAAACACCAATGATGTTTTTGAGTCTTTTTTTCAATATCATTGATGTCTTCCCTGATCTTTTGTAAATCACGATTGCACACCATGATCTCCCCGATGAGGACGTGCGCACTTGCACTTGTAAAATGCGAATCTTCTTCCACAACATCCACATCACCTAAAATATAAAAAAAACACCATGTATTATAAATATGCAGGCACACCTGAAGCTGTGGTCTCAGACACTCACCTGTTGTGGTCACTATTTCGCCCAATTCATAAACCTCTCCTTCCTCCTTATCCTCTGGTTGTGGTGTGGGGATTTCCCCTTCTTTAGGAGGTGGGGGGTCCCTGGTGTCCTCTGATGTTCCGAGTCTTTTCTCCCCTATGTGAATAAAAAAAGGTGTACTTAGCACACAGATATTTGAGGCCAGAAATAGTAATATGAAACATTGCTTGGAAGTGTCGTACAATTGTCTTTTTTGGCAGAGTTCCAAGCTGAAGACATTTTTTTTGCCTTTCTAAAGCTGGAATACTTACCTTTTTTGTACAATTTGCACACATGGAAACACCCCTAGTATCCACTGGAGCACCTGTGTGGGACACCCTAAAAAGTTTGTTCTGGTGTCCCACACTAGTGCTCCTGCGTCCAGATGTGTAAACAACTTCTGAGTGTCCTCTCCTTACACCAGGGGTGTCCAAACTTTTTTCAAAGAGGGCCAGATTTGATGAAGTGAACATGTGTGAGGGCCAACCATTTTGCCTGACATTCTTTGAACCATTAAAATTCGGTCTAAGTGTATTAGTTTGAGCACTAATACACTGCCCAACAAGAATTCTCTTGCCTTTGTCGTGCTCGTTCCCAACACACAGACGAATGCTCTGCTCTTTAGGGTACCGTTAATTCTTAATGGTACCCCATACATTGGAAAACGTGGGGTGCTTTTGGTGCAGTGCAATTTAAAAAAAAAAAGTCGGGTATTTCTTTCCCTGCGTTTTTGTGGGTAGGGAAGCCCATTAAAATGAATGGGCTGCCCTACATGCAGCACGCAGCCACACAGATGTGAACCAAGGGCTTATTCCCATGTCAGGCTGGTGGGGCAGTAAAACCACATGGTTAAGCTGTTTTTACCACCCCAACTTCTCCCCCTTTAGCTGCAGAGGGAGCATCTGGGGGTGTACACATGCTGTGGCTGCAGCTGGAGGTATACCCAGGCTGAATGGGGCTGCACTGCAACTACCCCACAACTGTGTGCATTGCATGGTTGCGGTATAGTGATGCTGCATTTACGGGCTTAAAACAGGTGGTGAGGAGGCAACATAATGCCTCTTTACCGCCTGTCAAATGCCTCTGAAAAGCGATCTGTGCATAGATTGCTTTTCAGAGGAGCAGCAGTCCTGGCTGCTATCACAAACAAGCCCTACAAAAGCAGTTCTGATGGTACAGGAATTGGGGGGGGGGGCAGATTAAAAGTAACATACACGCATACATACACACAGACACATGCACACACATGCAGACACATGCAAACACACATACATACAGACATACATAAAGACACATACACACACACACACACACACACACAGACACATGCACACACATACAGACACATGCACTCACACACACATGAATAAAGCTTCAATCACAGTACTGTACCTTTCCAGCTTCCTCATTCAGCCGGGTACTGCACTGTAGGGGGAAGCAGAGAGCACAGCACACTCCCCTGCACTTTACTTTCACTTTTGAGGTCGGCGGAGCTTCTCACAATGCCGATGTACAGTTCGGCAGGGGATCGGGCTCATCTGACAGCCCTGATCCCACGGCACACTGGCTGAGAAAGGCTGGTTTAGATAACCAGGCGGGCTGTTCAAAACCGGACCATGGGCCGTGATTGTCCCGCGGGCCGGACTTTGGACATGCCTGCCTTACACTGAATCAAGTTTGCATTTCATTCTATTAGTGGGCGAACAAACAATGTTTACTACGAACAATTACTGTGCCCACAAGCCTGAAAGTTGCCATTTTAAACTGTACAACCGTAAAGAAAAGCACATGGAGCAGCATGCAAGTAATAATAATAATAGGAACACACGACAACTACTTACTTTTTTGAAGAACTCTCTTGATCTTTCCGTACTGATCGTGCTCCCTCAATTTCAGGTCTGACCAGTGTTTCCTCAATTGATCCTTGGATCGTCTTACCCCAAAACTCCTGTGCAGACTTTTCATAACTTTAGTCATGATTTTGGCCTTTCTCATATTTGGGTTTGGGTAAGGTCCATGCTTCCCATCATAGTCGGCCCTCTTCAAGATGTCCACCATCTCCACCATCTCTATAAAGGACATATTTGAGGCCTTAAATCTCCTCCGGGATCGGGACGTTCGTGGCTCCGGCTTTCGTTGTTGCTGCTCTCCTCTGCATGCACTTGCTCTTTCACCGCCATGTTCTCTCCCACTGCGCCTAAAGACAAGGGGCAGGGAATAGACTAGAAAGAACGTCAGGGGCGGACGGAGTTTCACGCATGTGCAGTGTATATAAAGCGTCACACGTGTGTCGTGTGTATGATCTGTGAGAGGAGGAAGGTGTATCGGAAGCGCCGATCATTGGAATGAAGGTACAATTTTAACTTGGTGCATCAGTGGCCTATACTGCTTATAGATTGAGGCCTATATTGGGACAAGATTAGGAGAGTTTAGCCTGACATTAGGGTTTGTCTTGTGTTGTGTCTTGCAGAGAAAATGGATCTATTGAATGATCAGGACTTTATCCCCATATTCATTGATATGTACAGGGAGCTGCCCTGTCTGTGGCAGGTAAACCACCCCTATTATAACAATCAAACAAAG
This sequence comes from Lithobates clamitans, assembly GCA_037952925.1. NCBI lineage: Eukaryota > Metazoa > Chordata > Amphibia > Anura > Ranidae > Lithobates > Lithobates clamitans. Next base: position 1,348,299 of record JBBGZY010000771.1, on the reverse strand, counting down.
AGGAAGGCAGCACTGGATCAATTGCTGGAATTTGTGAAGCCGTTGATCCCCTATTTGAAGGCCCTAATTGGTGGCATGAGAAGTACTTATAATAGGGAGCGCAAGAAGGTCCAGGATTCCCAGAGATCAGGAGCTGCAGCAGATGACATTTATGTAACCAGGCTGCTGTGGTACTGTGACAGACTGCATTTTCTGGCAGCCCAGATTGAACCCAGGCCAGCACTCTCCAGTCTTCCTTTAAGGCTTCCTTCCACCCCAGCTGAGGCTTCCGATGTCCAATCTGGGCCTTCCAGCCAGGAAGAAATGGAGGAGCCCAGCTTGAGCCAGGTATAGCATTGTTTAACATATTTCTTGTCAAATAATTAATGATGTTAACTAGATGTTATTATTGATCAGTAATTTCTGATTTTACAAAGTTTTTTACATATCAATAGACAGTAGTGGCCACAAATGATTGGGACAAGAATGAAAAATGCTGGGGTCAGAATGATAGTCTTTTCTATTTATTAACATTCAATTTGCAACAGTCATGAGCTGAAAATTGTGTGTGATTCATGAACCAAAAACTAAAACTATGTCCTTTTTTCATACACAGGAAAGTCTCAGCCAGGAGAAGGCTGTGGAAAGTGGCAGCCAGGATGTGGCGGGGGTAAGTGGCAGCCAGGAGGCCAGTAGCCTGCCCGAATCCCAGGTCCCTGCCCTCCGCCTTCCAAAAAAAAGGCCCACGAGAAGGAATAACCTGGAGGTGGCAGCACTTGGCCTATTTCGAAAGGCTGCTGCGGCCCTCAGAACCCCCCAATATTCAAGAGGACTATGCCTACATGGCAGCCTGCAAAATGCAGGAAATGGAGGAGGGCCAGTGGCGGATTAAGGTGGTCATTGACCCCTAGGCTACTTTTTGTGTGGCCCCCTCCTAAGCATGCTTTACCAAAAAATAAGTTATTTAGTGCCATGTGTAAAAGGGTAGACCTATATTACATGCCTCAAGTGCAACTCTCAGGTCTAAACATGGAGTTTAATAAAACTGTAAGAAGGTACTCAGAAAGGTACATAGTGAACAAGCATGTTGGCAAAAGCTGCTGGATATCCTGGGAGTGAGTCTGGTCCGTTCCTGGATTGCAGTGGTGTCCGATGGACAGGCTGCGCCGATGGATGCTGGCACTTCCTGCCGTTGGAACGCACGGTGGAAACCAGGAGGATGACGTCACTTCTGGAAGCGGGCACGAATAGGCGACGCGTTTGCGGAGCTACGCTCCTTCCTCAGGCCTAACGTGGGCTGTGATTGGGCAGGGTTTATACAGCCAGTGAGTGACACTGATAGGTTGACAAAACGCTCCCTGCATTGGATAATGCTGCGAACGTTCAGAGCTATTCGGGAAGTGGCTGATTAGATAACATCAGATACCAGGATATATTAATAACATGGTGCATTCATTATTTTACAAAAGACAGGCTGAACCAAACATAATGAAAAACTGTGTGTGTGTATATGTGGAATAAAAACAATGTAAAAATGGATGGGGAGACCTTTTTGATATTGTTGTGTGGGCCCATGAAACCATCCATCATCATTATTTCTTCAAACCCCTTTTTTCATCTCGCACATTCTTTATCCCCTCCTTTTTTCAGCATTCCTTGTTTCATGGGCCCACATAGCACTATCAAAAAGGTCTCCCCATCCATTTTTACATTGTTTTTATTCTACATATACATAAATATATATAAATTAATAAAAATATCCTGGCCAATCGGGGGCCCTTGCACATGTGGGGCCCCGAGGCTGCAGCCTAGACCAGCCTGTGCATTATTCCGCGCCTGAGGGCCAGCGCCTCTTATGTGAGGAAGTTAGCTTACAAGCACTAAATAAGGGGTTGAGGGGCGAACTCACAAGCCAAAGCCACGTTTGTGAGTTCAACCATGGTCCTCCTCCACCTCCTGCCACAACTACAACACCAGAACCACAGCCTGGAAGCAAGCGTGGAGGGAAGTGTGGAAGGAAGACAAGAGTGTGATGGCCTGGGTTCAGTCTGGTCTGACAAAAGACGCAGGCTGTTGTAAGACCACAGCGTGGGGACAGATATGTCATCTGTTGCTGTCCCTGATCTCTTGTAGTCCTGGACCAAATTGTGCTCACTATTATAAGGAATCTTCAGGCAACCAATTTTGACTTTAAAAAAATTGATGTCTGCCCTGGGGTACAAAGGCTACGCAAATTTCACCAGTTTCTCCAGCGTTGCCTTCCTCTTTATTTTGTTATGACCCAGAATAAATGGCTCTTTATTTTTCACAAATACTTGCCTATGTGTTTTACTTCAAAAAGGACAGTTTGTTTGTGAGTAGGCAGGTACATTTCAAAAAATCAATGTCAAAATAACAAGGGACACCAACATCAACCTCCTTGAGGTTAAAAAATACAAGATAATAATGGTGTTGTGGTAACTTGACACAAAACGAAAGAAAAAATTATGGAGATCACTACAAAAAAACAAAATAAAAATAGGAGATCTGGATCAAAAAAAAATAAACAAAAATTCAAAACATTATTATGGAGATCTGACGGAAAAAAAAAAAATTATTCATGCGATCACGAAAAATTCGAAAGAAATCAGTTTGTCAGAACTCTGTGAATATCAGCAGGAAAACAACTTCATTATTCTAGCATTCTAAAGAAGAAGAGAATGCACTGCATTAAAAGATTTTAAAATTTGCAGCGTGACGAATGTGCTATCTCCATTACAAACGCTAGTTTTAACAGAACGAGCACTTCCGTCTCGTAATTGATTGAGAGCATGCGTGCAACTTTGTGCATCGGAATTGTGTACACATGATCAGAATTTACGAGAACGGATTTTATTGTTGGAAAATTTGAGATCCAGATCTAAAATTTTGTTCGACGGAAATACTGATGGAAAATAACCGATGGAGCCTACACAAGGTCGGAATTTCCGACAACAAGCTCCCATCGAACATTTTCCATCGAAAAATCCGTGTGTACGGGTCATAAGTCCTCTCATGCACTGGTCCAAATCATTTGGTGGAGAATTATGACAGGCCTGCAGCACAGCAGTGGTGGGAGGAGTGAGGAGGAAAACACAGATCAGGCCAGGCTAGCGCAAGAAAACTGCCAAAGTGAGCAGCCAGAGCTCTTGCCGTCCTCGGGATGGTGTCACCTCTGGTGGGTGTCACCCGACCCGGGTGCGGAGCGCACCCCTATAGTGACGCCACTGACACCCCCCCACAGTGTGGCACCTGGGGCGGACTGCCCCCCCCCCTCTGTTGGAGTATGACTACTGCTGTTACACTTTTTAATACATTTTATCTTTGGTAATGCACAAGGTCGGTGGGCCCTCCTTTCTTCTTTATATACTTTATTTTCTATGTCAGATTCATTCACTTCTGTCTCCTCGACCCACAGGCCATTAACATCAATACAACACAACAGAACTCTATGCAGAATAATGTATCTAAATTGGCTGGCTCCTTTAAATAGAGTTCCAGAGAATGAAAGCAGACCTTTTTGTGCTAAATAACTTTAGTCACTTGAGCAAATAAAGAGAGAATATAAAGGTTGAAATGTATGTTATTCCTTGGAATCCGGCAGTCTTCAGCTAGCCTTACAGCGTTATGAATAAAGTAATCCTGGATGGTAAGATATAGCAAAGTTGGCTGATCTGTGGGGTATCTGCATTTCACTTCAAACTTTCCTCATATGGCTTTAATTGTATTGTATACAATAGGATTGCTGTTAATAAAGATGTGAATAGGATATAGATGTCTGCATACAGTGTTCATAGAGTGTAAAGACTGACTTCAGTGGCACCACAAGTACCAGAAAGCTGGATTAAGTAGACGATGTCTATATGCAGTGTTCTAATGAATCTATATTGGCAAATGCCTGCTAACCACGCTGGTTACAGAAGCCCCCCGGATAGCGATGCAGGTGATGAAGGCTTTTTCAGGAACTCCCCCCTGATTCCTGGCTCTGAGAATGACGTCTGACCCTGTCACAACACGTCGCGGCCTACTTGTCAGATACCATGAATCAGACTGAGACAGAAGTACAGTTAAATTACACTTGTTTAATAATAATAATAATAATAATAAAAAGGTAAACAGAGTAAACGTAGTCAAAACATAGCCAGACTCCAGGAACCGGAACGAATAGTCAGACAAGCCAAAACGCCAGGGAGCCAGAGATGAGCCAAGTAGAACAGCAAGCACGATCTGAAGCCAGAAGGAATGTCAGCCAAGCAAGTCTTTAACAAGAACAAAGGAGAGCGTCTCTAGAGATGTGACCAAATCGAAGGCAGAGATCCTCTGGACTGGACGGCTTAAGTAGGCAGGACTGACAAGCAGGATATCATTAACAGGTGAGTCACTGTGGAGAGAAAGGAGGTGGCAATTAGCCGACAGCTCAGCGGCTAGCTTTGAGAAGGAAGGGCTGAGCCCAGCCCTGACACTACTCAGGTCTGGAGTGCGGGCGTTGCTGGAAGATCTGGAACAGCCTCCGATCCGCTGTAGTGGAGAAGCGATGCTGTCTCTCTGAATGCAGCTGCAGGACTCCCCACTGTGCAGGCCACAAATCAGCAGCAGTTCGCACTAACACAGAGCTCCTGCCGGCAGAATCCAAGCCGGCGTTCCAAGAGGGCGATGTATACCTAAACCAGTCCTTTTATATCCTCTCCCAGCAGTCTCTTCTGTCTTCTCAGCTATCTGGTAGTGGTAGTTCAGGCCTGTCCTGCTGGAAATTGAAACCTCAGCATTCTGAACTACACATCCCATGATGCTTTGCTCTGCTCTAAGTTTAGTCTGGAAATAAATGACACATAGAGTCCAAGCCAACACTAGAGGGAGACAACCCTACATTAATTAAAGCTGCACACTGTCCCTGAATTGCAAGCATAATAGCCAGCTCCTGGCTACACTAGCAATAGGAAGTGAGTCTAGAAGTCGAATCGGGTTAAGGAATACTCTAAAAGGGACAGAGGGTGAGTCATTGTAAGAGATTTAAAAAAACTGCATTTTCTTATGTACTGCTCAGTCTCTGGAGTTTCCTCTTCTCCTCTATAGAAGGGAAGTCCAGGATGAGATTAGAGAGTCTCTATAATTGAGTGGCTCTCACTGCTAAGTACTTGAGGCCCTGTAACAAAAAGTGGGCCCCATCCTCCAGGACCCCCCAGGTCACATCACATATCTGAGGAAGGGTCCTTGTGTGGTCTTGAAATGTTGCTTTTTTATGTGATCCCACGAGAATAAATAACTTTGCACCTTGAAATCAGATTGTCAGTTTGCTGGCAACACATATAATTTATGTTGCACACCATGAACAGTTGGAAGTTGTTAAAGCACCCTTTTAATCATATGGTTGATTCCAGTATGGTATGAGAGGAATACACCCCACACTGCTTGCACAGTCAGTTCTCATTGCGCTTGTAGGTCTTGATTACTCCTAGGACATTATTAGGGGGTTATTAAAATTTGAAGGGAATAGGAAGTAAGACCAGAAATCTTATTGTCATGGTCTGAGGTCAGGCTTAGAAACCAGTAGCTATAGCAGTAGAGCGGCTCCCCCCGACCAGCTGAATAGGTGCAGAAGCAGGTCACCTTGGCAGATGATGCAGGCTCACCCAAGGTGCAGGGTCTAAGCACTAACCAGTATTCACCAGAGCTCCTAATTTTGGAGATGGGTTTCGCTGTGTGTTATTACCAGGTTGCGGTCCTCAGAACTGCCTTATCAGGGGGTGAGCAAGCTGGGGTCCAGTAGCAGATATATCAGGTAAGGATGAAGCAGAAGCATAGTAAGTAAACATGCCAAAGGACGGTAACACGTGGTTTCAGGTTGGGATTAAGCAGAAGCGCAGTCAAGGAACAAGCCAATGGTCGGGTGGTAGCAGAGATACAGATGGCAGCAGGAGTGACAAGAGTGATGTATTTGCTGGAGAGAACAATAATCTGGTAAACAGAAAGTGCAGAGACATGGTTTAAATCAGGAAGTTCATGGGAGAAGCAAAGAGTTCAAGGTTCACGGGAAGCAAAACATAAGGCTAAGGTTGTCTAAGCAATCAGGCATGGAGCAGTCCAGCATCTCAGGTGACTCAGCGAGAAGAATCACTGCCATACAAAGCAGAGACCCCGGGCTCAGGTCAAAGCCCTGACAGTTATCAGTTTAAGGCATAATATAAATAGGGATAAGGGCTTGAGTCAAAAGGATTTAGGTTCACAATTTCTCATCATGTCCTTGGGCCTTGTTAGTCAGTAAGGCTTTATGGTGGTGTGAGTTGGGGCTGCTGTACTTCAAACAGTAAGGGGATTCTGCCCAGATTAGCCTGGCAAGCATTGATGGAGGTGCACCAATCAACTTGGAGGAGAAGCTTGCAGAGTTCCAAATGGAATATTTCTGTTGAGCTGGAGTCCCATTTGGGCTGGTCTGGGTAGGTGACAGAGCTTAATACTTCATTGCCATAAGGATAGGAAGATTGGGATGCTTACAGTCAAAGTTTTTAAGCCATACAGTTACTGATGGTCTTAGGTGGTAAAGCTGTCTCCTAATGAAATAGAAGGTTCTGCGTTAGGGCCTCTATGGTGGCTAGTTTGAAACTTCCTGATCTGTTCTGCCAATTTGGTCTAAAAAATAACTAACTAGATGATAATTAGTTACACTGATAGTATTAAAATACACATAGCCACTATAGGGAGAAAAGACTTGTCTTTATGAGTAGTTTCTGTGTGTAGTCCATGTTGTACTTTCTGGTAATGCAGTATAGTTGTTGCAGTTGACTGTCCAAGTCTACCAGACTTCTTTTACGTAACACTCCAGTATCAAAGACACAACCTTGTACTTTATAAAATAATTTCCAACTGTCTCTTATTAGTGGGGAAGTCCCTTTCCAGTGCAGTAATCTAAACTCATTCCCTCCTTTTGGTCAACCTATAGTCCTCATACCAAAAATAACCAGCTAAAAAGTCTGTACTGGACTTCTGGACAGCTTGTTGATATCTAATAGTAGTTGGTCACATTCAGCTGGACTTCTGTAATGTTGAAGATATTTCTTAGCTTGTCCAAGCCACTTCTTGAGTTCTAATAACTGTCAGGAAGATTCCCCAGCATTTATATCCATGCAGGAAACACCAAAACTTTGATCCACCTACCAAGGCAAATACTATTGTCTAAGAACGGGATGGAAGGTGTGAAAATTGTGGAACATGCTGATATATAGGGTTGTGAATTTTTTTTTTCAAGTTTTGAGTCCATGACCCGCCAATCCCCAACACCTTGTATGATTTTGATTACGAGCCCCCCTCCCAGTTCCAGCTTGATAAAAGTCTCCAACTCTCTGTTGGCATGGGGAGCAGAGCGACTCCCTCCACATCATCACACGAGAGGTGATCTGTGTGTATAAACCAACGCGTATACTGACTTATAGAAAGTCGTTATTTGAACTACTGCAAGAGGAGGGGGCATCTAAACCTAAAAGTAACCCCTGGCACCTTAGTGAGCTCACTATGCTGGGGAGGAGGTTAATGTTCTCTGCTCCATTGTGAAGTCTCCCGGTTCCAGTTTCTTCTCTTGTCCTAGCTTACCAGACAGCACAGAGATCCTGACAAGGCTGTAGTGAGGTATTAAAAGGCATTTTATTTTTAATGCAGCACAGCACAGCGTACCATACCGACCTCCACCATCGACCCTGCAGGAGGTGCCTACATTCAGCTATTATAGCTGCAACATTGACACTCTTTGCCACAATCCCTAGAAACTTCTAGCTGGTGCTCGCCATAGGTAAATGTAGCCAATTCCTCTATTTGATAAACTTACCGGTGAAATTTATGTTTCAGTTTTTTGTATTTTGTGTTTCCAGGAGGATTTCTCTGGTGATGTTCGCTCTCAAGCGTTGCACATATGACCCTGCATACATTTCGTTTGTCTAAGCACTGTACTTTTCCAATGAATACAAATGATTCGAGTGCAGCATATAAAGTCAGTCATTGTGCAGAAAACATAACTCACCTGGATTAACATACTAAGCAGTTTGGTGCCAGCGGGGGAGGGGGGTGCAGGGGTCACCCACAGCGCTGTTTATCTGCAACCACTGACAGCAAACGGTATAATCAATAAAGTGCGTACCCTGGATGAATATTGATAGGTTGTGTGTGATGCGTGGTGCTTGCGCAATGCTAATTCTTTACATGTGTTTCTTTTCAGATTCTCCTGGAATTTGGAGTCATGTTCCAACAATGGGCTCTGGCAGTTGTGCTGCAGTGGGGTAAGACTGTCCATTGTCTTGCTTATTTTTTTTTTTTTCTAAATGATACTAAACATACACTTTCATTTACATTGTCCATTCTCTTTCTGTATGTGGATGATGTCACTGTAATTATTATAATTAAAAAAACATCTAAGTACCCTTTTCCTAATCAATATACAGCTGTCACATGACCCAGCTCTCTCCCAGCCTGTCTGCAGGGAAACATAAGTAGGAGGAGCTGCTAGTCCTCTGCTGCTGTCACATGTTCAAAAAAAAAAACTGCCTTTGGAATACTAAATTGTCATACAAATATATATTTGAAATTAAATCTTTATTATTTTGTGGAAATAACATGGTGTGGGCGGATTTCTGCCAGTCACGCCCCTCCATCCTGTGTCTTAAAATAAAGCCTAGTGCACACTATACATTTTTTTTTTTTTTTTTTTTTTACAATCAACCCAGCGGGCTGAAGAGCTTGGGAGGAGATACTGTACTATAGACATGTGCACTGCCGAAAAATGTGTTCGTTTTCGTTTCATTCGTTATTCGGGTCATTCATTATGATCGAAATTCGTAAATTCAAAAATCCAAAAATTTGAAAATCTGGTAATCTGAAAGTCCAGGAAATTCGAAAAAATCCGGAAATTCGGAAATTGAAAATTTGGAAATTCGAAAATCCAAAAATGTTAAAATTCGAAAATCTAAAAACAAGAAAGAAAATCCAAAAATTCGAAAGAACGAAAATCGGAAAATTCTAAATAATAGCTTTCTAACTAATAATAACTAACTATTAAATTATAGGTATTGGAATGTCCTTTTAAATATGGCTGTTAGTCAACGCAAGGAATACAAATTTGTCTGAAGTTACGAATTACCGTATTCATTAGGTTCACTAACAGCCAATTTTGAAAGGAATTTCCAATCCATATAATTTAATAGTAAGTGATGGTTAAGTTATTATTAGTTACCGTATATACTCGAATATAAGTCATTCCGAGTATAAGTCGAGGCCCTAATTTACCACAAAAAAAATGGGAAAAACTTATTGACCCGAGTATAAGACGAGGGTGAGTAATGCACAGATACTGTAAGTGGAAAAGAGGGTCAACAATGCCCATTTGCAGCATCACTGTGCCCATTTGCAGCCATAGGTCCCCTGAACTTCAAACTCGGTAGTTAAGGGTTCCTAGATGCCCCCTAGCTGCAGCCAAAATTTGGGGTCTCTGAACCCAAAGGGTCCCGAAATGACATTGCTGCAGATGGACACAGTTGACCGAATTTGGGGCCCCATATCTCGGGGCCACTTAGTGCTAAAAACCCCAAATTTGGTGTGCAAACCCAGTGGAACTAGCACCATACAATTTCCAAAGCTGGGGTTTTTAGCAGGGCCCCAAATATCAGTTCAGAAAATGTCAAGCACTTTTCTGCAGCAGAGAATGACATTTTCCGAACCGGTTTTGGGGCCCCATATCTCAGGGCCACTTGGTGCTAGGAACCCCAGCTTTGGATATGTTATGGTACCAGTTCCACTGGGTTTGCACCCCAAATTTGGGGTTCCTAGCACCAAGTGGCCCTGAGATATGGGGCCCCAAAGTCGGTTCAGAAAATGTCAAGCACTTTTCTGCAGCAGAGAATGACATTTTCCGAACCGATTTTGGGGCCCCGTATCTCGGGGCCACTTAGTGCTAGGAACTTCAGCTTTGTTGTGTTGTGTTGTGGTACCAGTTCAACTGAGTTTGTACACCAAATTTGGGGTTCCTAGCACCAAGTGGCCCTGAGATACGGGGCCCCAAGGTCGGTTCGGAAAATGAAATTTTTTGCTGCAGAAAAGTGCTTGACTCGAGTATAAGTCGAGGGGGGCACTTTCAGCACACAAAAAGTGCTGAAAAATTCGACTTATACTCGAGTATATACGGTAGTTTTTATTTCAGATTTTTGAATTTTCGGGTTTTAGAATTTTCGTTCTTATTTTCGCATTTCGTTCTTTTGAATTTTTGTTCTTATTTTCGGATTTTCGAATTTTTGGATTTCATTTTTGGATTTCGAATTTCCGATTTTCCGAATTTCCGAATTTTCGAATTTCCGGATTTTCGAATTTCCGAAGTTTCAAATTTATGAATTTTCGAATTTTCGAATATTCAAATTTTTGAATATTCGAATTTACGAATTTATGAATTTACGAATATTCGTTAAAAAGATTCGTTAAACGGGTTTTTGTTCATTTGGATAGTTGCAAATTAATGAATTTGTCAAAATAAATTTGGAAAAAAAAAGGATTGCACATGTCCACTGTACTAACAATCTGATGTTAGTACAGCGATCTCCCCCCTGAGCTATTGTGTTCTGACAGGGGGACTGCCCACCAGAACACACTGGTCAGCCATTGACTAAGAGCTCTAATCGGATGCCGATCATCATACTTTTTTCGGTCATGCTTCTTCAACAGAAGCCGGAAGTTAGGCCAGCTTCTGTCGGACCGGCTGCCGTACACATGGGCCGAATGTCGTCTGGTTTCTATTGAACCAGCCAATACTGCCCGATATTCGGCCCGTGTGTACGGAGGTGAATCAAGCTGTAATATCCCACCCCCATTGTGTTTAGCTGGTTAATGGGCATGGAGGAAGAGGGAGGGAGTGGACTGTAATTTACCACTGTGTATACTGTGCATCCAGGAAAGTATTCACAGCGCTTCACTTTGTCCACATTTTGTTATATTAAGCCGCGTACACACGAGCGGAATGTCCGACAGAAAAAGTCAGACGGAAGCTTTTTATTGTCTATTCCGATCGTGTGTAGGCCACATCTGACTGACAAACCAAGAAATGAAACATGTTCTAAATATTTCCGACGGAACCAATTCCTATCGGGAAAACCGATCGTCTGTATGCTGTTCCGACGGACCAAAAACAACGCTTGCTCTGAAGCAAGTACGAGACGGAAACTATTGGCTACTGGCTATTGCACTTTCTTTTTCTAGTCCCGTCGTACGTGTTGTACGTCACCGCGTTCTGGACGGTCGGACTTTGGTGTGACCGTGTGTAGGCAGGGCCGCTTGAGCGGAATTCCGTCTGAGAAACCTTCGGAGTTTATTCCGACGGCGAAACCGGTCGTGTGTATGTGGCATTACAGTCTTATTCCAAAATGGATTAAATTCATTATTATCCTCAAAATTCTACAAACAATACCCCATAATGACAACATGAAAGAAGTTTGTTTGAAATCTTTGCAAATGTATTAAAAATAAAAAAAATTAACACAATCCCATGTACATAAGTATTCACATCCTTTGCATCTTTTTGAGTATGATGCTACAAGCTTGGCACACCTATTTTTGGTCAGTTTCTCCCATTCTTCTTTGCAGGACCTCTGAGACCCCATGAGGTTGGATGTGAAGTGTCAGTGCACAGCTATTTTCAGATCTCTCCAGAGATGTTCAAACAGGTTCAAGTCTGGGCTCTGGCTGGGCCACTCAAGGACATTCACAGAGTTGTCCCGTAGCCACTCCATTGTTACCTTTGCTGTGTTCTTAGTGTCATCGTCCAGTTGGAAGATGAACCTTCACCCCAGTCTGAGGTCCAGAGCGCTCTGGAGCAAGTTTTAATCAAGGATGTCTCTGTACATTGCTGCATTCATCTTTCCCTTGATCCTGACTAGTCTCCCAGTTCCTGCCACTGAAAAACATCCCCACAGCATGATGCTGCCACCACCATGCTTCACTGTAGGGATGGTATTGGCCAGGTGATGAGCGGTGCCTGGTTTCCTCCAGACATGACGCTTGCCATTCAAGCCAAATAGTTCAATCTTTGATTCATCTGACCAGAGAATTTTGTTTATCTTGGTCTGAGAGTCCTTCCGGTGCCTTTTGGCAAACTCCTGCCGTCTGTCATGTGCCTTTTACTGAGGAGTGGTTTCCATCTGTCCACTCTACCATACAGGCCTGAATGGTGGAGTGATGCAGAGATGGTTGTTCTTCTGGAAGGTTCTCCTCTCACCACAGAGAAACGTTGGAGCTCTCTCAGAGTGATCATCGGGTTTTTGGTCACCTCCCTGACTAAGGCTCTTCTCCCCCGATAGCTCAGTTTGGCCTGGCTGCCCATTCTAGGAAGAGTCCTGGTGGTTCCAAACTTATTCCATTTATGGATGATGGAGGCCACTGTGCTCATTGGGACCTTCAAGGCTGCAGACATTTTTCTGTACCCTTCCCCAGATCTGTGACTACAGACAATTCCTTGGACTTCATGACTTTGTACGATGCCATGTTAACTGTGGGACCTATCACGTCCAATCAACTGAATTTACAGGTGGACTCCAATCAAGTTGTAGAAACATCTCAAGGATGATCAGTGGAAACAGGATGCACCTGAGCTCAATTTTGAGTGTCATGGCAAAGGCTGTGACTACTTATGTCAATGTGATTCTCTCATTTTTTATTTTTAATAAATTTGCAAAGATTTCAAACAAACTTCTTTCACGTTGTCATTATGGAGTATTGTTTGTAGAGTTTTGAGGAAAATAATAAATTGAATCCATTTTGGGATAAATTACATTACAAAATGTGGAAAAAGTGAAGTGCTGTGAATACTTTCCGGAAGCACATAGACACATAAGTAACTCTATACTCACATAGGCTGCTCAGATGTGATAGGGAGGAAACGCTTAGCATAGAAACTCACTGAAAACTGAGCATGTGCAGAGTTTCCCCCACAGCTGCAAAATCCCTAGCTTATTGGGGGACATGAACATAAGGGGAAGATAGAGAGCGGAAGGATCAACCAGGGTTTTTGCAGAATACAGAAAACGAATCTCATAGTGACTGAGTGAGTGTAAACAGCATGTAATACACCATTTATTGATAGTTTTTTATGATGTGGGTTTAGTGACACTTTAATTTGACCATACGTCCCCCTTTTGTGTGATTAGAAAATTTTCATTTTGGGAGCGTTTGTTCTATTTTCTTGTGGTTAGTGGGGTCATATCAACTCTCATTTTCAACTGTAGGCGCAAGAAAATTTGAAGGAACAGGATGGAAATTTTTTCTCAATTGAACAAAATTCTTACTGTGAATCTGTTATTTGTTGTGGAAAAAATATACATGTGTAGTGCACCCCACATAGGAGCCGCAGGTGAAAAAGGATCCCCCACCCTGCAACACTCAGAGTCAGAAAACAGTCCAGCACTTTTTTATAGTTATTGAGAGGCTAAAACTTGGATGGGGGGTAGGGGTATTATGGGATACCCACTTGACTTCAGACAGCTTCAGGGACAACTTATATATATACATATATATATATATATATATATATATATATATATATATATATATACTCCTATATACAGTCTATATACATTCCCTCTCTTCCTCCAGCAGTAGTTTGCTTGCAGAACTCCACTGGCACACTGTTTTGTGGATCTGACAAATGCCCTTAGTCAGATTTAAAAGTGATAGCCCTTTGCAGGCAGGAACCCGAGTCCCCCTTTTTGTGTATAGCAAAAAGTCTGTCCAGCTTTACAGTACAATCCCTGTGGCTACTGATCCCAGCACCACCTCTTCAGGCGCTGCTATACCACCTGGCTGCAGCTGCCCCTTTCACTAGCCCTCCTGGCTACTTCTCTGCAGTCCTCCCAGACTGACACCACATTCCTCCCAGACTGCTCACACACCAGCCCATCTGGCCGTGTCCTCTGGAGAACTTCTGGACAAGCTGACCTGCTCCTGCTGTCCTCTCCTTGCTCCCGTGCCTCCAGGAAGGATTTCCTCTGTGTGTTGTAGAGGGTCCAACCAGAGTCTGAGCCCCAGGCCCAACCCCCCCCCCCCCTAGACTAGGGGGCACCCTCAAGGGCCACCAACAAATGTCTCAGTACTCCTTCTCTATCTTCCACCCCTGCTGGCATGACCCATGAGTTTTTTGAGTTGCCTGCCCCTTGCCAGCTCATTTTGCTGAGAATTGGCTGGGGTCCTCATCAATATTCTAAGCAGCTCCTCCTAGACTCCACCCTCTATTTCTGGAAGCTTCTCCAGAGAGCATGGGCATTACCAGAGGTGCTGCTTTCTGAGTCATCCAGTCTCCCTGAGTCACTCAGCCCTGACCCAGATTCAACCCAGGCCTGATTTTCAACCATGTACACTAGCAGCTAGCTAGAGGTTGCTTCACATAATATAATGAGCATGTCCCACATCTGGGAATACATTTAAGTAGGAGGGCTAGGTGAAATTTCATAGGCTTTGGAATTAAAAGAGAAGTAAAATAGATTCATACTTACCTCGGTGGATGCAACATCGGTTTGATGCTGCATCTGTCCCCTAGGCGCCTCTGCACTGAAAACTGAACGATCGAACAAGCTTTGGCTGGACTTCTCCTTTAAATTAGTTAACTCCATAATTATAAGATCGAAAGAATGATTTTTCAGAATTTCCATACAAATGTTAGAACAAACTTATACTGGTATATGGAAAGCTTTAAAGCAGATCTTTAAAGTTTGCCTTTCATTTATCTGAAACAGCAGTAGTCATTTTGAAGATTCTACCAAATGAAGTACAGCTTCCAGCATGGCTGCTTGTGTTTAGACTTGTTATTCTCCTTGAAGAAAGCTGTGGGACTCTTACCTGGCAATGCTCATGGATAATACACAGCAGCCTCATAAACCGCTCCTCTCTAAATTGATATGTTGATTGTCCAGCTGCCTCCCTTAGCCGTGCTTCTACGTGACTAACAAGACAATCTGCCAGAAGCCTGCGTGAACCTTGGAGATGTGAGAAAAATCTGTCTTCATATTACCCTCAGACAGGTTATATTTCCAGAGGCTTGATTAATTGTGCAGATCTATCTCACACCTCGGTGCTATTCATCAAGCCCCTTATTAAAACCTCATGTAAATTCTCCCGTTCGGGCCATTATCTTCAACGTGAGGAAATCTCTGACAATTTCACAGTATCATCTGCTAAGCGTGTAGTATTAATCAATAGATGTCTTACTAGGTGAAGACATAAAACAATGAGGCCTACTGCCGCGTGCTTTCATGTGCAGTGATCAGAAGGCCCGGCTTTTACATCTACACCGCTCTCAGGGGTTGACTTCACTGTAAGGCAATGGTGGAGGTACCTAGGGAAGAGGACACACTATGAATGCAACCCTGGGTTTGCTTTCTTTTAAGTTGTCTTGTTTTCTTTGAACATGTGTGTAAGTCCAAGTAGTCCAAGAAAAACATATTTTGACTATCAGTTGTGAGAGCTAACGTCAAATGGTAAAACTTTAAGGACATAGCCACTCACTTTTCTGCTTTTTTAGGCGCTTTATAGAATATACCGCTCAATTGCCACATCCATAGAAAAAAACAAAAAAGGGCTTTTTTGAAGGCTTTTCTTGCCCAATTCTATTAAAAGGAAGTTCCAGAAAAACACAAAACATGAATTTCCCTCACCGGGGTATTCAGCATTGCTCTTTCACCAGAAAACAAATGACATTCAGGCTCCTGGCTTACGCATTTATTACTGCTCCTCTGGCTTTACTCTTTAGGCCCTTGTCTGTCTCGTACAGTCTTCACACACGCTTGGACCATACACTTAGCAGCCCCTTTCTTTCCTGGTTCCCACCTCTCCTAGTTGGAGCCCTCCTGGGTAAAGACCTCCTCTGTCTGTCGGGGTGGAGCCCAGAACCCTAGTCAGGTCATTCCTAAAAGCCCAGCACACACTTGTCCGATTAATGTGCTGGTGGTTCTCAAAACCAGGACTCAGGATTGGAGATTTCATCCCTCCTAGATCTCTAAGACCTCCAGGCTCCAGGTCCCAAACTGAGTTTTACCAAATGATGAGGAAACTGAAAAAACAGTTTCCTCTAAATTAAACAAACCCACTGGAGCCCCTCAACCTACCTGGATGAGAATCTTGGGTCGTAAACTCTTTTTACCCAATAGCAGGGCACAGCACTGTCACACATTGTTATGATACCCTTTGGTAGGTGAAGAGAGCTCTTCCAGGGTGAGAAATATAAGTAACAGTTGTTCTTCACAAGATCTTCTGATGGCGGAGATGGGTCAGAAACTCCAGTGGTCTCCTAAAACTCTTTGCTGTAACTGTCACCAGGATTCCACCCCTGGAATCGACTAGAAGGTAGCAGGTACAAGAGACCTACAGTGTGGAGACAGGAGTGTGTAACTGCTTACAGCTGTTTCAGGCATCTTGGCCATCATCAGTGCAGTGTTTGAAAACCATGTGAAGTAAATATACGCATTGCTTTGGTTGGAGGGCTGTTTATTTAATTCCTTTTAGCTGACCATGGATTGAATATCAGCTGGTTCTGCTGGGACCAGGCAAGATTTGATCCACCTATGGGCAGGTTAATTGTAAAGAAATCGATCCATCAGGAAACTTCAGTACACCAGCCTGTTGGATTTTCTGAATGCAATTACTGCCACCAGCAGTAATCATTGTGTTCTTCCAGCAGGGAAGGCTCTACGCGCCATAACATCAACCCCCCCCCCCCTCCGACAGAACACAATAGTCTTGCAAGAGGTATTCCCCCATCAACACAGTCAGTGAAATTGAGCTAATTTCTTTCCTTTCACCTTTGGCTTGCCTTAGTCCCTTCTCACCATAACCTGTATGGTTGTCTGTAGATTTGATAAATCTTAAAATGATATTAAATGATAATCTTTTTGTCTATGCAATGATCCCTTACCTCCTTTTTGGCAATCCCTTGCTCTGTCTGCTTCTCCCTGCTCCAGATGTTACCTTAGCAAGTCAGGTTATAAGGGGGCACCTGTGCGCACAGACTCCTGATCTGGGCTGTGTATATCCAAAGACACAGTGCCAGGAAACCACGTCCCGAGCCCTTCTTAACCACTTGCCGACCGGCTCACGGCGATATACGGCGGCAAAGTGGTTCATTCCCAACGAATTGCCGTATAGGTACGTCCGTACCTTTTGAGGGCGATAGCAAGCGCGCATGCGCTGCTGGAGGAGCTCATGCACGCCCGCTGCACGGCGGGGAACCCGATGCGCGTGGCTGGCAGGCGCAATCGCCGCCGGCGACACGTGATTGCGTGCATGAGAGCAGGAACAGGGATTTGTGTGTGTAAACACACAAATCCCTGTTCTGTCAGGAGAAAAGAGACATATCGTTTGTTCCTACTAAGTAGGAACAACGATATGTCTCCTCCCCCAGTCAGTCCTATCCCCTCACAGTTAAAATACACCTAGGGAACCCACATTTAACCCGTTGTTCGCCCCCTAGTGTTAACCCCTTCCCTGACAGTGACATTTACACAGTAATTAGTGCATTTTTATAGCAGTGATCGCTGTATAAATGTCAATGGTCCCAAAAATGTGTCAAAAGTGTCTGATCTGACCGCCGCAATGTCACAGTACTACTAAAAATTGCAGATCACTAGTAAAAAAAAAAATATTATAATAAAAATGCCATAAAAATGCCATGAATCTTTCCCATAGTTTGTAGACGCTATAACTTTTGCGCGAATTAATCAATGCTTATTGTGATTTTTTTTAGTAGAAGAAGTAGAAGAATATATATTGGCCTAAACTGAGGAAGAAATTAGTTTTTTAAAAACATTTTTGGGGATATTTGTTATAGAAAAAAGTAAAAAATATTGTTTTTTTTTTCAAAATTGTCGCTCTTTTTTTGTTTATAACGCAAAAAATAAAAACTGCAGAGGTGATCAAATACTGTACCACCAAACAAAAGCTCTATTTGTGGGAAAAAAAGGACGTCAATTTTGTTTGGGTACAGCGTCGCACGGCCGCGCAATTGTCAGTTAAAGTGATGCAGCGCCGTTTCGCAAAAAAATGGCCTGGTCATTAAGCAGCCAAATCTTCCAGCCTGTAGGTGGTTAAAGAAGTTAAAGACTGACAGCAGTGACAGCCTATGTGACAAGAGCCAGGTAATTGTAAGGCATGGGGGGGGGGGGGGGGGGGACAGATAGAGGGGCGTTTTTTTTTTTCACCTTAATACAGGGAATGCATGAAGGTGAGCAAATCCCCCCAGCTCAAATTCCACTCCCCCCCCCAAAAAATCACCCCGTAGCACAAATCCTCTACCACTAAAATTTCCCCTTCTAGTACACATCTCCCCCCCCCCCCCCACACTTAAAAGTTCCCCCTCCCCTCACAAATTCCCCTCAAATCCCCCCTCCTAGCACAAACCTTCTTTCCCCCATCCCCCCTCTCACAAATCCCTCTAAATCACCATTCTTAGCCCCCCAAATTTCCACTCTTAGAACAATACTTACCCCCTGCCGCCCCTCAAATTTCCCCTTCCAACACAAATCCCCCCCCCCCCAATCTCCTTGTGGCGTCCCCTTCCCACCTCACATGATACCTCAGTACCCAGGGCAGCCGCCCATCCTGCCCACCCCTTGCCCCAGCCCCGATGCTCAGTGTACAATCTGAAGAGACTTTAGCACAATGAAGTGTGTTCAGTACGGCAATAAGTGTTAATGTAATGCAAAATATCTCATATGTCGGAAAGTTTTTTTTTATTTATATGGCTATGAGTGTTTGGAAAGTCAGTCTGTGATTTATGGGGATGTGAGTTGTGGGCAGTCCAAATTATACAACAGCTTCCGGTACTGCAATAAGCATGCATGTGATATATTAGTGGTGTGGTGTTTTATCCTTTCGCTGCCAAATTTTTTACCCCATTTTTATATACACATTTATTTATCATGGACATTTATATATACATCCATACAGCGCAATCTCCGTAATGGTAAGATCTCCTCCTCCCCCCCGTTTATACGCACTCAGGCCCATGCAGCTGTGTTTGTAATTGGCCCTATGGATGCATAAAGAGAAAAATGGGCTCTTAAACGGAGAGAGTGCCTGAGAGTATACTTCAACTGCACCAAATACAAACATCTCTGCAAGGTCTAATAGATGCAGCAGTGTCAGCTGGAGGGGTAAGGCACTGTTTTTTGTTTTTTTTCCAAAACCTTGTGTATGTATGCAAAAACAAAATAAATGTAAAAAAAAAAAGTTAAAAAAAAAAAAAAAAGAAATAAAAAAATATTTTATAAATGCTATTATGTTATATAAGTAAAGGATGGAGGGTGTGCAGCACCAATTAATTTTAATGTATTTAATTCAGGGATTTTATTTATTAATATACTCAGGGAAGCCTATCCCACACCCACCTAACAACTGTCCCCGAGCCACCCCCATGAAATCATTCCCCGCATCTATTATCCTTTGTACCACCACCCCCTCCCTTTAGAATGTCAGCTCTACGAGCCGGGCCCTCCTGTTCCTTCTGTATTGAACTGTACTGTAATTGTGCTGTCCCCCCCTCTACATTGTAGGCGCTATATAAATCGTGTATAATAATAATAACATAATAATAATAAAAATATTTAGAATCCAGCTAGATAATATGGAAAAAAAAGGGTTCATTTACTAAAGGCAAATAAACTGTGCACTTTGCAAGTACGGTTGCACTCTGCAAAGTGCGGTTGTTCCAGAGCTTATTAAATGAGGCAAAGCTGCACTTTGCGAATACCCAATCAAATGCAAGGAAAAAAAAAGCATTTTTGCTTGCACATGATTGGATGATGGAAGTCAGCAGAGCTTCCCCTCATTTGCTAAACTCTGGAGCAACTTTACTTGCAAAGTGCACAGTCTGGGGTTTATTTACTAAAAGCAAAACCACTGTGCACTTCCAAGGGGGTACTTCCTCCTTCGCCGACCGTTGTTATGGCAACAACATAATGATCCTTTCCTCGCGCCCTGTGTAAATGGCGCACGCGCGAGAACGGGAGGTGCATGCTGTATCCAGCATCACCATATCCAGGAAGAGAATGCTAGTCGGCTTCACATGCCTACACTAGAGATGGAAGCACTCTGCAGAGAAGAAATAAAATGTAAGTACTATAAAAAAAATGGGAATTGAGCGGCGATTTCATTAATAATATGGATTAATAGTGTTTTAAATTGTTTAATAGAACGGATTACCTTTTAAAAAAAAAATTAAAATTCTGTGTGGAACTCCCCTTTAACCACATGCCGACCAGCATACGACGATGTACGTCGGCACAATGGCAGAGCTGGGCAAATGGGCGTACAGGTACGTCCCCTTTAAATCGCAGCATTGTGGGCGCGCCGCGTACTCCGTGACCGCGGGTCCCGCGGACTCGATGTCCGCCGGTGTCCCGCGATCGCGTCACGGAGCAGCAGAACGGGGAGATGCCTATGTAAACAAGGCGTTTCCCCAATTCTGCCTAGTGACATGACAGGGATCTACTGCTCCCTGTCATCAGAAGCGGTGATCGCTGTCATGTCAGTGGTAGCCCATCCCCCCTAGAGTTAGAATCACTCCCTAGGACACACCTAACCCCTTGATCGCCCCCTAGTGTTTAACCCCTTCCCTGCCAGTGTAATTTACACAGTAATCAGTGCATTTTTATAGCACTGATCGCTGTATAAATGACAATTGTCCCAAAATAGTGTCAAAAGTGTCCGATGTGACCGCCATAATGTCGCAGTCATGATAAAAATCGCAGATCGCCGCTATTACTAATAAAAAAAAATTATTATAAAAATGCAATAAATCTACCCCCTATTTTGTAGACGCTATAACTTTTGCGCAAACCAATCAAAATACGCTTATTGTGACTTTTGTTTACCAAAAATATGTAGAAGAATATATATCGGCCTAAATTGAGAAAGAAATTATTTTTTCTTTATATATTTTTGGGGGATATTTGGGGATATTTATTATAGCAAAAAGTAAAAAATATTGCTTTTTTCCAAAATTGTCGCTCTTTTTTTGTTCATAGCGCAAAGAATAAAAACTGCAGAGGTGATTAAATACCACCAAAAGAAAGCTCAATTTGTGGGAAAAAAAGGACGTCAATTTTGTTTGGGTACAATGTCGCACGACCGCGCAATTGTCAGTTAAAGCGCCGCAGTGCCGTATCGCAAAAAGTACTCTGGTCAGGAAGGCGGTAAATCCTTCCGGGGCTGAAGTGGTCAAGGCCCCTTGGCTGTATGGTATGGTATCAGACCTTGGATTTATTCCTTCTCTTTTCTTTTGAGTTTTTTTTTTTCTCTAAACCCAATCCCCCCCCCCCGCCCCTGTCAATCTCTGCACATGATCGATAATTATATAACTTAGCTGGGAAACAGAGTTTTTTTGTTCATTAATAATGTCTGCCAACTGGTAGCTCATTTTGTTTCTCATAATGGAGTCTTTGTGTCTAGCAGCACCTTCAAAAACCTTATGAGTTGTCTCACGAATGTAATATAAGCTGTATGGGCACTTGATTAGATAAACTACAGAACTCATCTGGTAGGTAAAGTTACCATTTTGAATTTATGAGCATCCATATATCAATTGCATTCAATGCTCCAACCTCATCAAGGGATAATCCTTCACCTATCCTCGCTCTGGAAAGATCATACTCATAAATAGTAACGTTACCTGTCAGATGAGTTTTGTAGTTCATTTAATCAAGTGCCCATGTGGTTTACAATACATTGGGGAGATGAAATACACACAAAGTTAAAACGCATTGCTAGACACAAATATTCCAATAATAAGAAACAAATCCACCAACCAGATGCCAGACATTTCATTGAACAAAAATATATATATATATATATATAATTATTGATCATGTGCAGAGATTGAGGAGAAAGAGAAAATAGACGCCATGGAACCATAGGTGTGATACCCTACAGCCACGGGGCCTTCATACACATTCTGATTTCTTTGTGTTTTTATAAATAAATAAAAAATATATATATATTTTTTTAATCAGTGTGACATTCTATCCTCTACTTTTATTTAAAGTATAAGGCAAAACTTTTTTTTTTCAGTTTTGGATACAGTGGAGAGGGCATTGCCGGGACAAGGTCATTTAGAGCCCAGGGCAAACATTTCAAACTACGCTCCCCCCCCCCCCAAGAATATGTGTCAGCAAACAACCCCCCCCCCAAAAAAAAAAAAAAAAAATGAAAAAAAAAAATCAAGCACTAATCTGCATACTACCCTTAAGCATAAATCCCCCTACCCCCCCCCCCCCACATTACTTTTTCTAGCACAAATCCCCCCCCCCCCCCGAACACAAATCCCCCCAAATCACCACTCCTAGCACATCTCTCCAAATTTCCCATCCTAGAACAATTCTTACCCCCTGCCTTGCCCCCCACCCCCCTCCATTTTCCCACTCCGAATGTAAATTCCCTCCCCCCAATCACCTCATGGTGGCCCCACCCACACTCACATTATACCACAGGGCCCAGGGCAGCCCACCCTCCTGCCCACCCCTTGTCCCAGCCCTGGGAGATGGATTAGAGCCCCTGTCAATTTTTATTGCTGCCTGGGCCCCCCTTAAGGAGACCCCCCCCCCCCTCTCTATTTGTCCTGTTTACCATTATCATTGAAATTAAAGAAAAAAAAAACAAATTTTGGGTTGTCTCCAAAAAAGTAATAGATGGAAAATCTTCCAATGGGACATTAGTTCTGGTGGGGTGGGGGGGGGGGGGGGGTCCCCAAAAAATACCTTTGATTTTAAGAGATTTCCTCTCGCTTCCTGTTTGGCTGTGGGGCAGAAAGTGAAGCGAAATCTCCGCAATGGGACAGAGATGGCGAAAAAAAAATTTGACAGGGGTTATACCCCTCCCTTACTCTATCCAAAATGAGAAAAAAAGCTTTAGTTGTACTTTATTATCAGGTATGCACTTATCAATGATATTGTGTTTGTATTTTCGAATGTTTCCAAACATTGGATTTATTATGGTATTATATCACAATATGACATAATACTGGAATACCTGTTTTCAAACATCAGTCACACAAATTGGACTATTTATTGTCTTTACTGTTTAATATCTTTTCTACAAAATAAATTAAAAAGAAGATTGAACCAAATTACTTTTTGAATTACGTTTTTACAGATACTCTAAGATGATGAATGCTGCTGTACATTCTATCTATCTATCTATCTATCAATCTATCTATCTATCTATCTATCTATCTATCTATCTATCTATCTATCTATCTATCTATCTATCTATCTATCTATCTATCTATCTATCTATCTATCTATCTATCTATCTATCTATCTATCTATCTGTCTATCTATCACCAACCCCCTGCACTTACCCCATCTAGGTCACGGGCTCTGGCTCTAATCATGTGCTTCTAAAAAAAAAAGAAAAAACCCATTGGAATCCATGCGTCCGGCTTGCATGTAGATTAGGGGGCCAGACGCATGGATTAGGTGGGCGGCATCCTAATCTACATGTGGGGCGCCGGACGTATGGATTCCAATGGTTTTTTTTTTTCTTATCTATCTAAGGCTGGCCATACATTATACAATTTTATTGTACAATTTTGCTTGCCAAAACCATAAAATATGAGGTCAAACCTAAACACTTCCAATTTGTATGCCATAAGGCAGGCCCTTGCACTACATAGTTAAAGGTAAATCTAAAGGAAATTGAACAAGAAAATTGTATAATGTATGACCTGCTTTATCTATCTGCAGTGCATTGAAAAAGTATTCATACCCCTTGAAATGTTCCACATTTTGTCATGTTACAACCAAAAACGTAAATGTATTTTATTGGGAATTTATGTGATAGACTAACACAAAGTTGCACATAAATGTGAAGTGGAAGGAAAATGATAAATGGTTTTCAATTTTTTTCCAAATAAATATGTGAAAAGTGTGGGGTACATTTGTATTCAGCTCTCTATACTCTGATACCCCTAACTAAAATCTAGTGGAACCAATTGCCTTCAGAAGTCACCTAATTAGTAAATATAGTCCACCTGTGTGTAATTTAATCTCAGTATAAATACAGCTGTTCTGTGAAGCCCTCAAATGTTTGTTAGAGATCCTTAGTGAACAGCATTATGAAGGCCAAGGAACACACCAGACAGGTCAGGGATAAAGATGTGGAGAAGTTTAACCACTTGCCGACCAGCCGCCGCAATTATACTGAGGCAGGGTGGCTCAGCTGCGTGAATCGCCGCAGGTGTAAATCACACTCGTACACGGTGTTCTGTTGGCGTGCGCGTGCCGCCAGAGGCACGCGCTGATTGGCCAGCGGGGGACCCAATCAGCGGGTCTGGCAAACTCGATGTCCGCATGCCGCCAACGATTGTTCCCCACAGAGACAGAACGGGGATCTGCCAAAGTAAACAGGGCAGATCTCCGTTTTGTCAGGGGATGACACAGAGATCCTGTATTTGTGCTATGCAGGAAGACAGACCTATGTGTTGTCCCAGGCAGCCCATCCCCCATACAGTTAGTAAACACTCCCAGGGAACACATTTAACCCCTTGATCGCCCCTGTTAACCCCTTCCCTGCCAGTGCATATTTTTAGCACTTATCACTGTAATAATGTCACTGGTTCCCAAAAAAGTGTAAAAAATGTCACTTAGGTGTCCGATCTGTCCGTCGCAACGTCGCAGTCCCGCTAAAAATCGCAGATCACTGCCATTACTAGTAAAAAATAAAAAATCATAAAAATGACATAAATCTATCCCCTATTTTGTAGACGCTATACCTTTTGCTCAAACCAATCAATATACGCTTATTGTTTTTTTTTTTGTTTTTTTTACCAAAAATATGTAACAGAATACAAATTGGCCTAAATTGATGAAGAAATTAGATTTTACATTTTTTTTTATTGGGTATGTTTTATAGCAGAAAAAAATATTGTTTTTTTTTCAAAATTGTCACTATTTTTTTGTTTATAGCGCCAAAAATATAAACCGCAGAGGTGATCAAATACTACCAAAAGAAAGCTCTATTTGTGGGAAAAAAGGACATCAATTTTATTTGGGTACAGTGTCACACAACCGCGCAATTGTCAGTGGTTGTGTGAAGTAGCTAAAGCACAGGGTTAGGTTATAAATAAACATCCCAAGCTTTGAACATCTCCCGGAGCTCTGTTCAATCCATCATCCGAAAATGGAAAGAGTATGGGACAACTGCAAACCTACCAAGACATGGCCGTCCACCTAAACTGACAGGCCGGGCAAGGAGAACATTCATCAGAGAAGCACCCAAGAGGCCCATGGTAACTCTGGAGGAGCTGCAGAGATCCACAGCTCAGGTGGGAGAATCTGTCCACAGGACAACTATTAGTCGTGCTCTCCACAAATCTGACCTTTATGGAAGAGTGACAAGAAGAAAGACATTGTTGAAAGTAAGCCATAAGAAGTCCTGTTTGCAGTTTGCAGGAAGCCATGTGGGGGACACAGGAAACATGTGGAAGAAGGTGCTCTGGTCAGATGAGACCAAAATGTAACCTTTTGGCCTAAAAGCAAAACGCTATATATGACCGAAAACTAACACTGCACTTCACCCTGAACACACCATCTCCACCATAAAACATGGTGGTGGCAGCATCATGTTGTGGGGATGCTTTTCTTCAGCAGGGACAGGGAAGCTGGTCAGAGTTGATGGGAAGATGGATGAAGCCAAATACAGGACAATCTTAGAAGAAAACCTGTTAGGGTCTGCAAAAGACTTAAAACTGGAACAGAGGCTTACCTTCCAGCAAGACAATGACCCTAAACTTACAGCCAGAGCTACAATGGAATGGTTTAGATCAAAGCCTATTCATGTGTTAGAATGGACCAGTCAAAGTCCAGACCTAAATCCAATTGACAATCTGTGGCAAGACTTGAAAATTGCTGTTCACAGACGCTCTCCATCCAATCTGACAGAGCTTGAGATATTTTGCAAAGAAGAATGGGCACAAATGTCCCTCTCTAGATGTGCAAAGCTGGTAGAGACATCCCCAAAAAGACTTCGAGCTGTAATTGCAGTGAAAGGCGGTTCTACAAAGTATTGACTGAGGAGGGCGCCATACAAATGTACAAATTTGTAAAAAATGTTGAAAACCATTTTGTCATTTCCCTTCAACTTCACAATTATGTGCCACTTTGTGTTGGTCTATCACATAAAATCCCAATAAAATACATTTACGTTTTTGGTTGTGCTTCGTTCCTAGCTGTTTCCAAGGAATACAGAACACCTTCCCTTATGTGATGAAGTTGAGTAAAGGGGAAGGTGTTCTGTATGTAGCCATGTGCAGTCTACTTTCTCCACAGCAGGGGGCACTGTCCGCAGTGGCAATGTTGTTGGAGAGGAAGTCAGGAGGAACTAGGTTCCTCTATGGTTTCTGGGGTCACTGGGGAAGCTACCCCATTGGATGCTGCTGCCCCATTTGACTCAAGCAGCCATCATGGGTCAACCAAAGCCTATTTAAGGCCCTGGCTCATGGGGTTTTGGCTTTTTTTTTTACGGGTGAACAGAGTAGGAACAGGTACCCCATCTGTTATTGTCAGTACTAGAGTTAGAGAAAAGTTTCTGATGAGGAGGGTAAGCGTAGGGTCGCATCTTTTCTGGGCACCTTCCCAGTTGGGCACTAGACAGTCGGGCCGCATTATGCTCCCCTGTAACAGACTCTGTCTTTCCGGCTGGAACCTGCTCCTGTAACGCTAGTGGAACTGTGAGTGTACCCGGCTGGGTGACTTTCCCACCGGGTTTGTTGTAAACTGTTTCTGCTTTGTTTCAATACAAGTTTTTATTGCACCTGCCTGTGTGAGTTATTGTCTCTGCACCATGCTGCACCCTACTTACATGTAACTCTAGCACACTTCCTGTGTCAAGGTGACAACGCTGCTCCTCTGCACATATAGTACAGTGAGTGTTGTCACCCTATCACAGGAAGTGTGTTACTGGCAGGGAAAAAAAAGACTCAAAATGAAATGCAGCCACCTTTTTTGTTCCTATCCATCTTGCTAGTGTTCTGTGCTTCTTTTGCAGAAAGCCTCCTAATTGCAGCGATGGCGTCACCTGAGATGTACAAGATACTCCCATCCAGCATCTTTCTGTCTTTGTTCACCGATAAACCCCCAGACACCCTTACCGATGGAAGGCCAGCACAGGATCTCAGCACTCTTCTAGAGGGAAGTGACATTTTGAGATCCAGGAAATTCCAATGCACCAGTCAGGACGGCAAGAAAACTTCACCTCATGGCGCATTGTGTCTGTGGACAGCCAGCGATCAATATGCATCAATTGATGATGAATACAGGGAATTGAAGACACAAATTCTGTCCGCCCTCCCTTTTGCCATACATCTAGAAGGTGTGTTGTAGTAGCATCCTCCATTCACCTGTTCGCTAACTGTGTAACCAAGACATGTCTAAGCCTATTCAGTAAGTCCAGAAAGCCACAGCAACCAATCAGAATTCATCTTTCAGCTAATCACGGTGGTCACATGATCAGGAAGACTGTCTCACCCCCCCCCCCCCCCCCCAGGTGTAAAGATTCACTTGAAGCGGTAGTAAACTGCAAAGCAAAAAAAAAAAAAAGTCCCCTGCAAAATAATAGCATAATGTGCTAGTATGCATCGCATACTAGCACATTATGAAAGACTTACTTTAGAACGAAGCCCTCCAACTGCGCGCTGTCACCACTGACAGGGCTTCAATACTCGCCCAGTCTTCCTTCCGGGTTCTCGGGCTTCAGCATTTTGACTGGCCGAAACCACGGTGATGTCACTTCCGCGCATGCCATCCATTGAGAGCGCAGTGCGTATGTGCCGGTGACGTCACCTATTTGCTACTATAGCAAATATCTCCTAAACGGTGCATGTTTAGGAGATACTTACTGTACCTAAAGGGAAGGCTTCTTTTAGGCTTACCTGTAGGTACAAGTAAACAGGATAGTCTTCACTACCACTTTAAAGGAGAAGTACAGTCAAAGCTCTTTTAGCTGTACTTCTCCTGTTGGTTAGGAGGAGTGCAGTTGGTTCTGAAGCCCGCTGTCGGCTGATGATACAGAAGCGGTCCAGGCTGGGGCAAAGTTGCTTCAATAAAGTCGGGATCTGCCCATGACCCTGGACCGGCACCTGGCTCAGCCTCTCAGCGAGCCGATTAGAGCCTGGGCCAGCCGCTCCCACCCCCTCTACAGCCCAGCTCTCCAGTGAGCGTGGGGGTGGCAGTCACCGTCTCTCTGCTCACGAAGCTCTGAGAACTGAGCAATCTGCGGTGTCTGATCACTCAGTTCTCAGTCTTAGAGCTTAGGGGGATGGATGCTGCATCCACTTAGGAAAGTATGGTTTTGAACCCCCCTCCCCCCAAAAACCTCTCTTTTAAAGAGATGCCAGGGCTAGGCAGGAAGGGGTACATTGACTATTATGAACTGGCCAGTCCACCCAAATCTGGTATTTCAGTGTTTGGTAGATACTGGAGAGTTAGAGCTCCTGACTGAGGCTTCTGTCATTTGGGGATTCTATTGGTGAGATCTATTGGTGGGTTTGCACACCGAGAGGAGCTCCCACCATCACCAATCAATTTGTATGTAATTTACATTTTGGACAATGTAACAGGAGGAGATAGAACACACAAAGATGGGTGGAAACATCTAGAACTTCCAAATGAACAAGAACAGAGCTGGGACTTGTACTAGAGTGATCTCATTGTTGGAGTATCCAAGACATCTAAGAAGCCAGGGGCCAATTGAGCCCATCAGACTCTACCTGTAAACAAACTATTGGTTTCTTAGTGGACTGGCCTTTAAAAGTACTTCATCTATGTACAAATAAAAAGGCCTACATACAAATAACAGTATAAAAATTGTTATTCTACAATACTGTGGACACGAAAAACATGGACACAAATGCCAGTCAATTAAATTGCTTATGTCAAGCAATAGAAATCAAATGTTTATTGGTTGTTTTGGGAAGTGCAATAATTTTCCTCCAATTTGTAGTATATAATGTATTTTCTCTTTCTCAGATCACTCGTGGAACTTGCTTCTCTGGAGAAGGGAGAACAGCAGCCATATAACCTGCAAGATACAATATATGACGAAGGAAGCAGATATGAATGAGGGGCTTAAGCTTAACCTGTACTATGCACGGTAAGGAACCTTCAAAATGATACTGGAATTTTTTTTTTCTGTAGGACCTGATGGATGACAGATACTGCCTACTGTAATCTGCAAAGCAGGCTTTCTAAAGAACTTCCAGCTGTCCATCATTTGGAGGGACTGCCCCTCTTTTTGAAACAAATCCCTCTGTCCCTCTTTCTTTATTTGTCTTCATTTTGGACTGATGTTGACCTTTATAAAAATGTTTGTGTAATGGAGGGCTTGTATCCCTTTTAGGGTGAGGCTTCATCCTGGTTTCAGTCACTTTGGGCTGGCTTTCATTTCCCATGGCAGGGTACACATACTTGTGTTGAAGATGCTAATGTAGTGGTGTATGAAAAGAGTAGAACCATGGAGATCTCCAGCAGGTGGTGGTAAGAAATCCCACGTGTCTTCCCCTCAACGGTACCCAGTTAAGGACCTATTCCTGTTATGAAGTATAGTAACTCTGTGAATGAAGCTTGAGGGTAAGGACACAGGCTTAGATCACTGATGACCATGTTCCTCATCGCAGGATAATGTGACACCAAGATGTTAATGCTTTACCATTATTTGGACCCTGTAATGCCGTTTTACCATTTAGTAAAGAAAGCAGAAAAGTATATTTCCCTACTAGACATTCTGGTAACGGGTGAACCGAGTATGATGCCTGGGATGGTGTGAAGGATTTATATACCCCTGTGGGGCCTCCTGAACAATGAGGGCAGCTGTACTGGTATTCTTTCTGTGACCCCGAGGGTGTCAGACAGAGTGTGGAGGATTAAATCTCCTGGAATGTAAGAGAAAGAGTCTCCGAACAGATGCCAGTGAACCATTCAAGGACTGTGAGGTTCACATGGATTTTGGGCCACACATATGTTCACAACCTTATGGCCATGGAGGTCACAATATGGCGACAAATTCCACAGCTAAAAGGTAGAGGTAATTCAAATTCTCGGGTCCGTGATCTGCAGTAGGCCCCCTGGCATGGAAATTGGCTTATCAACCGCTGCTAGGAGGCACTCAGTTAACTATCAAAAGTGTTATAATTCCCTAAGCAATTCAACCTCTAAATTATTTAATTTGTTCCGGACAATCAACATCTGCCTTGACACATTCCATGGTGATTGGATTCAGGTGTTTGTGCTTCCTGTGTGGCTATAAATACTGGGGTATGTTCCTGACGTTCATTGGAACTGAAGAAGGGGTTTGGCTAAGCTATGAAATGTCTTCAACATTACAGAACAAGGCCAGGTGAATGGGACAACTACCAGCTATTGAATTTGTTTTTTGAAAAGTCAGTATAAAGGAGAACTAGTGGTGAAAAAAGCACTTGTCAGTTTACCCATTATTAGTCCTTATGGTCCGTGTAACTCGGGGCATGGCAGGGTTGTGTCCATTACCCCCGTGTAACTCGGGGCATGGCAGGGTTGTGTCCATTACCTAAATACTTTGGCTAAAAGGTGTAAAGGTAGTCTACTTTCTCCACTGCAGGTGGCACTCAACCGCAGCAGCATTGCAGATGGAGGGAAAGTCAAGAGGAACATGGTTCCACTATGGTTTTCTGGGTCACTGGGAGAGCTATCCGTTTGGATGCTGCCACCTAATGTGACTCTGGTGGCCATCTTGGGCCTGGAGTCCATTTAAGACCCTGGATCCCAGGCTTGGCATACATTTTGCATGTGGGTAGTGTAGGGACAGGTCATCCGTCTGTCAGTGACAGTATTAGCAGCAGGGAGAGGTTCCAGATGAGTAGGGAAAGAGCAGGGACAAGCCAATATTCCTGGAAGCCTCCCCATTTAGGTACAGAGCAGCCAGGCCGCATTGCATCCCTAAAAACAGATGCTGTTGGTGCACCCGTGACCGACTGTTATACTCTTCACTGCAACTTTCTGTGAGTGCACCCGGTTGGGTTGTCTTCCCGCCAGGAAGTTGTGCTTTGTTGAACCTTGAGTCACATATGGTACAAGAGGAACATGGTTCCTCTATGGTTTTCTGGGTCACTGGGAGAGCTATCCGTTTGGATGCTGCCACCTAATGTGACTCTGGTGGCCATCTTGGGCCTGGAGTCCATTTAAGACCCTGGATCCCAGGCTTGGCATACATTTTGCATGTGGGTAGTGTAGGGACAGGTCATCCGTCTGTCAGTGACAGTATTAGCAGCAGGGAGAGGTTCCAGATGAGTAGGGAAAGAGCAGGGACAAGCCAATATTCCTGGAAGCCTCCCCATTTAGGTACAGAGCAGCCAGGCCGCATTGCATCCCTAAAAACAGATGCTGTTGGTGCACCCGTGACCGACTGTTATACTCTTCACTGCAACTTTCTGTGAGTGCACCCGGTTGGGTTGTCTTCCCGCCAGGAAGTTGTGCTTTGTTGAACCTTGAGTCACATATGGTACAAGAGGAACATGGTTCCTCTATGGTTTTCTGGGTCACTGGGGGAGCTATCCGATTGGATGCTGCCGCCCAATGTGACTCTGGTGGCCATATACTCTTCACTGCAACATTCTGTGAGTGCACCCGGTTGTGCTTTGTTGAACCTTGAGTCACATATGGTACAGGAGGAACATGGTTCCTCCTGTCCTCCTTTGTTGAACCTTGAGTCTAGTACAGTTCTGTTTCTGCAACTCTGTACTCTGGACTCTGTGTGTTCACTGCCGCCACACCATGCTGCACCTCCCCACAGGTATCCCTCCTTCTTAGCTCAGAAAATGAGTAGGTATGACAGAGGGTCTCAAAGCCCCTATCATAACAACTACCTGTGCTACTTTTTATCAACCAGTCAAACTCAAGCAGTATCAAAGGAAAAGAACCATAAGTCGCATATCATGAAGCCGACCCATGTGCATGAAGTGAGATGAATGGCAGCCTCAGCCCAGAATCCAGCCAGGCCACACCCCCAACACGGTAAGTTCCAAGGGGCAGAGCGATAATTGGGGGGCGTGGCCTGGATGGAGTCCAGGCTGAGGCTGCCATTCATCTCACTTCATGCACATGGGTCTGCTTTATAAAATGCGACTTATGGACCTTATGGACCTTTTCCTTTGAGCTGCACATCCACTGAAACTGCATGCACATTTGTTCTGTGCGAATGGGGCAAAATCAAATGTTCTCAGGCTATATCCTCTTCAGTTCAAATGTGTGAATGTGAAAAATACCACATAATGGCTACTAGATGGCGCTGACTACCATAGGAAATAAATATGCACTTTAGCTCCATCTAGTGGCCATAATGGAGTATTTTTTTGTGTCCACTCATTTGAATTGCAGAGAAGATAGGTTGGGAACAATTGAGTTTGTTGCATTCACACAAAACAATATTAAATGCAGTTTCATTGGACAGACAGCTATGTAGATTATTTATAAGCACAGCCCCTGGTGTAACACGATTGCAGTTAATTGGCTGAACCACGCCGTAGCAGAGAACCACATTTAGTCACGCACGATAACAAAATCGTTTAGTTCAGCTAACAGGCTTCAATGCTCATAATTGCAAACGCCAATCAATTGTGATCAATTCCACAACAAAACCTAAAGAAGTTGAAATATGTCTCCAAATATAAATAAATCGTGTTTGTTCTCATTGTTCTAGCTAAGGTCAGAAGGTGAAAGCAGCATTCTATTGGTTGCTTTGAACAAGTAGCCCCCCCCCCCCCCCCCCCCAATTCCTGAATCTTTTTGAATCCCTGTTTGTGTTTTAGTTTAACTTTTTTTTTGCATGGAATTTTATGTAGAATTGTTTCAATATGTCGGTGGCTCAACACAAAACACAAAACACAAAACCCGAGAGGTGAGCCAAAAGGAACAGCATGTCCCTTTGCAGGGGATTGAGAAAGATTCAAAGCACTCCATTGTCTGTATGACGTGCTGGGCCATAAACTATTTAGACTTAATATGCCAAGATCCCAGCAAATGTGCTTTTCCGGGAAAATGAAGTCGGTGTTCTCTTGCAAAGTCCTGTACCATATGTGAAGCAGAGCAGAGACTTCCCTCCCCGAGAAATAAAGATTGATGTCTATTAAAGTAGCAATTATGATGTACAGGCTCTTCAAGCACTCGAGAACGCTCTCTGTCCTGCAGTTATCTTATTACAAAAGCGCAGATAAAAGTGAACTTCACAGTAAAAAAGCTAATTGGTCTCTTCTATTGCATTAAAAGAAAACTGTGCGTTAGCAATGGTCAACTGCTCAAATGGTCCATGAACCTGAAAGTGTCTAGACCAACCTTTCCCAACCGTTTTACCCCAAAGGAACCCTTACAATTATTTTAAGGTCTCAGAGTATCCCTGTGAAAACCAATTCACTGGGTGTCAGTGGGAAGATTGCCCCCTTACATTAGTGGCCAGCGGGAAGATTGCCCCCTTACATTGGTAGCCAGTAGGAAGATTACCCCCTTACATTGGTGGCCAGTGAGAAGATTGCCTCTTTACATTGGTAGCCAGTGGAAAGATTGCCCCCGTACATTGGTGATCAGTGGGAAGATTGCCCCCGTACATTAGTGACCAGTGAGAAGATTGCCCCCGTACATTGGTGGCCAGTGGGAAGATTGCCCCCTTACATTGGTGGCTAGTGGGAAGATTGCCCCCTTGCATTGGTGGCCAGTGGGAAGACTGTCCCGTTACATTGGTGACCAGTGGGAAGATTGCCCCCTTACATTGGTGGCCACTGGGAAGAATGCCCCTTCACAAAAAAGAAAACCAGAAAAGTAATCTGTAAAGCAGTTCATCAACGAGGACCTCTAAACATATTGATTATATTCTTTATTAGTTATCAAAAAGAGTCAAACACATATAAAGGGACAAACTATGTTCCAGATAACTCCTCCACATCAAAAAACAACTACTATCAGCATATCATTAAAAATAAGACTGACGTCTTAAGGAACTTGGGTGGCCAACATACCTGTTATACACCTCTCACATTCACACCAGCCATACACATGCAGACAAAGATTTCCCGGGACCCGTGTGCGATCTGATTTTTAGATAGTCCAGAAAGACTCCAGTTTATACATGATTACGGCAGCAGTTGGGTATACCTAGTGGAATCGTCTGCCTGCATGGAGTAATTTGATGGAGAAAAGTTAATAAACGATAGCAAGTAAAAAGTTCCCGGCTGGGTTTAAATGCAGTGCAATGCCAAACTTTGTAGCCAAACAGCAAAGAGTCCTCTGAACTTCTGTGTGTTCCCGGTGTACATTAGACAGCACTGGTTACAATGTATTCATTCCCCAAAGAAGGATAAGAGATGTTTGAAGCTCACCCATAGAGGATCACCGGATAGTAGATTTTCTCTCCCGTTGCGGACTTCAGTCCATTTCGCAGTCTCCTCGCTCACTGAGAAACACTGCACTCGCATCTAAGTTGTTTGGTTCAGCCTCACAGCCTACGGTGAGCAGCAGGGATCACTTCCATCAACCAGACAGTGTTCAGGAGCTAATACGTAGCATATTGTGGAGAGAAATATCCAGATTCAAGGGTGGTTAGTAAGTAGGGAAGGTCCTTACAAACGAAGCTTCATGCTGTGCGGTTGCCGGCAGTTAAGCAGTGCATAATTTGGTGGAGAGGTTTCTAGGTGTATGTGTACAGCCAGAGGTCCCTATCACCACAAGTGTGGTGATACGATGCTTACGCGTTTCGCCTGGTCACAGGCTTCCTCAGAGCATGCGCAGTAAGTCAGGGTCAGTGCTTTAAATAGCTAAGCTAGTAAAAACAATCTTCAATTGAAATCCAACACACCTGATCACCAATCATGACGTCATTC
Organism: Lithobates clamitans; assembly: GCA_037952925.1. Lineage (NCBI taxonomy): Eukaryota > Metazoa > Chordata > Amphibia > Anura > Ranidae > Lithobates > Lithobates clamitans. Next base: position 1,313,405 of record JBBGZY010000771.1, on the reverse strand, counting down.
ACCCTAAGTGCAACTCCTAATTTAAAAGACATATGCGTTCCACAGGGGGAGGGAGGAAGGCTGCATTCAGCCGTTAATAAACTGCAACTCCAGATTATAAGTTGTTGGGATGCCCATATTCACTAAGATGAAGAATTATATTAATACCTAACTGGTATTTTATTAGAAAAACAGGGAGCTGGAAAAAGATAGCATTTGGCAGAATTAACCTATAGGTGAATTGTTAACTGAACATACAGTGTATCATGGATCGTCCTGTAGTTATCCATGATCACCCCTCATTCTCTTATTTATTTATTTATACATTCAGTTAACGTTCCAAAAATACCGAAAGGTTACATTCATTATTTAATCCAGAGGGCTGCATGCTGTTCAAATAGAAAATCCACATTTTTTCTTTTTGATATAGGACCCTATCAAAATCGCCCCTCCTGGATGGTAAATTCAGTCTGTATATACCTTTGCACTTCATGCCCCTGGGGTCTCCCCCATGTTCCTGCAGGAAGTGCAGTGCATTACCAGGTATGGAGCACAGTGGGAGGAAATAAGGAGGGTCCTGGGTCGCCACTGGCACATCCTGTCTGAAGCCCCCATTTTGGGAAAGATTGTTGGGGATAGGCCACTTCTCACAGCTAGAAGAGCAAGGAACCTCAAAGATCATCTAGTACACTCTGAGTATAATAGACCCAAAACACGGAATTGGCTTACCAGTCTTCCCCCCCTCAGGGGTATGCACCCATGCGGGAGATGTCATGTCTGTAAATATGTTGATAAGACTGACATGTTCACCAACTCTGATGGCAACAAACAATTCAAAATCAATAGTTTCATTAACTGTACAACTACACGTGTAATATACATGCTGACTTGTCCCTGCGGACTAATTTATGTTGGCAAGACCAAGAGACAGTTGAAGGTCAGAGTTGGTGAACATGTCCAGGGCATCCTCAACAAAGATGATGATAGCCCTTTAGCTCTGCACTTCCTGCAGGAACATGGGGGAGACCCCAGGGGCATGAAGTGCAAAGGTATATACAGACTGAATTTACCATCCAGGAGGGGCGATTTTGATAGGGTCCTATATCAAAAAGAAAAAATGTGGATTTTCTATTTGAACAGCATGCAGCCCTCTGGATTAAATAATGAATGTAACCTTTCGGTATTTTTGGAACGTTAACTGAATGTATAAATAAATAAATAAGAGAATGAGGGGTGATCATGGATAACTACAGGACGATCCATGATACACTGTATGTTCAGTTAACAATTCACCTATAGGTTAATTCTGCCAAATGCTATCTTTTTCCAGCTCCCTGTTTTTCTAATAAAATACCAGTTAGGTATTAATATAATTCTTCATCTTAGTGAATATGGGCATCCCAACAACTTATAATCTGGAGTTGCAGTTTATTAACGGCTGAATGCAGCCTTCCTCCCTCCCCCTGTGGAACGCATATGTCTTTTAAATTAGGAGTTGCACTTAGGGTGAATGACGTCATGATTGGTGATCAGGTGTGTTGGATTTCAATTGAAGATTGTTTTTACTAGCTTAGCTATTTAAAGCACTGACCCTGACTTACTGCGCATGCTCTGAGGAAGCCTGTGACCAGGCGAAACGCGTAAGCATCGTATCACCACACTTGTGGTGATAGGGACCTCTGGCTGTACACATACACCTAGAAACCTCTCCACCAAATTATGCACTGCTTAACTGCCGGCAACCGCACAGCATGAAGCTTCGTTTGTAAGGACCTTCCCTACTTACTAACCACCCTTGAATCTGGATATTTCTCTCCACAATATGCTACGTATTAGCTCCTGAACACTGTCTGGTTGATGGAAGTGATCCCTGCTGCTCACCGTAGGCTGTGAGGCTGAACCAAACAACTTAGATGCGAGTGCAGTGTTTCTCAGTGAGCGAGGAGACTGCGAAATGGACTGAAGTCCGCAACGGGAGAGAAAATCTACTATCCGGTGATCCTCTATGGGTGAGCTTCAAACATCTCTTATCCTTCTTTGGGGAATGAATACATTGTAACCAGTGCTGTCTAATGTACACCGGGAACACACAGAAGTTCAGAGGACTCTTTGCTGTTTGGCTACAAAGTTTGGCATTGCACTGCATTTAAACCCAGCCGGGAACTTTTTACTTGCTATCGTTTATTAACTTTTCTCCATCAAATTACTCCATGCAGGCAGACGATTCCACTAGGTATACCCAACTGCTGCCGTAATCATGTATAAACTGGAGTCTTTCTGGACTATCTAAAAATCAGATCGCACACGGGTCCCGGGAAATCTTTGTCTGCATGTGTATGGCTGGTGTGAATGTGAGAGGTGTATAACAGGTATGGTGGCCACCCAAGTTCCTTAAGACGTCAGTCTTATTTTTAATGATATGCTGATAGTAGTTGTTTTTTGATGTGGAGGAGTTATCTGGAACATAGTTTGTCCCTTTATATGTGTTTGACTCTTTTTGATAACTAATAAAGAATATAATCAATATGTTTAGAGGTCCTCGTTGATGAACTGCTTTACAGATTACTTTTCTGGTTTTCTTTTTTGTGATGTTTGACTGAGTTCAGAGGACAATCCCCCCATGTTCGGAGTCAATTTCTCCGCTCATTACCGGGGTTGATAACATACACAGGTGCTTTAATCTGAGTGGGCAGTGGAAAAGCCCGTGCTTAAACTCACATGCACCTGTAGCTAACAAGGCTTGGTCTTTGATCATCCCTCCTTTTTGTTATGAAGAATGCCCCTTCACATTGGTGACCATTGGGAAGAATGCCCCTTTACATTGGTGGCCAGTGGAAAGATTGCCCCCTTACAGTGATGGTCAGAATGCCACCCTTATGCCCCATACACACGGTAGGATTTTCCGACACAATGTGTGATAGGACCTTGTTGTCGGAAATTCCGACCATGTGTAGGCTCCATCACAAATTCCGATCGTGTGTAGGCTCCATCACAAATTCCGATCGTGTGTACACAAATCCGACGGACAAAGTGCCACGCATGTTCAGAATAAATAAAGAGATGAAAGCTATTGGCCACTGCCCCGTTTATAGTCCCGACGTACGTGTTTTACGTCACCGCGTTCAGAATGATCAGATTTTCCCGACAACTTTGTGTGACCGTGTGTATGCAAGACAAGTTTGAGCCAACATCCATTGGAAAAAATCCTAGGATTTTGTTGTCGGAATGTCTGAACAAAGTCCGACCGTGTGTACGGGGCATTACAGGTAGATCATTGGTGTCATGAAGCTTTGCCAGGTGGCATTGTCGCCAGGACTATGCAGGCACCATCAAATTGGAGGTTAATCAATCACAGCTCTAAGAACCCCTAGCAATCTCTGAAGGAACCCTGGTTGAGAATGGCTGGCCAGGACAACCATGGTTTTATAAAATGCACATCAATAAAGCAGAACTTCACGCTAAAAGGGAAATTCCCTTTTAGCGTAAAGTCCCCCTTTAAAAACTTCTTCCCCACTTCTCTCCTACTTTTGAATTTATTTTTTTTTTTTTGGGCGGGGGTGGAGTTGGTACCTAGTTTTAGCAGGTACCTGCTCCCAATTCGGTTCCAACCACTAGAATTGATATGGAAGTTCTCCCCCCGTGCCCGCAACCTTCTGGAACAATTCCATATATTGGGAAATCTTTATCGTTCCAAAAAGAAATAAAAAACTCAAGCCCCATTGCAATGTAGCCTCACCCAGCTTTTGTTAAGTTTCATGTGATACATAGTAACCTGCATAGGACATATGTTGCTGTACGAGTCCCTGCTGTTTCAGTGACAGTGCTCACAGCAGGGGCAGAATTTATTAAGCTCTCTCAGCTGGTAATGGGGTTGTTCTCCACTCCATATCCGCCATTAACTGTAAATTACAGCTGAACTTTTCTCCTAATCGCACATCATTTTGATGGATTGTGCTCTGTACGTATAGAATGTTCACACTTTCCGCTTTACCACCATTCAGGAAATATACGGATGAAGAGAGAAAAGCTGCTGATTGCCGATGCCTGGGATATAAATCATGTCAGTGTGTCATACAGCCTGGAAGAGACAATGATGATTCCTATATACTGTTAATGGAGATTGTCACTTCTGTCAATGCAGTGCTCTCCCCACCGATGTCAATGGACGCTTCCACTATTAGTAAGTGACATTTCTATTGACTACATCATATATTCATAACTGGTATTACAGAAGAGATCTGTATTTAGAGAATACTGGTTTTCAAAATGTATCTCTCACATAGGCAGTGAAAGACACAATAAAGTAGGCATCAAACACATTTATAGAGCTAAATGTTAAATTCCATTTATTAGTCAAAGAAGATGTATAAAATACCCAACGTGTTTCAGGTTTTACACAGATGTCCCCTTCATCAGGGCTGTGAAAGATTGGAATAAACTAATATCATTAGTCAGATAATGTAACCAAATGGAAAAAATTATGTAGATAAAAACATAAAAAAGACTGGGTGATATACTATTTATCTAAGGCTATTATAAAAAAATAATAAAACTGTTATGTAAAATAATAAAGTAATAAAAATGCAGCATAACCTGATTTAAAACCAGGCTGCTGATTTGCCATCTTATACAGCATAAAACCTTAAACCTGAACTCCAGTAAACTGTAGACATGTGCGCCGTCAATAAATTTGTTTCGTTTCGTTCTGTTCCGTAATGGTATGAATTCGTAATTCGTGTCCGAAATTCAATTTGGATTCGTAGGAAATACGAATTTTCGTTAGGTTCGTTAACTTTTTGGCACGATTAGGAATGTTCGTTATGATGAATTTATCATTATGAGGGGCTCCCACCATCCCTGTGCTGTGCTGACTTCCTGGGGTTTTTACCTTCATCATAACGGATAACTAATGAACATTCTTATTTTGTCAGATTCTGTTGTAACGGAATTTGGATCCGAAGTCCTTAAACGAAGTTTCGTACAAAGTTCGTATGCATAAAAATTCGTATTTTGGATCCTCACGAATGTACGAAATTTCCGATTTGCACGAAACTAATCGTACATGTCTAGTAAACTGGCAGAGACACATGCACGCATGAGACTCTGCAAACTGCCTCTTGGGGTGCAAGAGATAGAAGTTCCAGGAGGCACGATCTTGCGCATGCACAGGAATGCTGCAAGGGTTCCTAGAGTGACTTGCAGTGTGTCTGAACATGCACAGGGTCTGGGTATGTCATTCTTGCCTAGGCAAGGATTGAGGACACTGTAAAAGACTATATATATATATATATATATATATATATATATATACACACACACAGTGCCTTGCAAAAGTATTCACCTCACCCCCACTCCCTTGGCTTTTTACCTATTTTGTTACATTACAGCCTTTAGTTCAATTTTTTTTAATCGGAATTATATGTGATGATCAGAACACAATAGTCTAAGTTGGTGAAGTAAAATTAGAAAAATATATACATAAAACTATTTTTCAGAAATAAAAAACTGATAATTGGCATGTGCGCATGTACATATCTATGCGTGACAAACAGTGGTATGAAGCTGAATAGCACGAGAAGCTCTGCACCGTGGGATTTCTTTCCCTCCATACATCTCTCAAACCCAACTCACAGATCAGTTTAGCAAAGGGGGTTGGAACCACCCGAGGCCGCGCCACCTCTGGAGTGTGACGAGAATCTATCCAATCTCCTATCCATCACTGTGTTAAAGTCTCCCAGTACCCACAGAGGAACATTAGAGTGCTGGGCCATAAATTGGGCCAATTTATTTAAGCTATCAGGGGAGAATGGTGGAAGGATAAACATATTTGCAATGATGCAGGAAACACCCGCCACTTTGCAAAGTAAAAAGATATATCTCTCTTGGTCATTAATTAAGGAATGCAATAATGTGAAAGGTGTTGCATTAGCTATCAAGATGCAAACCCCCCTGGAATAGGCAATGTGAGCGGAGTGGAACTGAGTATGATAGCGGCCATGTTTAAGGATGGACAAAGTGTTGGGTTGCAAGTGTGCTTCTTGTAAACATACCACTGCAGAGGTATACTTTTTTAAAGTAGAGAATAAGGCCACTCGTCTCAGTCCATCACTCAGCCCTCGTATATTCCATGACTCCAAAGACATGCTGGTAGGTTAATTGGATCCTGTTTAAATTGTCCCTAGTATGTATGAATGTGAGTTAGGGACCTTAGATTGTAAGCCCCTTGAGGGTAGGGACTGATGTGAATGTACAATGTATATGTAAAGCGCTGCGTAAATTGATGGCGCTATATAAGTACCTGAAATAAATAAATAAAATAAATGATAGAAAATTAAGTGCAGTAGCCATTATTATTATTATTATTATTATTATTAATAAACAGGATTTATATAGCGCCAACAGTTTACGCAGCGCTTTACAACATGAGGGCAGACAGTACACTTACAATACAAATCAATACAGGAGGGATGAGAGGGCCCTGCTCATTAGAGCTTACAATCTGATTGCAGTCTCTGACTGTCTCTTGTATCATGTCTGCAGTCTCTGACCGTCTTCTGTACTATGTCTGGGGACTCTTTCTAACAGACTCTCTAACAGAAGCCCTCGCTGGGCATCAGAGAGACTCCCCTCCAGGTCTCATTAGTGTACACTCTTCCTATTTTTTTTATTGTTAAAAGATCATGGGAGGATCCCAGGGTAACAAATACTTCTTAGGGGAGCATCTCTGTGTTCCATAGAAACATTTGTAAAGGGGAGGAGTTGGTAAAATGACCACGCCCATGTGGGGGCGCCAGAAATATTTCTGCACCCAGGCACCGGTGACCCTAGGATCGGCCCTGTTTGCACTTATACACTGCACTAGACATGTGCAATTGGGCGGCACAGTGGTGTAGTGAATAGCACCTTCACCTAGCAGTAATGCCCTGTACACACGGTCAGGCCCTCCGACGGACTATGTGCGACCGGAGCCCGTCATCGGAAATTCCAACTGTGTGCGGGTTCCACCGGACCCCCTCTCCTGGAATCTCCGACACACAAAGCCCGAGAGCAGGCTATAAAATTCTCCGACAACAAAATCCGCTCGCACAAACCCCCGACCGTGCGCGGACAATTCCGACGCACAAAAGTGCCACGCATGCCCAGAACAAACCCCGAGACGGAACCGCTCGTCACCCGCAATGCTTCAAACTGTCCAATGCAACGCACTCTCTTCTCCTCTATAATGCTAGAAGAATGAAGTAGCCATGAGTCATATTAAAAAATTCAATAAGTACAATATGGTATATTGTTTGCATCATAGCCATGGCGGCAATGCTCCAATCATTAAAGACCAATCCGAGAAACCCGAGAGGCAGAAAGATTCTCCTAGGACCCCAATCATTAAGAACTTCTGTAATAGGCAACAGCAGACTCTCCACCGTGAATGTACATGTAGTGTATAGGTATCTCCGGAGAAGGTACACGTCAGGCAAACAAGTATAGGACAGAACACTTTGCTCCCTGCAACAGGCAAGGGTTAGGAAAAACTTAAAGTAAATCAAATAGTGAAAAAAAAAAATGTAAAAAAAAATATTTTCTTCAATCACAAAATCTCTGTATCCCTGAACTGTATCAGATGCGGAGTTCAACAGGAACGCGTACTCGTGGGAGAAAAGGGGGACAAGGGGGGCCCCAACGCCTCGTTTTAAACTAAAATCGGAAGGAACTTGCAACTTTTGTAATCTAATTTGAGACGCTGCATAGCATTGTTTTCTTGCATCTCGCCATACCGCCTTACAGGAATAACGATCAAACTGTAGACCAGATGATTATAGGACCAAAGCTGCATTCTGGTTTTCCCTGACCCACAATAGAGATAACTTCGGCGTTTAAACTGCAGAGGTGGTTGCTCTCGTCAAAGAGTGTTCCACTCTGTCCAGCCAGGCAGAGGCAGTTGCAGGATTTTCAAAAAAGTGAGTCTCATCATTAGTTGCGACACAAAGTTTTGCTGGGTAAAGCATTGCATAGGTAACAGCATACTTTCTGAGGCGCTTTTTCACCTCTGTGAATTTAGCCCTCCAGCGCTGCACTTCCGCAGAAAACTCAGGGTAAAAGGTTTTTCTTACATTATCAATTTTCATGAGGTCTCCGTTGGTTCTGGCTTGGTGTAATACTGCATCTCTGTCTTTGAAGTTGAGCAATTTAAAGAGGAATGGACATGGAGGTTCACCTGGCCTGGGCGGCTTAGCAGGGACTATTGTGAGCCCGCTCAACTGCAAACATTTTTGAGAATGATTTGTCAGCAAAGGTATTAGTAAGCCAGTTTTCTACGAAAGCTACTGGATTTTTCCCTTCTGCTTTCTCCGGGATCCCCACTGCTCTCACATTGCTTCGTCTAAGTCTGTTCTCCATGTCCTCTAAGCGGGCAGTATTGCTAGAGGAGTGAGACTGCACATGTTGTAGTTTCCACAGCAATGGCGCCACTTTATCTTCCACATTGTCATCCTCCCCTCCAATGCTGTGGTACGGTCACGCAGCTTCTGCATATCATGTCTGACTAGGTTAATCTCTAGTTTAACCCCCTTAATTTCTGTGGTCAGAGCAGTAATGGCAGTATTGCACAAGGTAACTGCAGACAGAATGTCCCGCAGTGTAGGTTCTGTGGCTCTGCTGGGCTAACTGTGCTCAAAACTGCAGGGAGGGGGGCCTGTGTACTCACTGTCTCCCAGACGGATGTTTCTGTGGGAATCACCTGCCAAGCTGCCCCTGGGTTATCCATCTCATCCTGCTCTGCCTGGTCCAGGAATAGGGAAGCGATCTTGGGAGGATTATCTTTGGTCCCGGGCTTGGAAAAGAACTTTTCAAAGTGCAGGGAGCGGCCGCCATCTTACCCCACATGGTCCGCCGCTGTTGGTGTGTCCTTTCTCCGCCGGAACATAGCTGCACTGGAGAAACGGGACCGGATTGTAGAGCAGGGTGCAGGGAGCTTGCACAGCCAAAAGGTAGCCTTTGGAGCGGTCTCAGGAGCAGGTTATCAGGTAATGAGAGGATATACTGCGAAGCTAGTGCCCTGTGCGTCCTACTCCATTAGCTGCAAGCCACGCCCCCCGCATATGAATTTTAATGGCATCCCAGTCGTAGTCGGTAGGGTTAAATACTGAGTTGGCCCGTCCACAAGGTTTAGGAGTGTGTCTATGGGAATGTTTGACCATTCTTCCAGAAGCGCATTTGTGAAGTCAGGCACTGATGTTGGGCAAGAAGGCCTGGCGCGCAGTCTATACTCTAATTCATCCCAAAGGTGTTCTATCGGGTTGAGGTCAGGACTCTGTGCGGGCCAATCAAGTTCCACTACCCCAAACTCACTCATCTGGGTCTTTGTGGACCTTGCTTTGTGCACTGGTCCAAATCATTTGGTGGAGGGGAGATTATGGTGTAGGGTTGTTTTTCAGGGGTTGGGCTTGGCCTCTTAGTTCCTGTGAAGGGAGCTCTCAAGGCGTCAGCATAATAAGACATTTTGGACAGTTTCATGCTCCCAGCTTTGTGGGAACAGTTTGGGGATGGCCGTTTCCTTTTCCAACATGACTGTGCACCAGTGCACAATGCAAGGTCCATAAAGACAAAGATGAGTGAGTTTGGGGTGGAGGAGCTTGACTGGCCTGCACAGAGTCCCAACATCAACCCGATAGAACATCTTTGGGATGAATTAGAGCGGAGACTGCGAGCCAGGCCTTCTCTTTCAACATCATTGCCTGACCTCACAAATGCGCTTCTGGAAGAATGGTCAAACATTCCCATAGACACACTCCTAAACCTTGTGGATGGCCTTCCCAGAAGAGTTGAAGCTGTTATAGCTGCAAAGGGCGGAGCCAACTCAATATTGAACCCTACGGACTAATAGGGCGTACACACGGTCGGACTTTGTTCGGACATTCCGACAACAAAATCCTAGGATTTTTTCAGACGGATGTTGGCTCAAACTTGTCTTGCATACACATGGTCACACAAAGTTGTCAGAAAATCCGATCATTCTGAACGCGGTGACGTAAAACACGTACATCGGGACTATAAACGGGGCAGTGGCCAATAGCTTTCATCTCTTTATTTATTCTGAGCATGCGTGGCACTTTGTCCGTCGGATTTGTGTACACACGATCGGAATTTCCGGCAACGGATTTTGTTGTCGGAAAATTTTATCTCCTGCTCTCCAACTTTGTGTGTCGGAAAATCCGATGGAAAATGTCCGATGGAGCCTACACACGGTCGGAATTTCCGACAACACGCTCCGATCGGACATTTTCCATCGGAAAATCCGACCGTGTGTACGGGGCATAAGACTGGGGTGACATTAAAGTTCATGTGCGTGCAAAGGCAGGCGTTCCAATACTTTTGGTAATATAGTGTGTATATATATATACCATATATATATATATTGCAATTGTGTATTGGGGAAGGGGAGAGAGGGCCAGAGGACTATAACATAAAGGGGTAAAGGTCCGCTTTAATGATGTTTATGCTTGTGCATGCAGAACTGCGCGCACCATGCATTTTTGTGTCCTGGGAGAGGCTGGGCTTAATATCAACTGCCCAAAATACAGTAAAACCCTTATTTAAAAAAAATATGGTTAAAAAAAAACATGCATCTTTCTAAAAAAAAACAACAGGTATGCTTTAGAGGGCCCTTTGAGCTGCTGTCCAGTAGAATTGTTAGATTTACTGTGATTAGGCATTTTTATATCTGCAGCATATGCTTTTTGTCATATTTTATGATTCTCCTACATACCATAGATGAACATAATGGGTTTAGATGAGTGGGAACAAAGCCTTCGGCAGTACATCAAATTGTCATGACTTTTCCGCTCCCCTCGGTGTTGTTGAGATTGACTTTACTTAAAATGTTTTCCTCACCGTGTGATGTTTACAACGGGGCATCAAGAGGCATTGATAAATATTGTCATTAGCATTAATTGCCTGATGTCTGCCGATTGTCCAGCCACTCGGTCAGCCGCTCTTCTGGATCCAATAATGGATTTCATTTAATGAGTTATCACATGGAGGAATTTATCTATAACTCCTCAGCCCTGGAGACCAATAAAACAACCGTTCCATTTATCCCTATAATACACTGTAATCACACTTTTGGCATAAGGACCTCACGCCTACGTGAGACCATAAAGGCCAAGAATGATTGTATTCATTAATGAGGGACTCCAGTCACCACTACTGCAGTGATTGCAGCTGTCTTTTGGGTCCTATGCGAAGTAACTGCCCTTCTGCATAATGAACATAGAGGGGTATTTGCTCGGTATTGGGGCCATTCACAGAGCTCCTTGTATTTTCCTCAATAGATACAAGGAGTTTTCTGATCTGATGAGGTTGAGATTGTAATGTTATCGCCCACCTCACTACCTTGTCCATTAAAAGAGCGCCTTGCAGTCATTGAGAAAAATGCAAAGCCCTCTCTGAATTGCACCCGTGCTGGGCGACCAAACCCTCTAATTAGCCACTTGGCATTGGATCCCAAAGACAGTGGCGATCACTGTAGTAGTGGAGACTACTAAAGTGATTTCCAGCCTCCAGAGGGAACCCACAGGTATGGAATATTCATACCTACATTGGTCCAAGTTGGAAACCATACCTAGAATTCAGCTTTGAGTTCTCTAAATGTAACCACTTGTCTCAACTATGTCTTGGTTTCTGAACATAGGAAGAAGGCCACTATGTCAATTTGTTGACCTCCAAAGCCAGGAACCCATCAAAATTTGTTGTCTGAAATTGCCTTGTTTTAAAGGGCACCTGTGGACATCTAAAACTTACTTTCTGTATATAGTTGAACAAGAAAGAACACCAAACACTTGTGTTGAGTGTCCAGAAATGTAATTTGTTGATTTCACAAATGGCCAAAAGATGTAAAATGACAGCCAATGCCTCAGGGAGAGAAGCACCCCAACCAGATTATTCTTAATATTCTGCTTCTTCCAGTCAGTACACAACTTGTATAAGCAGCCCGCAGACTTGAGACCCCCCCCTCCTCATTTGTGTAGAAACTACTGACCTGCAGACAGAACAGTCCTCCACCCACTTAATACTGATTTACCAGCCCTGATGAATGAAGATTTTTTTGGCCTCTGAAATATGTTGACTGTCAGTTGTCTTTCCCCCATTACAGAATTGAGAATTACATTTCTAGGTTCTCAATGTGTGTGTTTGACACTCCTTCCGGCTCAACTATATATTGACTGCTCAGCTCTCAAGCTGGGTGACCCCTATTTTTGGAGGAACCTCTGTTTTGTGGAGACCTGTCGAACCTAGTTCACTGGTAAAGGACTTTCCACCAGCTCCTGTGGTCAATATCTTATTATCCATTAGTCCACCGCTTTGATGGACAGTCTTCTTTGCCAATACTGACTTGCAGGATGTGAGAGGGGGCAGGACCATCATGGAGATGGATGGCTGAAATCTGTATTCCTAAAGTTTATCTATAGCCAAAACTTGTTCTTTCCAGTTTGGGATAAGGTGGGGAAAGGTTAGAACCATATTTAAGTTTTACTGCTATCTGGGTGGGGCTTTATTAGAGGGATCTTCCAACCCTAACCTGATTGCTATGACATGCCGGTAAGAAGAAATGGCCAATCATTGCTCCTAATGTATACTCATTTTCTATCTATCTATCTATCTATCTATCTATCTATCTATCTATCTATCTATCTATCTATCTATCTATCTATCTATCTATCTATCTATCTATCTATCTATCTATCTGTCTATCTGTCTATCTGTCTATCTGTCTGTCTGTCTGTCTGTCTGTCTGTCTGTCTAGTATATATATTTACTATCATGTTTATTTATTATATTTTTTCATTTTTTATTAGATTAGATGGTTTTGAACTTTAAGTGATAAAGCCCAATTGAATCTTCAGTTTTCATCATCTTAATACATTCCAAGTACAGCAAAACAAAAAATGTGCAAAGTCTTACAGTTACAGTTTTTGTTTTAGTCAGCCAAAGCCTAATAGAAAATCCTGCCCCCCTCCAGCATGCCACAGAAAAGAGCCCTGGCTCTCGGTGGGAAAGCAGTAGTCTCTCTGCAGATGTCCTACATGCTCGCTGATGAATCAGAGGCAGAACTCTCCGATCAGCGGATAGCATGAGTTTTGCTGATTGCGGAACTACTGGTCTGAACCAGCAGGGAGCATGTTGGACCTCTACAGAGAGACAAAATTGGACAAATAGACTCTAGATGGACTTTTCAGGCACCACAACACACACGGTCACCTAAAAATAAATATTTTATTGATACAAAAAACATTAAAAAGACAAATGAGTGAAGTTAAAAAAATATTTGTTCTAGCACCATCTGCTAGAAAAAACACCACATAGACATCACCATAACCATTCATAGGCCAAACTGTAACAAATGTTTTAACTTTTTTAACTATAAAAATGTTTTAACTTTTTTAACTGTAGATTTTTTTTTATCTTCACTCATTTGTCTTTTTAATGTTTTTGTACTAAAAAAAATATTTTTAGATGACCATGTATGTTGTGGTGCCGAAGAAGTCCATCTAGAGTATTTGTCCAATTTTGTCTATAATTTAAGATGTGGCACCCTTTTATTATATTAGCATCCACAGTACCACCCTGTGGGGATGTCTTGTTTTCATTCTTCCCTACAGAGAGACCACTGCTTCCACGCAGAGAGCAAGGGTCCTACTCTGCAACATGCTGGCAAGGGAAAGTAGTTTCTACTTAGGCTGTGGCTGCTTTCTAGATAGAAAGACCAATGAACACCTTCTGTTTTGATGCACCTGGAGTGTATCCTAAATGTTCATTTGGGCATTGAGTATTTTTGAAATGCCTCTTTAAACCATTCTTCTCACCCCCAGTAAAACCAGACCCACCGAGCGACTTGACTTTCAAGATCACAGATCAGGGAAAATTAAAAGTGCTGTGGTCTCCTCCGAAATCCTCAGCTCACAGGCTGCAGTACCAAGTGAAACAATATATCAACACAAGCGATAACAGTTCTCAGGTAAGAATTGTGTTTTACGCTCCAGCGAGATTTCATTAAAATGTTATTATACTTTATAATTGAGAATTTGGCGATGTCATTAAACTTTGTGACTAATCAGTGGGCTTATTACTGTCACATTGCTAGAGCTGCGATAAAACAGGGGTCGAATAGGGCACTGCATGCATTTCACAGTGTCCTAATTATGAAGAAACTTTGTAAATGTGAATCTTGTAACAACAGATACTTTGTAATTAAAGAAAATAATCATTATATGATACGTAACCGAGGACCTATGGATGCATCTGGAGAGGAGGAGGGGGCATTTATGTAGCCTGGTCAAGTGAACAAACTTCTGGTGAAATATCTGTATTAGAGGGCTCCAGTCTTACTGAAAAGCAGAATAATGTTTTAAAGCTGCACTCCAGCCTTCCCCTCAGTTTTGCACAGTTGTACCAGCTCCTCTCCTGTACTGTAATTGCTTACTCTCATTCTACTGCACACTGTGAGCTTCTCACAGTATGTATTTAAAAGTTGTTCAGCTTCATCTCTAAATGCTCTAAATCAGAAACTCTGTTACCTTCCTGTCTGCGTGGCAGTGAATGTCAGACATTTCCTAAATGACAGATTTGTTACAGCAGATATGTACCTTTCTGAATCTTTGATGTGAAGGCCTTAAGGAGCTTCTATACTTTTCGCAAATATGTCTCCCAGAGGCTGATTCCTCCAGTCCTATTCTACTTGTAAATAGACCCCTGTGTAGAGGTAGATCCTTCTTAAGGTCGGAAACTAAATGTTGGAACTCTGCATTGCAGTCCTGTCTCTGTATGCTCTGCCATAACTGTAAAATGGGGAAGAAGGTATACCCCTTTACAGAAGACAAACAGCAGAACCTTTTTGTCCAGAGCATCATCAACACAGCAAATGTGTCTATGCTGGTGATGCCTAATGTATTTGCTAAATTTGTGTAGTCACCCAATACTGTACTTTGTAGAGCACAGTGTTCCAAAAAAAAAACCACAATGCACCTTTCCGCATCCATGATGTGAAGGGGTTAGAGAGCTTCTATAGTGTTAAAAAGTACGTCTCCCATGGGCTTATCCCTCCAAGCCTATGCTACTTGTAAATAGATCCCTGTGTAGTGGTACATGCATCGTATAGTTCAGAAGCAAAACGTTGGAACACTGCACTGCTGTCCTGTCTGTATGCTCTGTCTTGACTGTAAAACTGGGAAGAAGATATACCCCCTTACAGAGGACAGACAGCAGGACCTTTTTGCCCAGAGCATTAGCAACATAGCAAATGCGTCTACGACATTGATGCCGAATGTGTTTGCTAAATTGCGTGTAGCACAATACTCTACTTTCTAAAGCACCGTGTTACAAAAAAACCCCACTATACACCAGTGGCGGTTGGTGGTATATTTTGGGGGGGGTGGCAAACAACTGACCCCTGGGGGTCAGTACCTCACACCAGGGACTGTCGCTCCTCCCTGCCCATACTCTGCAGGGCAGCAGCTCCTCCTCCATACAGATCCGCTCTCTCCTGGTGGCCGCAGAACTCTACTGCAGCTCCGGAGCCTGCCTCCATACCATCCCCACCCTCCCCCTCCCTCCTCCTCTTAGAGCAATGGGCTAGCTTGTCCTTTCGGACAATCGGGACACAGGTCCCAGGACCTGCTTCCTGGAGGATTATCAGTGTGACAGCAGCGAATATTCATTTTATAAAATACTTTAACAAAGCTGCTTGAAGCTTGCTGAAAGCTTAGAAAAAAATGCTCATAGAACCTTGATGTTTACAATGCTTTTAAATGATGAATGCTGATTGGTTGCTCTGGGCTACTGCACTTTGCACATTATCTTTGCACTTTGCATTTATTGAATCTGCTTTTTTATAATGTTTAAATTTGATTTTGGTGAAAAACGAACTAATTATTACTTAACAGACCAAGCTAGTTACAGGGGAAACCTTCACCGTCCTCGATGTGGCAGAGTCATGCTCACCGCTGGTGTTTGAAGTGCGTTGCCGGAGAAATCACGGAGTCTGGAGTGACTGGAGTCTTCCTATGGTCTTTAATACACAAGGTTTGTAATGCAAGTGAAAATCTGGAGTTCTTGAATAAATACAGACAGTTGCACCATCAACAGAGAACAGGGAGGGGGGGTTACATAGCAAAAAAAAAATCTTTATTTGTTTCTGCAGGAAAGAGTTTGAGATCATTTGTAGCCATACTTTGGCTGATAAGGGGGAACAAAATTGTTTTCCCTCACAAACAGTCAAATTGGGTGAGCAAATTATTGGGTATTTTAACAACAATGAATATTGGTTAACTGATCCACTCTAATGCCTCCCAGAAGCCCTGATGAAGGTGATATACTAAAACCCCGAAACTTGTTGGGAACAGATTGGTTGTGAGGGATGAGTGGTACAGAATTTGCCTGGAGATGGGCTTTAAGCTTCCCATAGATGAGAAGAACATTCAATGAGAATGGCAGGCAATGAGAGCACTTAGATACCTGCTGGACCCGCTGAAAATTTCCTTCCTGACTCCACATTTGACATGGTTTTTGCCTTTTCTTTCAATGGGACTAATGCATTACAACTTTGAGCCAAGCATTTGACTCACAGTGCGGGGTAGCCATTGCCGGATTTATAAGGGTGCAAAAGGGCAACTGCCCTGGGCCCCCTGACAGACGGGGTCTCCCTCTGTACAAAAAAAATCTAAAACAATATAAAAAAAATGAAATAATATAGTTAAAAAAATGAAATAATATAAAACGTAGAATAATATAAAAAAAAATTTATTATTAAATAATACTTTTTTTTAAAATAAATGCATCTTGGGAACAAAGATTTTGCTGGCCATCCTTTGTAAAAGTTTTTAGTCTGGAT
Source organism: Lithobates clamitans (assembly GCA_037952925.1). Taxonomy (NCBI): domain Eukaryota; kingdom Metazoa; phylum Chordata; class Amphibia; order Anura; family Ranidae; genus Lithobates; species Lithobates clamitans. Next base: position 1,296,547 of record JBBGZY010000771.1, on the reverse strand, counting down.
TGGTATATTGTATTGTTTTTAAAAAAAATTGTTGGCAGTTCAAGCGAACCACAGAAGAAGATATTCCCATTTATGGAGGACAGACAGCAGGACCTTTTTGCCCAGAGCATTTTTTTAGTGAGACTGATGCACCGCAACTGTGAGCCAAGCATTTGGCTCACAGTATGGGGTATTCAGTGCCAGATTTATAAAGAAGCAAAAGGGGCAGCTGCCCTGAGCCCCCTAACAGATTCCCCTCCCCCATACAAAAAAAATATAAAACAATATAAAAAAATGATATAAAATAATTTTAAAAAATAATGAAATAATATAAAATGCATAATAATATACAAATAATTTCCTTTTAATAAATGTATCTTAGGAACAAAGATTTTGCTGGCCATCATCTGTTTTTACTCCGGACTGGTATATTGCATTGTTTTTAAAAACAAATTTTCCAGTTGAAGTGAACCACATATAGAGCATTATGATGGCTCATGTGTGTATGCATGCATGACCTCAGAATGACGTTGGGTTATGCATTTTAAAAATGTGTAACTGTCATTGAGATTGTAAACCAACTCTATGTATGAGGGGCCCCCCAGAACCTGAAGTGTCCCGGGGCCCCCAAGGTCTAAATTTGGCCCTAGGGGTAGCCCCTTGACTTGAATGGGCGAGTTTGATCGACCTAACATGCTATGTTAATTTCACCGGAGACCATGGCATGTGAACAGTCCCTCCTACTGTACTGTAGAGGTGTTAGGTGGGCCATCGGGGGACAGTAAAACCACAAATATCCCACCTGTTTTTACTGCCCCCCCCAACTGGCTTTCCATATGGAAGAGGCCTTACATACGATCTAATTAGTAAATTCTGGAACTCAATCTTCCCTGGTGCTTTGAAAGGTTAGATAAATAATGTGTTGAGTTGGCACGCTAATCCTCCACAACCGGAAGAAAGCCTGTAAATGCAAAAGGTTTTTATTTTTTTCTGCATTGTCATTTAATCCACACAGTGCATTATGTTAAAAAAAGAAACTGCAATCAAAGGATAACTGTACTTTTAAAATACATTCAGAATATCCGAAACAATAAATGAGCCCAGCAATTGCATTACCAGCACATATTCAATCCTGGAGTAAAAACATTTAACAAAATAACAGTGTGGCGCTATATATTGAACAATTACAAATGGATCCACAACTATGAAGTGAAAAAACAACCATCTACAATGGGCAAGAATCAGGGCCGTTTTTAAGGCAGGGCAAAATTGGCAGCTGCCCAGGGCCCTGTCATTGTTGTGGGGCCCAAAGCAGCTGCCTCATACTTGCCAACTATGCTGGTTTAAATTCCCTCGTTACTTGAGGTTTTAGTCCAGTGCTGTGTCCCAATATCTGAGTGTGAAGTGCTGCTACTAATGCTGCCCAGCTCTGCCCTTTTGTTGTGTACAGATGACTCACCTGCAGACCCTGTGTTTACATGTAAATTATCGGCATTCATATGTAAATAGCGGCAGCTGGTGGCATTGATATGTATATCATGACCCCTGAGGTCATATCCACAGTGATCTCTAGCAGCAAATCAACAAGCAGAAATCATGTGCTGTAACCTCTAGCAACTAATCAGTGAGACTTAATGTGTGCTGTAACCTCTAGCAACCAGTTAGTGAGTGGTAATGATACACTGTAACCTCTGGCAACCAATCGCAATCGCTGCCTGGTCTGATTTTGAGTCCAGAGGCTATTTATTGTATGTCTCAGAGCAGGTGGAAAGAGAAACTGCATGGGGGGGGGGGCAAGAAAAGTTTTGCCCAGGGTCCAATCAATATTAAAGATGGCCCTGGCAAGAGTGGATAATTTAAAAAATTAGAAAAAATTTGAAAAAGAGTAAATTATATTAATATAAAGAATGGTTTTAAGGTGAATGAAAAAACATCCTAATAAAGTCCAATAACATCAACTGAACATTGGCAAATATGTAAAAGTCTCTCGTGTGCTGTTCCACTTGACCCTAAAGGTGCAATCAAGGTGATAAGGTTGGCACGCTTACCAGACTCGCATCTGAAGGATTGAATGGGACTATCTTTGAATAATTTATATCTCAAGATCCCCACCCGCAAAATAGCCCCCCCCCCCCCCACAACAACATTTTTACCACTTAAAGAGTTTTAGCAATTAAAGTATAACTAAAAGTAAACATTTTTTTCCCGTTTTGGATAGAGTGGAGAGGGATTAGAACCCATGTCAGTTGTTATTGCTGTCTGTGCCCCCGTTCGGGAGATTCACCCTCTATATTTGTCCTGTTTACCATTATCATTAAAAGTGAAAATAAAAGAAAATCCCAAATTTCGGGTTGTCTCCAGAAAAGTAAGAGGATATCTTCCAATGTGGACACTAGTTCTGGTGATGAAGGGGTCCCCAAGGAACTTTCTTAATTTGCAGGGATTTCCTCTCACTTCCTGTTTGGCTATGGGACAGGAAGTGAAGGGAAATCTCCACAATGGGACACAGATGGAGAAAAAAAAAATCTGACAGGGGTTATAACCCTCCCTTACTATATCCAAAATGAAAGAAAAAAAAAGTTTTGCCCATGGTTTTACTTTAATCAACCAAGACATTTTGAATTGAGGGAGAAAACCAAAGCTTCTATGGGAAATTCACCAATATAAAATATATTATCTCCATGCGGACAGTGATGCTTTTGAGACCCGAATCCATGTTCAGTTGAACCCGGAAGGAAGCTGTCAGTGCCGGCCCAATCAGCTGCGGCAGGACAATTCCCCACCCCGCAGTTGCATGTGCCCAAAGGGGTCAGGGAGGCTTGTGACATCATTGACTTAAAGTGGTGTCCCGGCCGAAATTATACTTTTTAAAATAAAATACCCCTATAATACACAAGCTTAATGTATTCTAGTAAAGTTAGTCAGTAAACTAAGGTCTGTTTTGTTAGTTTATAGCAGTAGTTTGTTATTTTATAAACTTACAGCAGGCCGTGGCCATCTTAAGTGTGGGCATCTGAAGCCAGACTGTATTTCTTCCTGGATCTCATCCTTGTAGATCTCGGACATGCTCAGTGCAGCACAAGCAGTGTAATAGGTTTCAGGTCAGGTTTCCATAGCAACGGCAGTGTCAGAGGAAGTTGCCGCCCCTTCCCAGAAGGCATTGCAAACAGGAAATGATACGATGGGCCACGGCCAGGGAGGAGGAAGTGAAAAATGAATACAGCAGATATACAGTAGGTGCTACGAAATTTTTTTTTAAAAATATCCAATTCATTTACAGTGTACAGTTTAGTGAGGGATGCTGAAGAGTTGTAAAAGTGGGTGGAACTCCACTTTAATATGGTCCCATGGCCATGCGGCCATATTAGGTCAATAATGCCACAAGCATCACTACCCCTTTCTGTAGCGGTAGCTAAGGGGAGGGGAATGCCCCATTCGCAGCTGATTGGGCCACTTCCTTCCAGGTTCAGCCAAACATAGGTTCAGATTGAACCCAAGCTAATTCCCAGTGATACCTTGGATGGTGTCTAACAAAAGATGGCTTCATCCTTCTGGGGAGAAAAGCAGATGAAACCACTGTTATTGGGAGTGCAGTGTGATCTCTATGAGAGGTAATAAATACCTGGAAATGTTACGCTGACACATTACTAAACATGCATGCACTTTACATTAAAAGAATATCCGATGACAGGTCCACTTTAGCGGAACCATGGATCATTCCACCTTTTGTTGTGGTGTAGTCTGAATCTTCACAGCTGCATGAACCTTTGATATCCCTAACCCTGCCAATTATATTTTCTTGTAGGTGGCTTCTACTTCCCACAGAAGGTTCTTATCGGAAGCGGCTCCATCTCCTCCATTTTCTGTACGTTCTGCCACAACAACCAGAAGGTTCCATCAAGGAGTATCACCTGGGGCCTGGGCCTGGCCGAGGAGATCCCGCCACACCAATATACAGCCGTAAGCGATTATGTTGGGAAAGTCACCTTAAAAAATCTAAACCCGACAAAGCCGAAAGGGAAGTTCCAGTATGACGCCTTGTACTGCTGTGTAGACGGGATCGGCTGTCAGCCTCGCTATGCCGAAATGTATGTCATAGGTGAGAATTTTTGGTCGGGTGCCTGAACGATCTGTGCTCACAGTGATCAGCGATCAGTTATATTGTTTATTTTTATTTTTATTTTTTTTAGAGCTTTTATAATGAATGCTGGATCATTTTAATTTTTTTTTTGAACCTGTCATCACACATAAAGCAACGCACTAGGAAGTGCTTGCACATGCTTTCCTTTCATTACAAAAGTGTTTTCCCCTGCATTATAGACTTGGAACGTACTATATGTAAATCTTGACTTCCACACAAAAAGGAGTCTATGTATAAAATGTTTGTTGGATGAATGTCAGAAACATTAGTTGTAAGCTGAACTAAATTTCACTGTATGCTTTCAAATAGATTAACTCCTATATCATCAGCGCCGTCTACTGGCCAAAATGTGGCATGTTTTCTCATTGAGGTATTTCAGAGGATTCTACCATGCTTTGGCCACTAGATGGAGCTGATGATGCAGGAATTAATCGATTTGAAAACACACAGAGAAATTCAGTTTGGCTTGCACAAATGTTTTAAAAATAGATTCCTTAGAGTTGTGACACTCCACCATGTACAAGATTCCTCGTGCCCAGGGAGTCCTGGATAGCAAAGCAATAAGACCAACAATTAATTTGGTGGAGGTGTACAAAGCAAGGTCCATAAAGACATGGATGAGCAAGTTTGGGGTGGAGGAACTTGACTGGCCTGCACAGAGTCCTGACCTCAACCTGATAGAACACCTTTGGGATGAATTAGTGCCTGACATCACAAATGCGCTTCTGGAAGAATGGTCAGACATTCGCATAGACACACTCCTAAACCTTGTGGACAGCCTTCCCAGAAGAGTTGAAGCTGTTATAGCTGCAAAGGGTGGGCCAACTCAATGTTGAACCCTACGGACTAAGACTGCGATGCCATTAAAGTTCATGTGCGTGTAAAGGCAGGCGTCCCCATATTTTTGGTAACGTGGTGTATATATAATTTAAATGGCTTACATGCCCACATGGCTTTTTTTTTTACAATAGAATAGAAGCAGGTATTCCCCCTCCCCCGAGTCACCCCTTGTCTTTGCCCCCTACCTACCTTCCAGTATTGCCCCGTTTTAGACAATACAGAACCAAGTTTTATTTTGTGGTGTTAAGTAATTTGTATGGAATTTGTTAATAATAACAACAAACGCAATAAAATAGATCCCCTGCAGCCAGTAACAATAGACTCATAGTAAAAATCAAACCCTCCCCCCCATCCCAACAACAGTGGACCCCCCTACCCCAGCAACAATACATCCCCAGCAACAATGCCCCCCTACCCAAGCAACAATAGATCCTTCAGCAACAATCAATCTTGCTCAGCAACAACAGACCTTCCTCCAGCAACAATAGACACCCCCAGAAACAACCACCCTCCAGCATCAACATAAGACCCCAAAGAAATAATAGATCCCCCACCAGCAAAATAGCCCCCCCCCCACACACACACAACAATAGATCCCCCAGCAACAATAGACCCCATGAGCAACACTGGACCCTCCTTCCCCAGCAACAATAGATCCCCAGCAACAATTGATCCCACCCAGCAACAACAGACCTTCCTCTAGTACCAATAGATGCCCCCCCCAGGAATAATCCCCCCCCTCCACTATCAACATAAATCCCCCAGAGAAACAAGATCCCCACCAGCAAAATAGCCCCCTCACAATAGATCCCCCAGAAACAATAGACCCCCTGAGCAACACTACACCCCCCAAGCAACAATAGAACCCCAGCAGCCAGCATCAATACACCCTTCAGCACAGTGTTTCTCAGAGGAGAATTTCAGGTGTGCTGTGGAAAGCGTCGGGAGGGGAGGAGGGGCTGACCCAGGCTATAGCCCCGAGTGGGCCCCCAAAAAGCCCCGGGTCTCTTAGTGCTCATTTTACATTATTAGCCCCAAGTTCAGGGCAGCAGGCCGATCCTCCGCTGACCTCTACTGCAGCCGCCGCACTGGTTGCTAGGATCGCCTGCCGCCTGGCGTCTGGCAACTAGTGACGTTTTGACATCGCAATGAGAGAACGAGGCGAGGCCCCAGCATTCAGAGCGGAGGAGGATTTAAATCCCTTCTTAGCTTCTCCACGCCTAGTGACTGAATTTTGGCTCCAGCTCCACCCACCTCCTCCCAACTCCCTCCATCTTCTCCAACACCACGCGGCTCAGAGCCTGAGCCTGAGGGAAGGGAGCAGGAGCACCATACCACCACACGTCTGAGAGAGGAGCCTGTCCAGTGTCCACCTGCACCTGCCTGAGCCTGAGGTGAGGCGGCCTTGCTGGCCTGTGCGAAGTGCTGCTGGGGAGGGAGCCGTTAACAACGCTCGTCCTAACTCTGCCCCATGCTGCCTACTACTATGGGGGGGGGGTCCTGTCCAGGCTTTGTGATAGGCTGTACATACAATCTATAGATGTGTGAGATAAAATTTCAGAAAGTGCTGATGGGAATAGGATATGACTGGCTGTGATTTGATTTTCAGATTATCTGTATGTATATGTACTGATCCAGGTGTCAGGGGCATTCTAATGCCCTGTACACACGATCGGACATTGATCGGACATTCCGACAACAAAATCCTAGGATTTTTTCCGACGGATGTTGGCTCAAACTTGTCTTGCATACACACAGTCGCACAAAATTGTCGGAAAATCCGATCGTTCTGAACACGGTGACGTAAAACACGTACGTCGGGACTATAAACGGGGCAGTAGCCAATAGCTTTCCTCTCTTATTTTTATTCTGAGCATGCGTGGCACTTTGTGCGTCGGAATTGTCCACACACAGTCGGAATTTACGTGAACGGATTTTGTTGTCGGAAAATTTTATAGCCTGCTCTCAAACTTTGTGTGTCGGAAATTCCGATGGGAAAAGTCTGATGGAGCCCACACGCGGTCGGAATTTCCGACAACAAGCTCCGATCGCACATATTCCATCGGAAAGTCCGACCGTGTGTACAGGGCATAAGGATTTATTTTTGCAGAAGTAAAAATAAATAAGTTCTTCGCCACAAAAAATAGTTAAATCTTTTCAGGCGTGCCGCAAATTTTTTTTACATCTTTTTGGTGTGCCGCAAGACAAAAAAGTTTTAGAAACACTGCCTAGCATACCCCAGTACCCCTTGCAGGGGCGTAACTACCACCATAGCGACCCATGCGGGCGCTATGGGGCCCGCAGCCGAGTGGGGCCCAGTGAGGATAAGAGCACCGCCGGCACAGTCTCCCAGCCAGGGGAAGAGAGAGGAAAGGAAGAGGCGAGCTGTCCGTATCAGCAGAGAGCTGAATTGCCCGATGTAAGAGCTTTCATTAGAACTTCCAGTGTTCCCGGGGCTCACGTCACATAGCTCCACCTTTTGGCCCGATGCCTTTGATAGACAGAACGCCGATCCAATGCGGGACAGGTGACGTCATCAAAGGCGTCGGGCCAAGAGGTGGGGCTATGTGACGATGATCCCCGGGAAGACAGGAAATTCAAATGAAAGCTATTACAGCGGGCAATCCCGCTCTCTGCTGATCCGGGTGGCTTGCCTCTTCCTCTGCATAGGTGGGGCTGTATGGGGCACAGGCAGACCAGGCTGTATGGGGCACAGGTCACGCTGTATGGGGCACAGGTCACGCTGTATGGGGCACAGGTCACGCTGTATGGGGCACAGGTCACGCTGTATGGGGCACAGGTCACGCTGTATGGGGCACAGGTCACGCTGTATTGGGCACAGCTCACGCTGCATTGGGCACAGGTCACGCTGTATGTGGCACAGGTCACGCTGAATTGACACTAAGGCAGCTGTGGGGGGGGGGGGGGCTGTTTGCAGGGGGGCCCCATACAACATTTTGCTATGGGGCCCTGCTATTTCTAGTTACGCCCCTGACCCCTTGCCAGTGAATAGATATTCTCAGCTGCACACAGCTCAACTAATCTGATGTATCAATTACACGTTTTTTTCTTCATACAGATCTCCCAATATCTCACTCATCTAACAACACACAGCAATTCCACGTATTGAGTGTCAAGCAATCTTCTATTCCGTAGTAAGTAATCTCATGTACTTAGCACTCGTGTACTTACAACCATTGAACAGAAGATTGCTTGACACTCAATACGTGGAATTGCTGTGTGTTGTTAGATGAGTGAGATATTGGGAGATCTGTATGAAGAAAAAAACATGTAATTAATACATCAGATTGGTTGAAAAGTGTGCAGCTGAGAAGATCTATTTCAGTTATTTTATAATTATTTAGTATAAGGTCTGTTTGATGATATTTGCTTGATTCCTGGCATATTTGAAAGGTACTCTTAAAGTCTAGTTTACAATTCATAATATAGACCAGGGGTATTGAATTAAATTTTACAGAGGTCCGAATCTCATGTTTGTGCGAAGACTCCTTCACATCACCCACCCCCCTCACATCACAATTCCCCCCCCCCCCCCCCACACACACACAGTAGTGTGCTCTGTCCCCTTCACATCATCTCCCCCCACAGCACTGCCCCCTCCACATCACCTCTCCCTCCCTCAGCACTGCCCCCCTTCACATCACCTGCCCCCCCTCTCCACCCCTACAGCACTGCCCTCCTTCACATCACCTGCCCCCCCTCTCCACCCCTACAGCACTGCCCTCCTTCACATCACCTGCCCCCACCCATCTCCACACCCCCTCACAGCACTGCCCAACTTCACATCACCTGTCCCCACCCCCTCCACATCACCCCTTCCTCCTACAGCACTGCCCCCCTTCACATCACCTGCCGCCACCCCCTGCACATCACCCCTTCCTCTGACAGCACTGCCCCCCTTCACATCACCTGCCCCCACATCACCCCCCCACAGCACTGCCCCTTCACATCACCTGCCCCCACCCCCTCCACATCACCCCTCTTTCCTATAGCACTGTCCCCTTCAGATCACCTGCCCCACCCCCTCTACATCACCCCTCCCCCCACAGCACTGCCCCTTCACATCATCTGCCCCACCCCCTCCACATCACCCCTCCCTCCTATAGCACTGCCCCTTCAGATCACCTGCCCCACCCCCTTTAAATCACCCCTCCCCCACAGCATTGCCCCCTCCACATCACCCCCCCCCTCCCACAGCACTGCCCCCTTCACATCACCTTCCCCACCCCCTCTACATCATCCCTCCCCCCACAGCATTGCCCCCCTTCACATCACCTGCCCTCACATCACCCCTCCCCCCACAGCACTGCCCCTTCACATCACCTGCCCCCACCCCCCTCCACATCACCCCTCCCTCCCACAGCACTGCCCCCTTCACATCACCTTCCCCACCCCCTCTTCATCACCCCTCCCCCCCACAGCACTGCCCCCTTCACATCATCTGCCCCCACCCCCTCCACATCACCCCTCCTCCCCACAGTACTGCCCTTCTTCACATCACCTGCCCCCACCCCCCTTCACATCACCCCTCCCTCCAACAGCACTGCCCCCCTTCACATCACTCCCCTACCAACATCACCAGCCCCATTCACATCAACCCCTCACACACACAGCACTGCCCCCTCACATCACAAATCCCCCCACAGTAGTGAGATCTGCCGTCTACACATTACCTGCATTCCCTTCACATCACCTTCCCCCACAGCACTGCCCCTCATTATATCACCCTTACATCACAAATCCCCTATCCCCCAGCAATGTGCTCTGCCCTCTTTACACCCCTACAGCACCGCCCCCTCTCAAATCACAACCCTGCCTCATCACAGTCCCCCCATAGCACCGCCTACCTTCACAGTCCCCCTATAGCACCGCCTACCTTCACAGTCCCCCCATAGCACCGCCTACCTTCACAGTCCCCCCATAGCACCGCCTACCTTCACAGTCCCCCCATAGCACCGCCTAACTTCACAGTCCCCCCATAGCACCGCCTACCTTCACAGTCCCCCCAAAGCACCGCCTACCTTCACAGTCCCCCCAAAGCACCACCTACCTTCACAGTCCCCCCACAGCACCGCCTACCTTCACAGTCCCCCCACAGCACCGCCTACCTTCACAGTCCCCCCACAGCACCGCCTACCTTCACAGTCCCCCCACAGCACCGCCTACCTTCACAGTCCCCCCACAGCACCGCCTACCTTCACAGTCCCCCCACAGCACCGCCTACCTTCACAGTCCCCCCACAGCACCGCCTACCTTCACAGTCCCCCCACAGCACCGCCTACCTTCACAGTCCCCCCACAGCACCGCCTACCTTCACAGTCCCCCCATAGCCCTGCCTACCTTCACAGTCCCCCCATAGCACCGCCTACCTTCACAGCCCCCCACAGCACTAACCCCCCCCCCTTTTACCCCTCTGGATATCCAGCCAGCCTCCCCCCTCCAGCAATACCTCCTCTCACATCACCCCCCCAGTGTCATCTGCCCCTCACTCTCCTACCTTAGATCGAGCAGAGGTCGGGAGGCACAATGGTAATATCCCGGGTGCGGGAGGCACAGCTCTGCATTGGACGGGAATAAGAGCTACTGGCTGCTTTTCATATTAACCAGCAAGTGATTGATGGCTAGGATGCAGGGTGGTCCTAGCCACCAATTACTTGTTGGTTAATATGAAAAGCAGCCGGCAGCTCTTGTCCCCATCCAATGCAGAGCTGTGTCTCCCAAAGTCCTCTTAATACCAGCACTCAGCTTACTAGCCCCCCCCCCCCCCCCCCCCAATGCAGAGCTGTGCCTCCCAACATGCAGAGAATGACAGGGACCGAGGCTGGGGAAGAGAAGCGGCTCCTAAATGACACAACTGCAGGTCCGGATAGGACAGTGGCTCGGTCCTGATCCAGCCCGTGGTCCGCCATGTAAACCCTTTCAATTATGGCCATAATATTATTATTATTATTATTATTAACATACGGATATACATAAAACACCAACAGTTTGTGCAGAGCTTTACAACATGAGGGCAGAAGATCAGTTACAATACAATTCAATACAGGAGGAATCAGAGAGCCCTGCTCATTAGAGCTTACAAGATCGGCTCATCACGTGACGTCTGTCATTGGCTTTCACAACAGCTACCACATTTTTTCCGCTGCACTTAGGTGTTGGGTGGTCATAAAGGGGTTGAGTTATTTCATATTATGGAGAATGTAGGAGGAAGAGCTGTGACACACAAGGGTGTACAAAAAATGTGGAAATATGGGGGGAAGATCTCACTGTTGGAGTGTCAGGTGCGTGTATGGAGATCGAGATGCTAAGAGGGCTCCCCTTGCGGCTAAGTGCAGTGCGTTCCTGGAGTTGGGAACAGGAAGCACGGTGCCCAAAGAAGCACGGTTGGCCGAGTGCTTGTTTGCAGTCCGATGAGCTCGGCCACTGAGGGATGACTGAGCTGGCAGAGCAGAACTTGCTGTGTTCAGGTAAACAGAGAAACCAGGAGACAGGCCAGGGGTCATACACAGATAAGTCAGTCCAGAGCATACGCAGGGGCGAACCAAGGTCATACACAGGCAGGGTCCGGTTACAAGCCGAAGGTCAAGTCGGGGGATCAGGAAGCAGAAGCAGAGTCCGGGAGCAGGCCAAGGGTCAAACCAGGAGATCAGGAAGCGAGGTCAAGACAAGCCGGGTCACAACGGGTAATCACAGACCAGGAAGCAAGGTCAAGGTACACAAGGGAGCTGAGGAGATAATCCAGCAATGTCCTGTGGTCACAGGCTGGCTTAAATAGGGCCACTGGCGCCAGCGTCTGTCACGCCACTTTGCACCATCGCGCATGCGCCGTATTGCACGTGTGCCGATGCGCGCCAGCGTGCGCCAATGCACGCTGATGCGTGGCACACGCTCGTGCACGTCTTGGGACCCTCCGTGGGCGTCCATGAATGTTCTGGGCAACATTGCCAGTACCGTGACAGCCATGTCCCTGACATGAAGCGTCTAAGACCTATAGGAAGCCAGGGCCTGATTTAGCCCTTTAGGCTCCACCTATAACTAAAATATTTCATTTTGGGAGACTAATGTAACCCCTTAATTAATTGAAGTCAGTGTAGAGCTCCTTGCCCCAATTACTATTCTCTGCATGTCACGGCTGATCTTTGTAAATCTTAACTCTTTGTCTATTTTGTTTGCCAGACTAATATATTTTTGTTGGACTATTTGGCAGATGTTAATATAAGCATAACGTGCGAAACTGATGGAAAGTTCACAGCTATGACCTGTAGGTGGAGTTCCAAGCACATTTCATCTCTGAAGGACAGCGTCTGGACATTCCGATCCTACCAGTGAGTGGACAACGGGAAGGGGTTGATTGTTTACGAATAATGGTGGGGTATTGGCTGTCCTCCAATGTACTTTGTGCTGACAGCTGCTCAGTGATCCCCAGGAGGGGGGAAAATGACTGTGTTTCAATCTACATATGAAATTGATGATCATTAGCACCTGCTTGGTATAATTGGTTAATCATACACCTGGGACCTGACCCTGATCCTACAAAATCCCTGACTTTGTGCAAGTGTACAAGTGTAAGAACTGATGCTGGTTTGAAGCCAAAGGGGAGTCAAATATTGATTTACTTTAGATTTTTCTTCTATTCGCTCACTTTGCCTTTTGCAGATTGACAAAAGCAAACAATTAAAAAATATGTTTTTGAAATCATTCTTACTTTACAGCATTTATTCACACCTGCCTAAAACTTTTGCACAGTACTGTATGATTCACTCTGTTTCCCAGGAATGAATTGGATTTTGCTCCCATTCGCAGAGAACAAGTACATGCAGTTCCACAGGACCAATAGCTGCATTTTTTTTTTACAAATGCATAACCATAGTTGTGCCAGATGTGATATTTCAAAAAAATTTGTAAAAGAAATTCATAAAAAAATTAAATTGCAATAAATAATAAAAACTACTGACATCGTCCACTGCTCTACTGACACCATCCACTGCTCTACTGACACTGTCCTCTACCCTACTGAAAATGTTCACTGCTCTACTGACACCGTCCGCTACTCTACTGACACTGTCCACTGCTCTACTGACACCATCCACTGCTCTACTGACACCGTCCGCTACTCTACTGACACTGTCCACTGCTCTACTGACACCATCCACTGCTCTACTGACACCGTCCGTTACTCTACTGACACCGTCCACTGCTCTACTGACACCATCCACTGCTCTACTGACACCATCCACTGCTCTACTGACACCGTCCACTGCTCTACTGACACCGTCCACTACTCTACTGACACCGTCCACTGCTCTACTGACACCGTCCACTGCTCTACTGACACCGTCCACTGCTCTACTGACACCGTCCACTGCTCTACTGACACCGTCCACTGCTCTACAGACACCATCCACTGCCCTACTGACACCGTCCACTGCCCTACTGACACCGACCACTCCTCTACTGACACCGTCCACTGCTCTACTGACACCGTCCACTGCTCTACAGACACCATCCACTGCCCTACTGACACCGTCCACTGCCCTACTGACACCATCGACTGCTCTACTGACACCGCCAGTATAAATACACATGCACACACACATATGTGCACAACTAAGTGATATTCTTCAACTTGTTTTATAGGGATATGAGTTACTGTATTGAGACGAATATAAGATACCGCGACTCTGCTGAAAAAAGCTGCACATTGCAGGAGGACGGTTTTTACAGATGTGTTTTTAGCACGATTAAAGCCACGTTCAGTTATATTATGTGGGTGGAGATACAACACCCTCTGGGGCGGCTACGGTCTGTACCTGTCTGCGTCATTCCCAGAGATGAAGGTAAGTGATGATTTCATTTGCTTCAAACCGAATCAATACTCTTTGCCTACCTTGCCTACCTACCTTTCTGAACAAAGGTAACCCTGCTGTCTCTGCCCCAGATGTATACTTACCTACATGTTACAACCCTGGCCTGTTACAGTCTTCACATCCCGTGGTCAAAATCCAATTTCTGCTGGTCATGAATGCTCAGTCAGTACTGATACACAGGTATAGGGCGGTCTCCAAAGATGACCCCATGGAGGTCTACAGGTATCAACTGCCCAGGTCAGCGGAGGGATAGATATTGACCACAGATGCCAAAAAGGTTTGGCTTGAACTTTAAAGAGACCCTGTTTTATAGGATTATATATGCATGTAATGTATTTTTTGCATATCATTTACCTGTAAAAGCCTCCCTTGTAAAGACATCTAAAAAGGCCTAAGACTGGGCTGCGCCATCTTGGGTGTAATTTTAGTACCCCTGCAGGCTTGAGCTATTCTCCATGACACTCTGTCATGAGGGCCACGTTCCTGAGACCGAAGTAGTGGGGAGGCCTCCCTTGCACCTCGGGTCCTTAAAAGCCTCTGGAGATGGAGACAGAGACTTGGTGGACACTGAGTGGCACGGGTGCCAGGGGTGCGGAGCCTTAGTCCGAGATCCGAGCCGAGGTCAAGTCCAGTTGGGCAATGAAGCATAAAAGGGTTAATCCCAAGAAGAATGGTCCAGATCCAAGCCAGGGTCAGTTCCAATCTGGCAGCTGAGTATAAAAGGGGCAAAGAAGTAGAATGGTTAAGGTACAAATCCAAGGTCAATCGCAAGCAGCAATCAAGAGTAGTCAAATAGGTTTCCAGGTCACAACAGCTTCAGACAGATCACACACTAGCACAGGAACAAGGGGGGGCTGAAGCTAATCCAGCAATCTGGCAGTGTCTGGGCTGGGCTTATATAGAGAACTTTTGAGGTCACTTGCTGTGCGCCTCCTTGGTATTTTCCTGCCTTTTTCCATCATGTTGAGGTCACTTCCTATGCACGTCCTGGGCATTTTCCTGCCCTTTTCCATCAAGTCTTCTGCGCAGGTGCGGGTTGGCGGCCTGAGGCGTCTTTGGCACATGCTCAATTGGCACGGATTTCCTCCTGCGGCAACGCGCCATTGGTGCATGCGTAGTAAGCCCTGGACTCTTACACACTCTTTAGTATTCATCTTCCCTCCTCTTCCAGCATCTACATAAAAGTTTACACCGGGATGTGGTGGAGGAGCTGGGCCAGTACAGGCAGCAATTAGACCCTCCGAGAGGAGGAGAGGTGCTATGACCTGGCAGGAGGAATTGTGGCTGTGCTACAGAATCTACTCTACTCTGGGAACGGCTGGATTCCCAAGAACCTTCAAAAGCACATTGCAAGTGAAAGAGAAATAAAATGGTACATGTAATTATTAAGGCTCCGTTCACACTGTGTAGGTGTGATGGAGCGGGCGCAGGTTTTCCAGGTGGTCTCATGCGTTGTGAACAGGGCAGCCCATTCATTTTCAATAGGCTGCCTTATGCACGGGAAACCTGCAAAAGAAGTCCCTGACCTTTTTGCCAAATCGTGCCACAACGAACTTCATGATGCTGTAGCACCATGTGTTTTGGCAAGCAGGAAAACACTCACGTTGGCAGATGTGTAGGGGTGCCTTTAAAGTGGACCTTTGTCATTTTTTCAACTTTCCATCTATTACACGGACAAACTGTGCAATGTCCTTTTTCTTTAATAAGAATTTTAGTTTTTTTTGAATATCATTTATGAGTGACATTACATTCTGTATTTTTTAGTGTTGTTACGCCTTAGTATGAATTTTAGTGGAAGGTACTGCGGTACCAGGGAATGGTGTATGGGCAAATGCAGAACAATGTAGGGATCATAAAAAGAAGAGACGGGATTTGGCTTTTTATTTGATTTTTTCTCTTAAATAAACAAACATCTTAATAAATGAATATGTGTTAAACTGAGCGTAAAAATGTATTTACCTAAAAAAAAATGTATAACAATTAAAGAGAATGGACATTTTTTAAGGAGAAAATTTGTGTGCACTTTCTAAAACATTTTTGAAAAGTGGAAAAATTATTTCCCATTCTTATGAACATGTTGCCACCTGCTGGTGTGAATTGGAAGCTCGGTATTGCACAGTGGATCAATAGGCTTTTTTTTTTTTTTAAACTTTACCACCAGGGCAGTGGTGGTCCACTTTCTTGATCTAGAGGGGGCTCAAGTGTGACCCCCAACATCACCAAAGGGTCGCACATAAAATGATATTCCGTGTCAGAAACAGTAGACACCTAACAGGATGTGCTCAAAGACTAATGCCCCGTACACACGGTCGGATTTTCCGATGGAAAATGTCCGATCGGTGCGTGTTGTCGGAAATTCCGACCGTGTGTGGGCTCCATCGGACATTTTCCATCGGATTTTCCGACACACAAAGTTGGAGAGCAGGAGATAAAATTTTCCGACAACAAAATCCGTTGTCGGAAATTCCGATCGTGTGTACACAAATCCGACGGACAAAGTGCCATGCATGCTCAGAATAAATAAAGAGATGAAAGCTATTGGCCACTGCCCTGTTTATAGTCCCGACGTACGTGTTTTACGTCACCGCGTTTAGAACGATCGGATTTTCCGACAACTTTGTGCGACCGTGTGTAGACAAAACAAGTTTGAGCCAACATCCGTTGGAAAAAATCCTAGGATTTTGTTGTCAGAACGTCCGAACAAAGTCCGACCGTGTGTACGCCCTATAAGGATGTAAGAGCAGCAAGGATGTGGAATTCCCTTCCACAGGCGGTGGTCTCAGCGGGAGGCATCGATAGTTTCAAGAAACTATTAGATAAGCACCTGAACGACTGCAACCTACAGGGATATACAATGTAATACTGACATATAATCACACACATAGGTTGAACTTGATGGACTTGTGTCTTTTTTTGACCTCACCTACTATGTTACTATGGGCTTGATACAAGAGGTGGTCGGAGAATGCAGACATTATACAAGAGATGGTCAGAGACTGCAGACATTATTACTATACAGGATTTATATGGCGCCAACAGTTTGCACATCGCTTTACAACATGAGGGCAGACAGTACAGTTACAAAACTATTCAATACAGGAGGAATTAGAGGGCCCTGCTCATTAGAGCTTACAATCTAGGACATGATACAAGAGATGGTCAGAGACTGCAGACATGATACAAGAGATGGTCAGAGACTACGGACATGATACAAGGGATGGTCAGAGACTGCGGATATGATACAAGGATGGTCAGAGACTGCAGACATGATACAAGAGATGGTCAGAGAATGTAGATATATTACGAGAGATGGTCAGACTTTAGACATGATACAAGAGATGGTCAGAGACTGTGGATATGATACAAGAGATAGTCAGAGACTTCAGACATGATACAAGAGATGGTCAGAGACTGTGGATATGATACAAGAGATAGTCAGAGACTTCAGACATGATACAAGAGATGGTCAGAGACCGTGGATATGATACAAGAGATAGTCAGAGACTTCAGACATGATACAAGAGATGGTCAGAGATTGCGGACATTGAGAGTGACATCATATTGGCCTGGCGATCAATACCCGCTCAAAGATGTCATTGACTGGTGGTGAGCTCCAGGACACTACATTGCTGGACTGAAGGTGAGTTTTGTAATGAAAAATGGAAATGGAAAGGTTCTATTTAGAAATTCTCTTAGCATGTTGATAGGGAAGGGGGTTGGGAAGAACCGTATAAGCAAACAAATATAAGCAGATTGAACTCTAGCTTTTAAAGCATACATTTAAAGGCTATGTATTGGTATTCTCCAAACTTTTCTTTATAGGTTTGTATGGAGTAGGAAAGTTTTAAACCCCATGTCATTTTTTTTTTCTGTCTCAGTTCAGTTACAAAGTTACGTGGTTGGTAAGGTTGAATAAAGATATCAGTCCATTCAGTTAAACCGGTGTGGGTGTGTATATGTGTGTGTTTAAGTCAATATCATTTGCCATATCCCTGTATATTGCACTCAGTAAGATGCCCACTACATACTTGAGTTCCACATCCTTACCGAAACAATGGGAAAATACTACATACATAAAGTAACAAAGCTTTCCTATGCATATAATATATCTGTTAGATTGATGCCTCCCCAGCACTATGGCCCCTCTACACCCCAGGTTTCCCCCCAGCACTCTGACCCCTCTACACCCCAGATATCCCCCCCAGCACTCTGACCCCTCCACACCCCAGATATCCCCCCAGCACTCTGACCCTCTACACCCTAGATATCCCCCCAGCACTCTGACCCCTCTACACCCCAGATATCCCCCCAGCACTCTGACCCCTCTACACCCCAGATATCCCCCCAGCACTCTGACCCCTCTACACCCTAGATATTCCCCCCAGCTCTGTAAACATATACTATAAGATACCCCTTGTATTGTGACCCCACTACATCCCTGATACCCCCTACACCGTAGCCTCTCTACATCCCTGATGCATATAGCACTATAGCCACCCAAGCTACCCCAAGCATTGCTACCCTCTATACACCCCAGCTCCCCCCTCATAATTGTTTTCCCCCATACACCCTTGATATCCCCCAGCACCATTATTCCATCCATGTAGTACCCCCTTTTCCAGTGGAGATACAGTGCATGTAAACTTTTGGCTCTGTGCCTACCTCCAGCACTGCACTCACCTACACCAATCAACCAGGCAGAAGGAGGGGCAGAGGAGGGAGCATCCCTCTGGGCATTCCAAGCTTTTCGGTGCAAACAGTGCTGGACAGCTGGGCTCACCATGACACCATCCACAATGCTACTTCCGCAGGTGGGCTCTCAGTGCTGCCGACTCAGCAGCTCCCACTCCAGCTCCTACCCCGCAGCCCCCGAGTCCCAAGCATTCACGCTGCATGGGGCTGGGTCAGAGCATCACTGGCGCTCCGGCCCTGCCCCTCCCTGCTAGCTGTGAAATAATAGGTATCATTCTGCACAGCACGGCGCACCGCTGCCTGCCTGATTCCCCTGTGTATCCATCACTCTCAGTGCCATCATGGGGCCCCCAATTTTGGGGCAGCGTGGGCTCAAGGACCAGCTGCTTTGGGGAAAGTGCAGGGGCCCCCCATGCAGCTAGGGCCCCTGGGCAGTGCCCAGGTGTGCCCTCTCATTAAGACAGCCCTGCTCCAGTTCCAGCACATCCTTCCTGAGATTTGGTGACCAGAACTGGATGGCATACCGCAGATGTGGCTGAACCAGAGTTTTATAAAGTAGTAGGATTATAGTTTTATATCTGGAAGGAATTCCCTTTTTTTATGCATACTGATAGTCTGCTGGCTTTGCTTGCTGCAGCTTGGCATTGCATTCTATTGCTGAGCCTGAGAGGAGATTTCCCTATGCATCCTGTCCCAGAGACACAACAGGAAGTGACAGGATATCCCTCCAAAATGAGAGGAAGTCTCATTTTGTCCCATTAAAAGATTCAACCCTCTTTTTCTAGTGACACCTCTTTTTGGATTTCCCACCACTTTATGTCTTGCTGACAATAGACAACAGATATCAATAAAAACCTGAAAGAGGATTTACCCTATATATGTACTGTACTTTACTTTGACCAAATTAGAAAAAAATCTTTTAAAACATAAATTATGTTTTTTTTTTTTTGTTTTTTTTTTGTTTTTTAGTGAAGCCATATGCTCCCTCCAACATCCAAGCTGAGATGACGGTGGGCATGGGATATTTATTGGTGAGGTGGACACCATCGACGTTCACTTTCTTTGACATGCATTACCAGGTTCGCTACCGTGTACAGTGGCAAGAAGGTGGATGGAAGGTACTGGTTTTCTTCTCATAGGAAGTATCATTTTGGGGACACAGTTGAGGTATATTCAGAAGAAACAGCTGAGTTGGGTAGCAGTCTAGGGAGGTTTGTTGTCAGCTCATAGTCAAATTCATATGCCAAATGCCCAAAGGACTTTATCAAGAAACGCCAGGATATACTATAAAAATTCACAAGTTTTATTAGGTAAATATAAAATCACAACTACATATAAAAACTGTATCCATATTTATGGTAGGATATTCTTATCACTGTAAGTAGTAAACAGTCTTTAAATGGATGAACTACAGCATCCATATTTATATTGATTGGCCCGAATCGAATCCCTCAGAACTTTTCAGAGGTAGGTTTATGTCAGATTCCAAAAATTCCCCTTTCCAAGACCCGAGGTAGACTCGAATAAGTAGAATGAAATTATTTTCAAAAAAAGTAATGCATTTTTTTTACGAATACATGGAGTTGTTTTCTTGAATTTCCACAGTCAGATATTGAGCTTTTTAAAAACAATTACAAATCAATTTTTAGGTTTTACACTGGACTGACTCTTTATTTATTCTGTATCCATCTGCATAAGCCCCTCATTGTGTTTATCCTAACAGTTTAGGGCAGCCATTCTCAACAAGGGTTCAGTGGAACTCCAGAGGTTTCTAGGGGTTCCTTGAGCTATGGGTGATTGACTTCCCATGCGATGTAGTCTGCATGGTTGTGGGGACAATGCCACTTGCCAGAGCCAACAGCATGACCCCAATGATCTTTTTAGTTGTTTGTAATGGTGGCATTCTGATAGCCACTGCAAGAGAGACATCCCTCCCACTGACCATCAAGGTAAGGGGCATTCTCAGGCTCAGCTTCATCCCCAAAGTTTTCAACTTTATATCAAGCAATAGTATTCCTTTTCTGATTACAAAAAGAGAAGGGGATAACACTATCCACTTTTGACCCAAGCTTGACTAGTTACAACCCATAAGGAGAAAAAATTATGATTTTAGTTAGAGAGATCAACAGGTTCACCAAAAATGAAGAAGCCGGTATCTGATGACAATACCTTCATGCGAATACATTGAATATTCTTTTCACAGTAGGCTATCAGTGTTACATTAACAAAACAAAAAATCCATCACGTTTTTCAGGTTCTAGATATATATATTAATAAATCAATCACCATAGAGGAAGTTGACGCCTGTGAATCATACGCCGTTCAAGTCCGCTGTAGAGGTTTGAATGTATCAGGGTACTGGAGCGACTGGAGTGATCCTATTAGTCCAATCATCAAGGATATCAGAGGTAGTGTGATTTCTTTATTTACTAAGAGGGGTTAAAGGTGGAATTTAAAAAAAATGACATATAATAAATAATAAATAAATTTTATGTATGTTGCAGCACCTGTAAAGGGGCCCGACTTTTGGAGAATTGTGCAAAATAATCATCTACAGAAGGGAGACAATATTACATTAATATGGCAGGTAAGCACACATGAATGATGTGTATGAAAAGTAGAAACAATAATTTGCTGTTGTTGACGTAGAAGGTTTCTATTTGGAATATTGGTCAAATATCACTGATGAACCAAATGACTGTAATGCTTCTCTCCAGTGGTCAGTACAATACATACAATCCTTCTTTTAAAAATAGCTAGAGATGGAGGTGTACTTGTCAGGGTGAGAATAAGTAACTTGCCTCCTGTTTGTCACAAGTTCCTGATAAATAGGTTTCATCCTCAGTAATATAGATCCAGTCGATCAGATGGCTGCCTTCATAGTTTATCTCAGTAATGCCACAAGTTCCTAATTAATTGGGAAGCTTGTTTCTCTGTGACTATTATTAAACCCAATAAATATCAGCTTTCCTAAATTCAATATGTGGCCTTTTTTTCTACATATAAACACTATGAAAGTGTTCATAAAAAAAATATTATTTTGATATTATGAATTACGGATAAGATTTGTTGCTCTATGTGGTGTCCAGATCCACAATTCTCTCTATTTTTGTATACAATATGTGGCCTTTAGTTACAGATTAAGTGGGGTTTTATGTTTATCTCTAACTGTTACCAGCCAACAACAGTTTTGTGTGGCGGCTTGTTTAGTGGACTAAACAATGGCTCCTGTTCTAAAGCTTGGAAAATTAGTTGAAGGCTACCTATTTAGATTAAGTTCTGAGACCCGAGTCACATCCCAAGTCAAGAGAGAAAACAAAAGGAGGTGCCCCAGGGATTTTATGGGCAAGGGTTGAAACCAGATATAGAAGTAGAAACGTATATAAAAAAAAGTACACAATTTATTGATTGAACAACAAGACGTACAGTTTACATGTAAAGGTAATAAAATAAAAAAACTGTGGTTATATTACAGTATTCTACAGCAAGATTCTGAGTCATGGCATAGGTCTCATGGTAGGAGGCCAATCAATATGCATGCGTTCAGAACTCCCAACATGTTTCGGAAAGTTTATGGGTTAAATTCCATCTTCAGGGGCTAATTTAAGCCAAGCTGTATTATCTAATGGTATAATAGCAGAGAAAGATAAGGGTCAGCCATAATCAGTATTATGTGCATAAAAGCTTGTATGTAGACTATATTTAGGAGAAAAGCATAGAAAAATAAAAAATAGGACAAACATTTATTTTGAAGCAAATTGGTGGGCCCACTTGAGCTTTTTGTAGAGTATTTATACCCAGTAATATAACCCTGTTTTTTTTTTTTTTAATTACCTTTAGATGTAAACTGTACGTCTTGTTGTTCAATCAATAAATTGTGTACTTTTTTATATACGTCTCTACTGCTATATCTGGTTTCAACCCTTGCCCATAAAATCCCTGGGGCACCTCCTTTTGTTTTCTGTTCTAAAGCTTGTTCTTTATGTTAATGGGATGGCCATGGGTTCGTACACAAGGTCTTTTGTTATGGCTTTACACTGGAAACTAGTGCTGGCAATTTTTGTCAATCTCAACCATTTTTTTTTTATTCTTTTATCACAAAATGATTAAATGTGTCAAAACAACCTTCCACCAACAGTTTTGATCATTTTTGATAATTTCATGGTTTGGATAAAAATTGTCATAAGTTACAATGATCCATCTGGTTTCTGTGATTAAAAGCTGGTTTAATGTGGCTGAAAGTTATCAATTGGTATCAATTGACCTTTTATAGTTTTGCTTAGTGAGTAATGAAAAAGAAAGCAGAAAAGAGCTGAAAATAGACTGAAGATTAAAAGAACCTATAGGCATTGTTTAAAAAACTGTTGACTCAAGATTAATAACAGACCGATTAAAAAAGTAATTGACCGTGAACCCTAAGTTAATGCCATCCTTCCCCATTTGATATCAGGCTAATTTTTTTTTTTTTTACCCTGTGTTTTTTTTCACTCTTCCCTAATTTCCACACATTGTTTTTTTGTCTTAGCATTTAGCTAAACCTCAGTGTATTGGTACTGCTTGAACCTAGAAGAAAAGAATAGACCCCTAAAAGCTTCTTATTTAAAATGGTTAGCTGTGCAGGAGTGCTGCAACATATATCCTGAATACTGGAACCGATGCAGTTCTACATGAAAAAAGTGTGCTGTCCCCTTAAATAATTTGCAACTCTCTTCTCATAATTAAACAAACATATATCTGTGCACAAAATTAATATGATAAAACATGATCATATGCGCTTAGAAATCAATATGTACAATTAATACCCAAAATTAATTGTTGCCACGCCTTTATTACATGCCGCATAAGCTTTGTCTCCATTTATCACTTCTGTAATTGTAATATGCTGTGATCCATTCTGTTCTGACTGTATGGTATTATCAGATGCACCTCTGTGTTTGGTATCATTATTCCCTTTTTGTAAGATTTTCTATTATTGCTGAAGTACACAATAAAAAATAACTTTAAAATAAAATTCAGTACCCAAAATGTATTTTAAAAAAAAAATATCATGAAGTCCAAAAATTGATATAAACATAAAGTCCATAATAAGATGTGTGTATCTAAAGTGCCCCATGCTTAAAATTTCTTTAGTAAATGTCCTCCAGTGCGAAAAGTGCTTCTCAAGAAAAAGGGCCTCTTACCAAACAGGAATGATCTTGAATTACAGAGATCAAATGCGCTTTATCTCTCCACGAATGGCCGACACTCTCACCATCAGACCCCCATGTAGCTCCTTGATCTCGTCAATGAGATATCATTATTATTATTATTATTAATATGCAGGATTTATATAGTGCTAACAGTTTGCACAGCGCTTTACATTAAAAAAGGGGGACAGTACAATTACAACACAGTTTAATGCAGAAGGACTAAGAGGACCCTGCTTGTGGAGCTTACAATCTAAAGGTGAGGGGGAGGTGGTACAAAAGGTAAGGAGTACAGGGGATGATCTGAGGGAGGCGACTCAAGTACAGTTCTTAGGTGGAGGTGGGGTAGGCTTCCCTGAATAAGTGATTTTTCACGGATCAACTAAAGGTGGACAGGGTAGGAGCTGACCGGACATACTGGGGCAGAGTTCTAGAGGATGGGAGAGGCTCTGGAGAAGTCCTGTAGGTGAACATGGGAGGAGGTAACAAGGGAGCTAGAGAGCAGGAGGTCCTTAGAGGAGCGGAGGGGACGATTTGGGCGATATCTGCAGATGATGTTGGTGATGTAGCTTGGGGCGATGTTGTGGATGGCCTTGTATGTTGTGGTTAGTATTTGAAACATGGCAATATGATCCCCACATGAGGAAAACACGCCTTCGCCACTGCTCAAAACAGCACTCACCAACAATCAAATGTGTAAAGCACAGACAGGGAGAAGCCTTATACTGTAGTAAGATAAAATCTTCTTTATTAAAAAATTTTCTTTATTAAAAAAGCTTGTTTTGAAAGTTACCTGTTAAAGCAAATAAAAAACATATTATAGATAGTACTCAACAATGTTGCTTCAGTAAGTTATGTATCATGAGTCAAATAGACCACGTGTTTTTGTTCACAGAGTTTATTAAATGTGGTGCGAATTAGCCTTTAAGTTGTGTTAATCTTTGTTGATGTGTATTGCAGCCAGTGAAGGATCCTTTCCTGTGCGGTCCCGTGTTATATGAAGTGTTATACGAAATGTCTGAAGTATATACTGGCAACTCCACAAACTACACATTGCCTCTTCAGAATAGCGCTGCTACTGTCACCGTCCGAGCACGCAATGCTCTGGGTCATTCGAGTATGAACCGAAATTTGTTGCTGTCACAGAGGATGAGCACAGGTAAACCATAAAAGAAAAGGAAGTTGGTTGGAAACCATGGTCTATTGGCAATTTTTGTATGTACAGTGGGGAAAATAGAAGAAGGTGCTCCTAACGACAACTTGGTTATGTGTATAAAAGACACCTGTCCACAGAATCTCTTTCTTCCATTCAAACCTCACCATCATGGGCAAGACCAAAGAAATGTCAAAAGACGTCAGGGACAAGATTGTAGACCTGCACAAGGCTGGAATGGGCTACAAGACCATCAGCAAGAAGCTTGGTGAGAAGAAGACAACTGTTGGAGAGATTATTTGCAAATGGAAAAAAATGCAAAATCACCAATCGCCCTCGGTCTGGAGCTCAATGCAAGATTTCTCCCCATGGGGTGAGGATGATCATAAGAAAAGTAAGGGTTTAGCCCAAAACTACACAGGAGGAGCTTGTGAATGATCTCAAGGCAGTTGGGACCACAGTCACCAAACAAACCATTGGTAACACAATATGCCGCCATGGATTGAAATCCCGCAGCACCTGCAAGGCCCCCTCCTCAAGAAGGCACATGTACAGGCCCATCTGAAGTTTGCCAATGGACATCTAAATGATTCAGAGAAGGATTGGGAGAAAGTGCTGTGGTCAGATGAGACCAAAATTGAAAGGAATGGCTCAAGAAGCAGCACATTAAGGTCATGGAGTGACCCAGCCAGTCTCCAGACCTTAATCCTATAGAACATTTATAGAGGGAGCTGAAACTTTGAGTTGCCAAGCATTAAGTGTTACTAAACCTAGTCATTGTTGGAAGAACAACAAGCAATGCAAAGTTGTTTTATACTATGTAATATATATATCTATATATATATAGATATATATATAGATATATATATATATATATCTATATATATAGATATATATATCTATATATATATATAGATATATATATATTAATATACATTATACCTATTTATCCAGCAGGTGGCACTGCAGTGTTATAGTGCGTATTCTATGGTAATGTAATCAGAGGAAGTACCTTCCTTATTGTGTTATATGCACTTGTTTGTTATCCTGTTCCCATGCTGTAAGACGTCTTCTATAATCCTCCATAAAAGCAAAGCGTATTGCTGGATACAAGAAGCTTCCAGTGCATTTTTTCAATATTCTGCACAACGGGTTATGGGCCCAGAGCACCCAGGGGCCCAGCAGTCACTGGAAAGACTTCTACAGCGAGTCAGTGAGTACTGTTTACAAGCTACTGGCAACTGAAAGATGGTAACAGTTCGGATGTCAAGATTGCAATTGCAAAGCTGAACAATGCCAATTACCAGCTGTGGAAGTTTAAATTAGAAATGCTTCAGAACAAGGAGGACTTGTGGCAAGTGCTGAATACAGACAGACCCACAAATCGAGAGATGGAGCACTGGGACAGGAAGGATAGACAGGCAGAAGTGACTATAAGCTTACTAGTAGAAGATGACCAGCTATTTTTACTAAGAAAGCTATATAAGATGAGACTAGAAGAAAGCCAGCAAATGTGTAACACTACAGTATCTCACAAAAGTGAGTACACCCCTCAAATTTTTGTAAATATTTTATTCTATCTTTTCATGTGACAACACTGAAGAAATTTCAGCTACAATGTAAAGTAGTGAGTGTACAGCTTGTATAACAATGTACATTTGCTGTCCCCTCAAAATAATTCAACACACAGCCATTAATGTCTAAACAGCTGGCAACAATGCAGTGAAACAGTGAGTACACTCCTAAGTGAAAATGTCCAAATTGGGCCCAATTAGCCATTTTCCCTCCACGGTTAGTGTTACAAGGTCTCAGGTGTGAATGGGGAGCAGGTGTGTAAAATTAGATGTTATAGCTCTCACTCTCTCATACTGGTCACTGGAAGTTCAACATGGCACCTCATGGCAAAGAACTCTCTGAGGATCTGAAAAAAAGAATTGTTGCTCTACATAAAGATGGCCTAGGCTATAAGAAGATTGCTAAGACCCTGAAACTGAGCTGCAGCACAGTGGCCAAGACCATACAGCGGTTTAACAGGACAGGTTCCACTCAGAACAAGCCTCGCCATGGTCCACCAAAGAAGTGCACGTGCTCAGCGTCATATCCAGAGGTTGTCTTTGGCAAATAGACGTTTGAGAGCTGCCAGCATTGCTGCAGAAGTTGAAGGGGTGGGG
The DNA here is from genome assembly GCA_037952925.1 of Lithobates clamitans. Classification (NCBI taxonomy): domain Eukaryota; kingdom Metazoa; phylum Chordata; class Amphibia; order Anura; family Ranidae; genus Lithobates; species Lithobates clamitans. The sequence continues at coordinate 1,269,497 of JBBGZY010000771.1, read as the reverse complement.
GGTCAGCCTGTCAGTGCTCAGACCGTACGCCACACACTGCATCAAATTGGTCTGCATGGCTGTTGTCCCAGAAGGAAGCCTCTTCTAAAGATGATGCACAAGAAAGCCCACAAACAGTTTGCTGAAGATAACCAGACTAAGGACATGGATTACTGGAACCATGTCCTGTGGTCTGATGAGACCAAGATAATCTTATTTGATTCAGATGGTGACAAGCGTGTGTGGCGACAACCAGGTGAGGAGTACAAAGACAAGTGTGTCTTGCCTACAGTCAAGCATGGTGGTGGGAGTGTCATGGTCTGGGGCTGCATGAGTGCTGCCGGCACTGGGGAGCTACAGTTCATTGACAGAACCATGAATGCCAACATGTACTGTGACATACTGATGCAGAGCATGATCCCCTCCCTTTGGAGACCGGGCCGCAGGACAGTATTCCAACATAACGACCCCAAACACACCTCCAAGACGACCACTGCTTTGCTAAAGTAGCTGAGGGTAAAGGTGATGGACTGGCCAAGCATGTCTCCAGACCTAAACCCTATTGAGCATCTGTAGGGCATCCTCAAATGGAAGGTGGAGGAGCGCAACTTTTTTCCCCACTGTATATGTAAAGCTCGGTTCACACTGCCGCAACTTGGGATCTGACTTGTTAGACCCCAAGTCGCATGACATGTGAAATGCCATGTTAGTCAATGAGAGCTGTCTTAATTAGCACTACTGAAGTCACTCTGACTTTAGAAAAGGTTTCTCAATGCAACTTATATCCAACATGTGCCCATAGACTTTAGGGAAAGTTGCCTCCCCTGCGATGTGGCCTCCCCCTCGCTTCAAAGTCGCATAAAAGTAGTAGTCAAGTCACCAACAAATTGACAGGAAGTCAACCTGGCAAAGTCGCACCGTAAGTCAAGCAACATTCAGGTCGCAGTAGTGTGAACCGAGCCTTAACCACTTGCTGACCAGCCGCCGTTATGATACTGCAGCAGGTTGGCACGGCTATGCGAATCGCTGTAGGTCTACGTTGGCTGCTTTAAGAGCGAATAGGGGGTGTGCGTACGCGACACCGGAGCTGATGCGCGTGGAGGACTGGGCTAGGGACAGTATGGAATTTGCCCACCCCCCCCTTCCCAGGCCAGGACTCATAAGGTATATTGGGCTGGTGGCTCTTAGTGGAGATGCTTCATCAATCACAGCAAGATCCAGACTTAGTTGACACATGAGGAGCATTAGGTAGCTACCTTCTTCCAGCATTACCTTCCTTTAACATTCATTGAATGGATATAACAATCCTCTGCACATTTAGTATGAAAATCCATGGATTTTCTATATTGCCAGCACCACCTTGTGTCCATAATGTGTTTTTTTATCCTGACTAAGGTATTTAAAAATAAAAAATATTATAGCCACTAGGTGGCAATGACGATATAGAAAGCACATATATTACAGAAAATGCAGCTATTTTTCTTCTAAAGCCCCGTACACACGATCGGACTTTCCGACGGGAAATGTTCGATGGCAGGCCGTTGGCGGTAAATCCGACCGTGTGCACGCTCCATCGGACAATTGCTGTCGGATTTTCTGCGGACAAATGTTGGCTAACAGGTTTTAAAATTTTCCGCGGACAAATGTCTGTTGTCGGATTTTCCGAGCGTGTGTACACAAGTCCGTCGGACAAAAGTCCAACGTACAAACACGCATGCTCGGAAGCAAGGACGAGCCGGAAGCAGTCGGTCTTGTAAACTAGCGTTTGTAATGGAGAATTAACATTGGTGACGCGGCAAATTATGAAATCTGGAAATGCAGCGCAAAATTCTCTTCTTCTTTAATGGGATAATAATGAAGCTGCTTTGCTGGTGATACTGATGGAGTTATTGCAAACTAATTTTCAAAGGCTTTTTTTTTTTCTAGTGATATCAAGAATAATATTATTATGTTTTTTTTTTTTTATTTGGGCAAGTTACCACAACACCATTATCCTGTATTTTTTAAGACCAAAGATACAACTATGTTGGTGTCGCTTGTCAATTTTACATTTTATAAAATATAACTGCCGACTCCCAAACTGTCATTTGAAGTAAAACACATAGCCAAGTATTATTCGACACTATTTTTTTTATTGTGCATTAAGAGAAGAAAACAAATAAAATTAGACATGATATCTGCCAATAGAACTTAACCAAAAAGTGCATTCTATGCATCCAAAAATATAGAAAATTCACCAAATCAAACCAAAAAAAAAATAATGTCAAAGCAATAACTCCAAGGCCAACAATAAATAACACGTTATCTCCTCTGATTCCTCAACATGTCTGGTTGACGAACGGCCGTTCAGAAACAAACTGAAAAGCATGAAATGAAAAGCGCGAAAAGAAAAACGTGAATCAACACTCACCAAACTTCTACTAACACGAAATTAGCAGAAGGAGACAAAAGGGTGGCGCTAAAGAGCTGAAAAACCATGTAGTACGTCACTACGTTCGTGATTGTTGGCCAACAATTGCGTGCCGTGTGTATGCAAGACAAGTTTGGGCCAACGCCCTTCGGACAAAATTCCACGGTTTTGTTGGCCAACAATCCGATCCCGTGTACGAGGCTTAAATGTGCAGATGTTTGTCACATCCACATAATGAATATTTTATACATAGACCACATAGAGTTGAATCTGGTTGGTTTCCATGATGTGGCACAAAATGCCTAAGAGGGGTGCCCTTTGTGTAGGTGCTCATGTACCTGAGCCTGAGAAAGTGATAAAAAATGTTCCAAAGCTGTAAACGCAACCAACCTTAGCATTAAGCAAAGAGCAAAAAAAGAAAAAAAAAAAGAAACACATTTGTTTTAACAGTCTCTTTCACTGTCCAAAATTAACAAAAAAATGTTTTGGCTTAAAAAAATTCACTTTAACTAGTTCACAGATCAACCAACTTTCAACGAGTTGTGTGTTTTGTCTTTTAAGTGCAGGCAGTGGAATCTCTGGAGGTGCACCCACTCAACAAAAGTGTGGTTGCAGTGTGGAGTTTGCTCCCGGTGGAGTACGAAGTCCTCGAGTTTGTCCTGGAATGGAAGAACCTCCGCGATGAATCCCATGTGCGCTGGGAATATATTCCCCCCAATGTCAGCAGATACTACATTAAAGGTACGGGAAATAGAGAACACAGTGCGATGGAAATCTCTAAGACAGAGATCTCCAAACTGCGACTCAGAGACCGGATGGGGCCCCTTGCTTGCCTTTATCTGCCCCTTGGGGGGCACTTTTCCTCCTTCTGACACCAACAAAGGGGCTCAATTCCTCCCACTGACACTGATGGGGCACTATTCCTCCCAATGACAACAACAACAGGACACTATTCCTCCCAATAACACCAACAATGGGACACTATTCCTTCCACTGACACCAATGATCAGGCACTATTCCTCCCAATGACACCAACAATGGGACACTATTCCTTCCACTGACACCAATGATCAGGCACTATTCCTCCCAATGACACCAACAATGGGACACTATTCCTTCCACTGACACTAATGATCAGGCACTATTCCTCCCACTGCCACCAACGATGGGGCACTTTTCCTCCTTCTGACATCAACAAAGAGGCTTAATTCCTGCCACTGACACTGATGGGGTACTATTCCTCCCAATGACACCAACAAGGGGACACTATTTCTCCCAATAACACCAACAATGGGGTACAATTGCTTCCACTGACAACAGCGATGGGACACTATTCCTCCCAATGACACCAACTATGGGACACTATTCCTTACACTGACACCAACGATGGGGAACTTTTCCTCCTTCTGACACCAACTAAGGGGCATAATTCCTCCCACTGACACTGACAGGGCACTATTCCTCCCAATGACACCAACAATGGGGCACTATTTCTCTCAATAACAACAGCAATGGGGTGCAATCCCCTCCACTGACACCAACGATGGGATACTGTTCCTCCCAATGACACCAATGATGGGGCACTATTCCTCCTGCTGACACCAAGGATGGGGCACAACTCCTTCCACTGACACCAACAATGGGGCACTTTTCCTCCTGACACTAACTAAGGGGCACTATTCCTCCCACTGACACCAACAATGGGACACTATTTCTCCCAATGACACCAACAATGGGACACTATTTCTCCCAATAACACAAAGGATAGGGCACAATTCCTTCCACTGACACCAACGATGGGGCACTTTTCTTCCTTCTGACACCAACAAAGGAGCAGAATTCCTCCCACTGACACTGATGGGGCACTATTCCTCCCAATCCCACCAACAATGGGGTACAATTCCTTCCACTGACAACAATGATGGGACACTATTGCTTCCAATGATGAGACATTGTTTACTCCCACTAACACCAGGACATTTTCTATTGCCACCGGCCACAGTCCGGCCCCCCTAAAGTCTGAAGGACAGTAAACTGGCTCTTTGTTGAGAAAGTTTGGAGACCCCTGCTCTAAGACAAACTCTGTTTCATTTTTCCTCTTTTGCTGAGGATCCCTGAATGACACCATCCTTCACTTTATTTTACAGACCATTTTTTCACCATTGAAAAATACCAGTTCAGCCTGACTCCGGTGTTTCTGGAAGGTGTCGGAAGCCCAAAAATCACCTATGAATTTTCTAAAGGTAAATGCTCAAAATTAAAACTGAACTCTATACAGATGTAGAAAACACACACTAATTATTACCACCCCATTAAATGTATTAATTAAATGCAAGCAGAGTAAGTAAAGTACCTGACTGTGACCCGGTATTAGCTTCTTGCAGTCCCTGCACAACAAGGCTGGAGTATAAGATGAGGAAGCAACAGAAGGAGCCAATCAGTTAATGTGCTGACAAGAAGCATGCTGATAGGAGGAGAGAGCGGAGTGACAGAGAGATGAGCTCATCGCTGTGCTGCTTCTTTTTTCACTGTCCAGTCACTGGCTGGGGGCAGTTGCAGGATGACCTGGGCTCAGAGGAAGTTGGTTGAATGATTATAAGACCAGAAACATTTAGGGACAGAAAAAAAAAGTATTGCAGGGGAAATGTATGGATTGAAGCTGAATATGACAGAAAAAGCTAATCTTGTTTTTTTTTGTTTTATCTTTTATCTTTTTGTTTTTATCTTTTAATAGGCTACTTTTTTGGCTGGAATTTTGCTTTAAAGTGATACTAAACACACACTGTGTAACTTACATTGTCCCTTCTATTTCTGTATATGGATGATGGCACTGTCATTATTTTAATTATTATTTTAATTAAAAAAAAAATCTAAGTACCTTTTTCCCGATCGTTATATACAGCTGTCACATGACCCAGCTCTCTCCCAGCCTGTCTGCAGTGTAACAAACAGGAGGAGCTTCTAGTCCTCTGCTGCTGGTCACATGTTCAAAATGAAATTAAAAAAAAACTTTTGGAATAGAGTAAAAATAAATAAATAATATCAATAAACTGCTTTAAATTGTCATACAAATCTATATATTTGAAATCAAATCTTTTGTTAGTTTTTGGCAATATTGTGGTGTGGGCGGATATCTGCCAAGTCACAGGCTGCTTCACGCCCCTCCAGCCTCTGTCTCAGAATAAGAGGGAGGCGAAGCCTCCATTAATCTACATGTACTATCTCACCCCCCCATTGTGTTTAGCTGGTTAGTGGGCATGGAGGAGGAGGGAGGGAGTGGGCTGTCATTGACCACTGTGTATACACGCCCCACATGTGTGACTCTATAGTCACACGGGCTGCTCAGATGTGATAGGGAGGAAATGCAAAAGCCTCCAAATGCATTGAGTACAGGAAACAAATTCAATGGTGAAATTCATTCATTGGCAATGAAGGAGAGGGAACGCCAGTTCACAGTTACTGCAATATAAACTTATTGTGATGACGTTTTTGCTTTTTTTTATTTTTGTCTAAATATATTCACTTTTTATTTGCAGAGGACCCCAATGAGATGCAGAATAATGGAGGTGTATATATTATATTACCTGTGATAACTGCCACGTCCTTTCTGCTCGTGATAACTCTGGCAATATCGCATCAAAGGTACATTTTTTAAAGCAAGTTTAAAGCAAAACTGAGACCAAAAAAAAAATTACATTGTCTGAAATATTATTACTTTTATTATTAATAATAATCAATAGAATATAAGTGCCCAGTGGTGGCTGGTGCTCCATTTTTTTGAGGTGGGGGGGGGGGGGGGCGGCACACAGAACACCTGCAAAACCCCCACCCCCCCAGTCAGCGGTTGGTCGGTCAGTCAATCAGTCAAACCCCCCCATCGCTCGCTTGTCAGTCCACCAGCCCCGCACTTACCCCATCTAGGTCGCGGGCAGCGCTTCCTTCTTGGTGGCTTCACCCTGCGTCTCCTCCTCAGCTTCATGGCAGCTTCACCCTGAGTCTCCTCCTCCTCAGCTTCATGGCAGCTTCACCCTGAGTCTCCTCCTCCTCAGCTTCACGGCAGCTTCACCCTGAGTCTCCTCCTCCTCGGCTTCATGGCAGCTTCACCCTGAGTCTCCTCCTCCTCGGCTTCATGGCAGCTTCACCCTGAGTCTCCTCCTCCTCGGCTTCATGGCAGCTTCACCCTGAGTCTCCTCCTCCTCAGCTTCATGGCAGCTTCACCCTGAGTCTCCTCCTCCTCGGCTTCATGGCAGCTTCACCCTGAGTCTCCTCCTCCTCGGCTTCATGGCAGCTTCACCCTGCGTCTCCTCCTCCTTGGCTTCATGGCAGCTTCACTGTGCGTCTCCTCCTCCTCGGCTTCATGGCAGCTTCACCCTGAGTCTCCTCCTCCTCAGCTTCATGGCAGCTTCACCCTGAGTCTCCTCCTCCTCGGCTTCATGGCAGCTTCACCCTGAGTCTCCTCCTCCTCAGCTTCATGGCAGCTTCACCCTTAGTCTCCTCCTCCTCGGCTTCATGGCAGCTTCACCCTGAGTCTCCTCCTCCTCGGCTTCATGGCAGCTTCACCCTGAGTCTCCTCCTCCTTGGCTTCATGGCAGCTTCACCCTAAGTCTCCTCCTCCTCGGCATCATGGCAGCTTCACCCTGAGTCTCCTCCTCCTCGGCTTCATGGCAGCTTCACCCTGAGTCTCCTCCTCCTCGGCTTCATGGCAGCTTCACCCTGCGTCTCCTCCTCAGCTTCATGGCAGCTTCACCCTGAGTCTCCTCCTCCTCGGCTTCATGGCAGCTTCACCCTGAGTCTCCTCCTCCTCAGCTTCATTTCAGCTCCACCCTGCGTGTCCTCCTCCTCGGCGGCCAATACGAACACTTCTCCTCTCGGCCAATCGGGTCTTAAGGCCGGCTTCCTGATTGGCCGGGAGGAGAATCAGGAAGAAAAATAGCAAATATTCATTCTGCGCCCCGAGCCCTCCTTTTTTGAAGCCAATTAGAGCCTCAAGCTCTAATCATGTGCTTAAAAAGAAAAAAAAACCTCATTGAAATCCATGTGTCTGGCGCCCTGCATGTAGATTAGGGGCTGGGAGCATGGATTAGGGGGGCGGCACCCCTGCGCCCTCTATGGACGGGCCGCCACTGTGCCTGCCCAATGATTCGGGTCAGTTTTATGGGGTGCATGCTGTTTCATAGATGTATTTCGGGGTACCCATGATATTTAATGTAAGACGTGTATGTTGTTGAAGACATGATAGTGAAAAGATCTGGAAACGTGTCCTTTGAGAAAGATGTAACTTACACAGTGAGTCGGGGCTGTTAACATAAAAGTCAACATAAGTGCCGGTTCACACTGATGCGAGTTCATGACGAATGTGATGCGTCAAAAACATTCTAAATTCGCATGTCATCCATAAAGTCATTGTTTTCAATGACCGTCGTTCACATACATGCGTTGCGATTCCCCTAAGAATGCGATGCGATAAAAAAAAGGGTCTTGTGCGAGTTTACTGCGTTGCGTTGCGAATTTAGCCTCCATAGACATCAATGTAAATCGTTCTGGAATCGCATTGTTGGTTCAGATATGTGCGAATTCCACCGCACTACTCTCCACAAAAACCAGGAAATACACAGGAAGTTAACACCTTTTTTTCTTTTTCCATTATGATTCCATTGGCTAGAACATCAATCGCAGCTATGACCAACTCCTGAAATTCGTGGTAAATTCGCGGTAAAATCGCACCTCACACGGGACAAAAAAACAGAACAAATTCGCAGCGCAGCAGTGTGAACCGGCACTAAAAGAAAAGCAAATACTCCTGCGCTTGAGTTGCTAAGCGGCTGAAAACGCGTGTCTCCACTGGTTCAGCCACCACATTGGCTGTGGTGCCACTCACAACAGGTCAGGGAAACCCAAGCAGAACTCTAAAACGAAAAGGAACAGAGGGCGCACCAGCCCAGCGCATTACCTTTGAGACAATTTATTATTTCAAAAATGTATAAAATATACTCACAAATGAAATGAACATGTAAAGCAAAATGTAAAGTCCATCAGATTCTCCACCCAGCATGTTCTGCTGGCCAGTATCAGTTGTGGAATGAAAAGTCCAAACAAAGCTGATGTGTTTCGGGGGGTGTCCCCTCTTCTTCAGAGCTGAATTTGGAGTGCATGAAGCTGATCTTTATAAAATAAGTATGATCCAAAAAGTCCCATGCGAGCCCTAATTTAAGCCCCTACCTTCAATGGGCGGGAGAAGGAAATCAAGACATATGGGTAGATAAATACACATGTGAGTGAATCTCTTCCAAGAAGGACCATCTATCACAAAACATTGTAAAAGTTTCCTCTTACGGATGGCTGAAACGATTGTTGGTATCAGTAATAACTTATCTGAGAGATAGAAATTGCTCATTGCTCAAAGATCCCTTAGCAGCCTCTGGAGAAACCCTAGGGTATCCCCAGAACCCTGGCTGAGAATGGTTGGTCTCCAAACTGTGGCCCGGGGGCCAGATGCGGCTCTTTGATTGCCTTTATCCGGCCCCAGAGACACTATTCTTCCCACTGATATGAGACAATATTCTGCCATCTGACCCCAATAATGGAGCACTATTTTCCCCTATGATACCAGCTATGGGGCACTATTCCTCTCCCTAACATCAAAGATGGGGCACTGTTTACTCCCACTGATGCAAGGAAAATGTCCACTCCTGCTGGCCAAAGTCTGAAGGACAATAAACCGACCCTTTGTTTAATAAGTTTGGAGATCTAAATGATGCTATGTGATATTTGCCTAGAGCAGCTACTCTATTGTTGATTTCTCTTAGGAGCTTTACCCAATATTTTTCACCCCAGTTGTCTATTTTTTTTAGAAAAATCACAGAGGAACTGTCCCTCAAATCCCAGCCTATATCCATATCCCCATATTGTCAAATGACATTTAATTATGTTCTATCTTGTTTATTTCAGAATGAAGAGGTTGTTCTGGAAGGATGTACCAAACCCCAAATACTGCTCATGGGCCCAGGGTGTCAACTTTGAAAAGGTGAGCTCATCCCAGAAAAACACCTGAATCCTTTTCTTTCATATTAGTGTTGACTAATACTCGATCCACGTCTTTTTTGTGTGTGTTTTCATGCATTTTACATGTATTATCAGCATAACTGGGAACCAACTGGATCTTGCCTAGCAGTATCAGATTTTTGGTTTGGTTACTAACTCTAAACAGTGTTAGCCCTGACTGCTGCACTCTGTGTGTTACACCCTCCCGACCCTGCACTCTGTGTGTTACACCCTCCTGACCCCTGCACTCTGTGCATTACACACTCCTGACCTCTGCACTCTGTGCGTTACACCCTCCTGACCCTTGCACTCTGTGCATTACACACACCTGACTCTTGTACTCTGTGCATTACACACTCCTGACCCCAACACTCTGTGCATTACACACACCTGACCCCTGCAGTCAGTGCACAGTGCATTACACCCTAATCACCCCTGCAGTCTGTGCATTACACACTTCTGACCCCAGCACTTTGTGCGTTACACATGCCTGACCCCTGCAGTCAGTGCATTACACCCTCCTGACCGCTGAACTCTGTGCATTACATGCAACAGAACGCTGCGCTCTGTGCATGACATCCTTCTGACCGCTGAACTCTGTGCATTACATGCGTCTGACCCCTGTGCTCTGTGCATGACACACTCCTGACCCCAGCACTCTGTGCATTAAACACTCCTGACCCCCAACAGTCTGTGAATTACACCCTTTTGACCCCAGCACTTTGTGCAAAAAACATGCCTGACCCCTGCAGTCAGTGCATTACATACTCCTGACCCCTGCACTCTGTGCATTACACCTTTTTGACCCCAGCACTTCAAGCATAAAACACGCCTGACCCCTGCAGTCAGTGCATTACACATTCCTGACCCCTGCAGTTAGTGCATTATACACTCCTGACCCCTGCACTCTGTTCATTACATGTGTCTGACCCCTGTGCTTTGTGCATTACAAACTCCAGACCCCTGCGCTCTGTGCATTACACACTCCAGACCCCTGCACTATGTGCTTTACACCCTCCTGACCCCTGCACTCTGTGCATTACACACTCCAGACCCCTACGCTCTGTGCATTACAAACTCCAGACCCCTGCGCTCTGTGCATTACACACTCCAGACCCTGCACTCTGTGAATTATGTACTCTTAGGGTCAATTAGTACTCTTGACCCAGAGCAGAGTAGGCTCAGTTTTTTTTTTTTAAACTATACCTTTTTACTCCCCTCCCACTGTTAGTGAAATATGATCACACCCACTATTTCTCACAGCTTGCATTACACACCACTGTTAGCCCCACTGCCTACTCTGCCATCTGACCCATTCCAATGCTCATCCCCACTGATTTTCAGTTCCTATCAGCTTATCAGCAACCATGCGCTGCTATTGTCATCAATATGCTCTATGACATGTATCAGTGCTTCAAAAATGAACAATGCACATCAACCCATCACCCAGATGAGAGTGAGAGAGGGGGGGTGGATTGGGGTTGCACACTGTGTATAGCACACCCCTAATCTCTGCACTCTGTACACAGCACACTCCTGTACCCTGCACTCTGTACGTAACATACTCCTGAACTCTTCACTCTGTACATAGCATACTCTTAAACTCTGCACTCTGTATGTAGCGCACTCCTGAACCCTGCACTCTGTACGTAGCGCACTCCTGAACCCTGCACTCTGTAGGTAGCGCACTCCTGAATCCTGCACTCTGTAGGTAGAGCACTCCTGAACCCTGCACTCTGTAGGTAGAGCACTCCTGAACCCTGCACTCTGTCGGTAGAGCACTCCTGAACCCTGCACTCTGTAGGTAGAGCACTCCTGAACCCTGCACTCTGCAGGTAGCGCACTCCTGAACCGTGTACTCTGTAGGTAGCGCACTTCTTAACCCTGCACTCTGTACATAGAACACTCCTGAACCCTGTACTCTGTACATAGCGCACTCCTGAACCCTGTACATAGCGCAATCCTGAACCCTGCACTCTGTACGTAGTGCGCTCCTAAATCCAGCACTCTGTATGTAGCACACTCCTAAACTCTGCACTCTGTACACAGTGCACCCCTGAACCCTGCACTCTGTACGTAGCGCACTCTAAATCCAGCACTCTGTACACAGTGCACCCCTGAACCCTGCATTCTGTACGTAGCGCACTCCTAAATCCAGCACTCTGTACACAGTGCACCCCTGAACCCTGCACTCTGTATGTAGCGCACTCCTAAATCACGCACTCTGTACACAGTGCACCCCTAAACGCTACACTTTGTATGTAACGCACTCCTAAACTCTGCACTCTATACGTATCGCACTCCTAAGTTTTTAGAATGAGCCCTCTGAGTATACTCAGCAGAGACGCTTGTTAGAATTAGATCAAGCTGCAAATGCAAGCAGTCCACCTCAAATCCGCACTGCTTTTCTCTAATCTCGTTGTATCGCAGCATGTAAAGAACAGCTATCATTTCACCGTATTACGAGCCTTACTAAAAATAAGTGATTGTTTTTTTTTGTTTTGTCCAGCCAGATACACTAGAAAACCTTTTTACCAAGCACCGTGACCACCTGGCGCACAGTTTCCCCTTAATCCTCGAACCAGAAACCATTTTTGAAAATCTCAATATTGTGAAAGCCTGGGAGAAAGAAACAGACGACGTCTCGTTAATCGGGAAGCTGACGGATGACCGCGACTCCGCGTGCGCCACCAGCCACTTCAGCAGCAGTTGCAGCTACGCGGACAACCACGAGACCGTCATGTACGGGGGGAGCCCCTGCCAATCCAGCATCAAGTATGCAACAATCTTAAGTAACCCCCAACAAAGCAAGCCAGGTATAAACGAGAGGAAACTGAGCGTCAGCTCCTGCGACGGGTGTTTTTTGAGGGCCAATTCAGCCGCTATCAGGGATCTGGACAACGACAACCCAACCTTTTTGATCATGGCGGGTTTACAGGCAAAACAGCCCAGCAAAATGTCTTCTAATTCCACCGTGTCTTCCGAGGGGTTTTCGGAGCCGTCTGAGCAAAGTTTCGAAGGCGACAGTCCGGAGAAGAATCTCTTCTACGTGGGACTCGGGTCTGTCCAAAACGACGACGAGGTCAGCAACTACTACTCGGAAAATCCTTTAATGTCCTATCACATCCAGGAAAATGTCTCCTATGGAACGATAAACTTCAGCCACAACGAATCTTCGGAATTTATCAACATGGACTATGGCCAGCGAGATCTCGTGAAGAAGTCGCTACGGCCCTACATTCCTCAATTTCAGAAACAATCCGCAAATTCAGCGGGAATGGTGGACATATGCACATGATGCAGTTTAGGTCACCGCGCTCTTTTTTTGTTACGCCAGCGAAGCAGCTGAGGCCGGCCGAAAAAGGATATCATGGATGACGAAATTAGCGCTCCATGGGAACGGCCAATGGTTTGCCGCTTGGGGACCTGTTTATTCGGAAATTTGATAAGTATGAACATTTGAACATGCAAAGATAATTAGCATGTTTGGAGCATTTTGCTCTGCAGAAATAAGCTTTCTCAAAATGTGAAAAGGAAAATGGTTTCCAGTAGTGAAAAATGTTTAAACTGGAATTGGTGAAGTATTTTTCTTTATATTTTTAAAAAGATTTAAAATTACCTGTTAAAGTCAACTTTTTTTTTATTTTTATGAAGGGCCTCAGTGCCAAACTTTATTTTTAGGAAGAGACTTGTGGGGGTGAACTGTTAGTACAATCATATTCCTTGTGTCAGTGTCAAATTTTAAAGCATCCTTCAACCCACTTAGTCTAAGCCCAGGTTACCCTGGGCCTGCCTCCAGCCTGTGATTGGACAGTGAAAGAAAAAGCAGCACAATGAAGAGTTCTCCTCTCTGTCACTCTGCACTTTCCTCCTATCGGCATTGTTTTTGTCAGCACATGAGCTGGTTGTCTCCTTGTGCTGCTTATTTCGATACCAGACTGAGCTATGCTGTACAAGGACAGGGACTGCAAGGCTGATACTAGGTCAAATTAAGTTACTAAAGCCGCGTACACACGAGCAGAATGTCCGACAGAAAAAGTCAGACGGAAGCTTTTCATCTATTTTCATCTATCGTCTATTCCGATCGTGTGTAGGCCTCATCGGACTTTTTTTTTTTTCAAAAATTCTGACGGACCCAGAAATGGAACATGTTCTAAATATTTCCGACGGAACCAATTCCTATCGGGAAAACCGATCGTCTGTATGCTGTTCGGACGGACCAAATAGACGCATGCTCTGAAGCAAGTACGAGACGGAAGCTATTGGCTACTGCCTATTGAACTTCCTTTTTCTAGTCCTGTCGTATGTGTTGTACGTCACCTCGTTCAGGACGGTCGGACTTTGGTGTGACCGTGTGTAGGCAAGACCGCTTGGGCGGAATTCCGTCGGAGTTCCGTCGGAGAAACCTTCGGAGTTTATTCCGACGGCAAAACCAGTCATGTGTACGCGGCATTAGACTTCTTTTGAAAACATACATTAATGATACAGATGCATTCATTTGTGTATATTTGTGTACAAAAAAATATAAGTTCCCCTTGTCACAAGGAAAAGTTTCCTTGTACCCATTAAATGGGTTAGCTAAGTTCACAAGCCATATCAGACTGCCGATTCTTCTTCTGGGGGAACCTCGCCAGTGGGAGACGCTCCATAATGGTATTGGTGTGTTCCCCAATGGAAGTCTTCACCTTGCAACACAAACCTGAGACAGAGCTACACCTCCCTAAGGAGGCCATGAGTGGGAGAAGTGGCCAGGGACAGAACCGTGAGTCTGACACCGGCCGTCTGGTGTACTTTTAAGTATTACTTGCACTTTAACAGAACACAGATGTCACTTAAAGGTGAACTCCAGGATGTAGAAAGTCCTCTGCCTTTGCAGCGGAGCCCCTCGTATTGCAAGAGTGAACTACTCCTTTAGTCTTGGGGTGCAGGGATAAGGTGTATTACTTACCCAATCCCTCATTCTGGCCAGCTTCAGCGCTGCCCTTAGGCGCTGGGCTGTGGGCGGTCCCTCTCCACCATCACGTACTGTACATAACGTACCAGGTCACTGACTACCTGGCACCCAGCCTGGGTGCCTCCGTCAAGGTACAGCTCCCTCCACTCTGGAACCAGGACCCAGTATTATAGCTGAATATTGCACCCAAGAACTAGACGACACTAGCTTAGGTGCAAACTTGAACTGACTTTATTGTAAACTCGCACAGAATATATACCACACAAAATCAGATAAGAGCTTGATCACGTTACCCTAAACAATGCAAACTTTAAACAGTAATATCATCAGTACATCTAACAGTACATTTAATGAACAGCTAACATAAACAGTAAGCCAACTAACAACTAGTCACTTAGACAAGCCTAGGTGACTCCGGTAAGAATAAAAATATCCATACCTGGAATTCTTTATTAACTGCTTCCGGACCGCCCCAAGTACATTTAGGCGGCCCCGCTGCACAAAATCACATACCTGTACATGATTTTGTGCACGCGGTTTAGAGGGCGCGGCCGCTCCCGCTCCGATTGGACACAGCGGGAGCCAATCAGTTAGTCCAGCAGGCCGCGATGGCCGCCGCCACCCGCCGATCGTTCACAGGAGAGACTGATCAGCCGTCTGCCTGTGTAAACAAGGCAAACGGCGGATCTGTCAGGAAGGGAAGGAGAGATCTTGTGATTCAGCTAAGCTGAATCACAGAACGCTTTTTCCTTCAGTACGACGCTGCCCCACACAGTTATTAAGCACCTCCCTATGGAACATTTAACCCTTTGATTGCCCCCTGGTGTTAACCCCTTCCCTGCCAGTGTTATTTATACAATAATCAGTGCATTTTTATAGCAGTAATCACTGTACTGGTGCCCAAAAAGTGTCACTCTTTGTCAGATTTGTCCACTGCAATGTGGCAGTCCCGCTAAAAATTCCAGATCGCCGCCATTACCAGTAAAAAAAAAATACAATTTAAATAAAAGTCCCCAATTCTATCCCATAGTTTGTAGACGCTATAACTTTTTTGCGCAAACCAATCAATGTACGCTTATTGGGATTTTTTTTTTACCAAAAATATGTAGAAAAATACATATTGGCCTGAATTGATTAATTTGTTTTTGTACATTTTTGCTTTTTGGATATGTATTATAGCAGAAAGTAAAAAATATTGTTTTATTTTAAAAATTGTCGGTCTTTTTTTGTTTATAGCGCAAAAAATAAAAAGCGCAGGGGCGATCAAATACCACCAAAAGAAAGCTCTATTTGTGGGGGGGGGGGGAAAGTACATCAATTTTATTTGGGTACAGCGTCGCACGACCGCGCAATTGTCAGTTATAGTGACGCAGTGCCGTTTTGCAAAAAAGGGCCTGGTTATTAAGGGGGGTAAACCTTCTGGGGCTGAAGTGGTTAAAAAAAAAATGGAATTCTGTGAAAGGGGTTCAGGGGCAACAATATTAAGAACAACTGGGTGAAGGTCTTCTTTAAAGTCTATCTACCATACCCCCCCCCCCCCTCCAAAACAGTGTAATAAAATAACAAATGTGTGGAGTCAAAAATGAGAATGATCCGACTATCTGACTGCTCAGTGATGAAGGGTAGTATGCAGAGTACAGTGACCTGTATCACCATGGATCAGTGAAGAGATCATTTCTGATTGGCCGCGATGGATTACCACGCTTCTTCACGGCACTTCTCGCTGTCTTTATAGTACGTAAATGATAATTCTTTAACCTGTTTTCATGGAGACAGAACCTGGAGCTCATATCAAGACTATATTGCATAATATATACTGTGAATCTATTTTTGTATATGTGTAATAAACACGATGTTGATATAGACATTCCTTATATTTTTGTGACATAATAGTTGTAAATATAAATATTTCATCAACAATATTGTCAGACTCTTTTTTTTCTGTGTATAAACAAAGCATTTTATTTCTTTATGAACAGAACTGGCCTCCTAATGTAGAACTAGTTTACACCAAAGCGCAGTGCGGGAAAGGTGCATTTAGGGCATGTTTCCCAAAGCTTCCAACTGTCCCTGATTTAGAGGGGACTGTCCCTAACTTGTCACTCTTTCCTCCTCATTTGTCCCTCAATTTGCTCTGATCTATACTGGGGGTTATGTACTAAAGAAAAATCCAATTTGCACTGCAAGTGCACTTGGAAGTAAAGTCGCTGTAGATCCGAGGGGGACATGCAAGGAAAATAAAAAACAACATTTTAGCTTGCACATGATTGAATGATAAAATCAGCAGAGCTTGACCCTCATTTCAGAGCTTCCCCTCATTTCAGATCTACCCCTTAGATTTAGAGCGACTGCACTTCCAAGTGCACTTATGCCGCGTACACAGGGTCGGACTTTTCGGCTACAAAAGTCCGACAGCCTGTCCGACAGACTTTCGACTGACTTTTGGCGGACTTGCGGCAGACTTTCTTACGAACGGACTTGCCTACATACGTTCACACAAAAGTCCGACGGATTCGTACGTGATGACGTACACCGGACTAAAAAAAGGAAGTGGATAGCCAGTAGCCAATGGCTGCCCTAGCGTGGGTTTTTGCCCGTCGGACTAGCACACAGACTAGCGGATTTCTGGGTCCGGCGGAGTTACGACGTAAAGATTTGAAGCATGTTTCAAATCTAAAGTCCGTCAGATTTGCGGCTGGAAAAGTCCGCTGAAGGTTCGCTGAAAGTCCGGAGAAGCCCACACACGATCGGATTGTCAGCCGTATTTTGTCCGTTGGCGTCCGTCTGACTTTTGTAGACGAAAAGTCCGACCGTGTGTACGCGGCATTACAGTGCAAAGTGGATTTGCGTTCGTAAATAACCCCCAGTATCTCATAAAAGTGAGTACACCCCTCACATTTTTGTAAATATTTTATTATATCTTTTCATGTGACAACACTGAAGAAATGACACTTTGCTGCAATGTAAAGTAGAGAGTGTACAGCTTGTATAACAGTGTAAATTTGCTGTCCCCGAAGGGAGGGGATCATGCTCTGCTTCAGTATGTCACAGTACATGTTGGCATTCATGGTTCCCTCAATGATCTGTAGCTCCCCAGTGCCGGCAGCACTCATTCAGCCCCAGACCATGACACTCCCACCACCATGCTTGACTGTAGGCAAGACACACTTGTCTTTGTACTCCTCACCTGGTTGTCACCACACAGCCTTCACACCATCTGAACCAAATAAGTTTATCTTGGTCTCATCAAGACCACAGGACATGGTTCCAGTAATCCATGATGTCCTTAGTCTGCTTGTCTTCAGCAAACTGTTTGCGGACTTTCTTGTGCATTATCTTTAGAAGAGGCTTCCTTCTGGGATGACAGCCATGCAGACCAATTTGATGCAGTGTGTGGGGTATGGTCTGAGCATGGCAAGGCTGACCCCCCACCCCTTCAAGCTCTGCAGCAATGCTGGCAGCACTCATACGTCTATTTCCCAAAGACAACCTCTGGATATGACGCTGAGCATGTGCCCTCAACTTCTTTGGTCGACCATGGCGAGGCCTGTTCTGAGTGGAACCTGTCCTGTTAAACTGCTGTATGGTCTTGGCCACTGTGCTGCAACTCAGTTTCAGGATCTTGGCAATCTTCTTATAGCCTAGGCCATCTTTATGTAGAGCAACAATTCTTTTTTTCAGATCCTCAGAGAGTTCTTTGCCACGAGGTGCCATGTTGAACTTTCAGTGACTAGTAGGAGAGAGTGAGAGCGATAACACCAAATTTAATACACCTGGGACGTTGTAACACAAGTCACATGACACCGGGGAGGGAAAATGGCGAATTGGGTCCAATTTGGACATTTTCCCTTAGGGTTGTACTCACATTTGTTGCCAGTGGTTTAGACATTAATGGCTGTGTGTTGAGTTATTTTGAGGGGACAGCAAATTTACACTGTTATACAAGCTGTACACTCACTACTTTACATTGTAGCAAAGTGTCATTTCTTCAGTGTTGTCACATGAAAAGATAGAAGAAAATATTTACAAAAATGTGAGGGGTGTACTCACTTTTGTGAGATACTGTAGCTGTATATAAAATGCACTATTTACAGTGCCTTGAAAAATGATTCATACCCCTTGAAATGTTCTACATTTTGTCATGTTACAACCAAAAATGTAAATGTATTTTATTGGGATTTTATGTGATAGACCAACACAAAGTGGCACATAATTGTGAAGTGGAAGGAAAATGATAAATGGTTTTCAAATTTTTTTTACAAATAAATATGTGAAAAGTGTGGAGTGCATTTGTATTCAGCCCCCTTTACTGTGATACCCCCAACTAAAATCTAGTGGAACCAATTGCCTTCAGAAGTCACCTAATTAGGAAATAGAGTCCACCTGTGTGTAATTTAATCTCATTATAAATACAGCTGTTCTGTGAAGCCCTCAGACGTTGGTTAGAGAACCTTAGTGAACAAACAGCATCATAAGGGCCAAGGAACACACCAGACAGGTCAGGGATAAAGTTGTGGAGAAGTTTAAAGCAGGGTTAGGTTATAAAAAAATATCCCAAGCTTTGAACATCTCCCGGAGCTCTGTTCAATCCATCATCCTAAAATGGAAAGAGTATGGCACAACTGCAAACCTACCAAGACATGGCCGTCCACCTGCAACCCTACCACTGACAGGCCGGGCAAGGAGAGCATTAATCAGAGAAGCAGCCAAGAAGCCAGGGCCGTCTTTAAGGTGGGGAAAAATGGGCAGCTGCCCTGAACCCAGTCATTGTTGTGGGGCCCAAAGCAGCTGCCCCTTGAGCCTGGGGCTGCCAAAAGTATATTTAGCACTGGTAAACACTTCTGTTAAAATACACAGGCATTGTTGGGCAGGCGCAGCAGAAGGTCAGTCAACCACATTTGCTGATACTGCTCCTCTAGTCCCAGGTGCAGCCCTGTCACGGTGGGGTGATCTGTCCTCTGCCTCTCACCGCACAGCTTCACTTCCACTGGGGGCGCTGCCACTGTTGTGCCAGCGCGGGGAGTCTGGGGCCGTCAGCTCCCTCTCACCACCCCTAGCCCCACTGTGACAGTTCTGCCATAGAGAGAGTGCAACCTTCAGTCCAGGGGCCCCTCCATAGGGGGGACAGTGCTGTGGGGGGGGTGAAGGGGGACAGTGCTGTGGGGGGATGTGAAGGGGGACAGTGCTGTGGGGGGATGTGAAGAGGGACAGTGCTGTGGGTGGGAGGGGGGGGGGAAGGGGACAGTGCTGTGGGGGGATGTGAAGGGGACAGTGCTGTGGGGGGGATGTGAAAGGGGACAGTGCTGTGGGGGGGATGTGAAGGGGGACAGTGCCGTGGGGGGATGTGAAGGGGGACAGTGCTGTGGGGGGGGGGGAGTGAAGGGGGACAGTGCTTTTGGGGGATGTGAAAGAGGACAGTGCTGTGGGGGGGGGGTTGAAGGGGGACAGTGCTGTGGGGGGATGTGAAGGGGGACAGTGCTGTGCAGGGGCAGTTAAAGGGGACAGTGCTGTGGGGGGATGTGAAGGGGGACAGTGCTTTGGAGGTGATATGTGAAGGGGGACAGTGCTGTGCGGGGGAAGTGAAGGGGACAGTGCTGTGGGGGGGGGAGGGGGGATGTGAAGGGGCACAGTGCTGTGGGGGGATGTGAAGGGGGACAGTGCTTTGGGGGTGATATGTGAAGGGGGACAGTGCTGTGCGGGGGACGTGAAGGGGGACAGTGCTGTGGGGGGATGTGAAGGGGGACAGTGCTGTGGGGGGATGTGAAGGGGGACAGTGCTGTGGGGGGTGATATGTGAAGGGGGACAGTGCTGTGGGGGGAAGTGAAGGGGACAGTGCTGTGGGGGTGGTGATGTGAAGGGGGACAGTGCTGTGGGGGTGATATGTGAAGGGGGACAGTGCTGTGGGGGTGATATGTGAAGGGGGACAGTGCTGTACGGGGGAAGTGAAGGGGGTGGTGCTGTGTGTGGGGTGGTGATGTGAAGGGGGATAGTGCTGTTGGGGGAAGTGAATGGGGACAGTGCTGTGGGGGGTGATATGTGAATGGGGACAGTGCTGTGGGGTGATATGTGAAGGGGGACAGTGCTGTGCGGGGGAAGTGAAGGGGGACAGTGCTGTGGGGGGATGTGAAGGGGACAGTGCTGTGGGGGTGATATGTGAAGGGGGACAGTGCTGTGGGGGGATGTGAAGGGGGAGAGTGCTGTGGGGGGATGTGAAGGGGGACAGTGCTGTGGGGGGATGTGAAGGGGGACAGTGCTGTGGGGGTGATATGTGAAGGGGGACAGTGCTGTGGGGGGATGTGAAGGGGGACAGTGCTGTGGGGGGATGTGAAGGGGGACAGTGCTGTGGGGGGATGTGAAGGGGGACAGTGCTGTGGTGGGGAAGATGTGAAGGGGGACAGTGCTGTGGTGGGGAAGATGTGAAGGGGGACAGTGCTGTGGGGGGGTGTGAAGGGGGACAGTGCTGTGGGGGGATGTGAAGGGGGACAGTGCTGTGGTTGGGAAGATGTGAAGGGGGACAGTGCTGTGGGGGGATGTGAAGGGGGACAGTGCTGTGGGGGTGATATGTGAAGGGGGACAGTGCTGTGGGGGTGATATGTGAAGGGGGACAGTGCTGTGGGGGGATGTGAAGGGGGACAGTGCTGTGAGGGGATGTGAAGGGGGACAGTGCTGTGGGGGGATGTGAAGGGGGACAGTGCTGTGGGGGGATGTGAAGGGGGACAGTGCTGTTGTGGGGAAGATGTGAAGGGGGACAAGCAGCTGCACACAAAATGAGGTGCTGCACAGAAAACGTTCAGGGGTACCATTGCCTCTTAAACACACTGGAATACATGGTGCAGTTTCCCGCACATGGAAATAGCATGGTACAAAGGCACCATGCAGTTTCCAGGCGGCTGCATTTTTAAAAAGATGCCAGGACCTTTTCACAGCAGAAAACGCAGGCAGAGCAGCCCCTTCACTGTTGTGTCTGCACACCTGGGCTGTGCTGTAAAGAATCAATGCACAAAAATGTGATTCGGACGAAAATTTTACTAATCGGACCTCCATGAATTTTAATTCAATACCTCTGCACTAGAAGAATGACAACGGTAAACCGGCTGGTCCCCACAGGCATCACACCTTCCGTACCAATGCTGTTCATAGAGGAAGCCTACAGGCTCAATTCCTAAAGTGTATATAAAATTGCACATTACTAACAAGATATGAAGAAATAATCTTGACTCCGATATTCTTCTAAGAACCCGACTGCTGACAAGTTAATTGCTGTTAACACTTTCTCGGCAGCCTGTAAGAACGCCGGAGAAGAAGAAGAGAAAGAAGGCATAATTATTGTGCCTCAACAAGCGAAGTCAGCCCGGTCCTCTGAGACTTCGGAGAACGTTCGGATTAATTGCACAGATGTTGTCACCAGCCTGCAGAGTGACAGAACAATGACTGAAAAAAAAACCACGATGCTGTCACATGATCTCCGCTGCTGGGTGCAAAGAGACTAATTAATCTATCAAGTTTAGAAGTGTTCACTCAGCCCGCGTGCTACAGACCCCGATGAATAAGAAGCGTGTAAAAGGAAAAATATGCATTGCTGCCCATAACGGCCAATTAGCTTCCATCCAATTTAGGAAACGGTAGTGTGTTCTGATTGACGGGTATGGACAGTGTGCTTTTAGCTGGCTATACATGTTGCAATCTGATTGTACAATCTCTTTGAGGTTTACTAATGCTACCCTGTTTCCCCCGAAAATAAGACCTAGCGTGATTGTCGGTGGTGGCTGCAATATAAGCCCTACCCCCCAAATAAGCCCTACCCTGTTTCCCCGAAAATAAGCCCTACCCTGCAAATAAGACCTACAAGGAGCTTACTAGGGCTTATTTGGGGGGTAGGGCTTATATTGCAGCCATTACCGACAATCACGCTAGGTCTTATTTTCGGGGAAACAGGGTATGAAATGTGAGGGTCTACCTAGATAATCTATACATATGTAGCAAGGTCTCTGGCCTTGTCCAGTCTAATGAGGACTTTCCAAGCCAGGGATAGCTGACCTCCTCCAATATATGGTGGGTTGTGAGGCACAGTGGGTGCAAAGGTGGTGAAAGTCATTGGGCGCCAGACACTTCTTGGATGTGAAAGAGGTTTTATTGCTCTTAACAGTCCTTTTTGTAATTTTTGTTGGAAAGAGGGTTAGGGCCAGGACACCCTTTATTAGTCGAACATTCAATTAGCAGACTCTGAGACTTCAATAGGAGGACAGCCGTGCAGGGAAAGGCCACATCTGCACATGCAGGAATGGTGTCTCCTAAGGCAACAGTCTTTAACAGTTGCTAACTCAAACGTAACAGTTCCTTCAGCTTCACTACAACTGCTTCTTGTAATTCTTCAACACTTGAGCTCCGGGTCTCTCACTGGACTCTCTGATTCATTGACTCTGAATCCCTTGAGCTCCTCCAATCTTTGCGGTGGTATCTCCCTCAAGCGTCACCCCCGCTTCACTGCTCGGTCCCTGGCTTGACACACAAGGCTGCTCTGCAAGCATCACCTCCGCTGGTTGGGTCCCTGACTTGATCACCGTCTGAAGTTTCCCGATTCTCCACCGTGACCGTTCAGTAAGAACACTGCTCTGGTACTTGCTTCCGTTACTCCCTGTGGTCCCTGGTAACAAGGTGGATGGTCCCTTTGTGGTGACAGCTTCCCCTCTACCTCCGACAATGACAGGTTCTCTGGCTGGCAGAACTGTCACTTCTGGTTGGACTGCAAGCCGCAATCCCAACCCTGCGCTGCTCTATCACTTCTGGATAGGCCCTCAGATAGCCTAGCAGCCAGATGCCCCCGGGATAGGTCCAATCTCCAGCCTAGCAGCCCGGGGCAACATGACACACGTCTACCCAGACAGTCGTCCAGGTAGCACAGAGCACAGATCACCTGACCTCACCCAAATATATAGGTTCTCCCAGCAGGCCAAGGGATTTAAAAAAAACCCTGCCCATTGGCTGAAATACCCCATATACCCATAACCTGGCCTTGGGTTGCTCTTTTCATAACTAGTACCACCAAGTACCCGGCCACCTAGTGGTACAAGAGAAAAGTGCAACAAGGCCAAACTTAGGGAGAAATCAATGGATCTCTATCAATCAACCAGGACAATTTGTGAGGAGCTCCCTGCCTAAGCTACAGGGAGCTACACATACACATAGGGGAATTGTGGGTTAGGGGACATAGCTTAGAGCTGGGCTTTAAAGCGTTACTAAACCCACAACAGTAGAAACAGTCAGTATAGGCAGTAAAGCATGCTTGTTATACTCACCATGGAACCTAAGGGGTTAATCTTCTGCACTGGCTAAAAAGGCTGTTTGATCCTGTCTTCTCTGATCCTCCCCTTCTTCCACTGTCCCCAATCCATCTCCTGATGAAACAAAGCCTTGGGGGCACTCCACACATGCTCAGTTTGGTGTGTATTGCTAGAGAGTTTTTGTTTTTTTTTGGAGGGTGCATGTGATCAGCACAGGGCCAATCAGCACTGTCCAGACAGAGGGTCGGGGGTCCTGAAGCCTCATAGGACAGTCAGAGGACAATGAAAACGCCTCCTACAAGCTTTAGCCCGACACTGATAGAAGTCATAAGACTGCTATATACTGCTGATGAGAAAAGATAATTAGCAGTTTATATTTACTAAAATAATTGCATTTCCATGTTCTGTGTACTGTGGGAGACCAGATATAGTGGCTGCAGAGTCCTGGGCTTAGTAACACTTTAACCACCAGTCCATCCCATACTATAGCGAAAAGAAATGATCTGGCACACAGAGATTGTTAAGACCAGTCAGCAATAAAAACGATATGAAAACAATGGTGAAACAATCCAAAAAGCATTCTCTGATCTGTGTGAAATGAGATATACTGGAGGGTATGCACAGTACCACCTGCGGCTGCTATCCTCAGAGTTCTGACAGGCTCTGTGTAATCAATAAGAGAAAGGAACAATGGGAAGGAAGTGCCAGCTAAGTGTAATAACTCAGTAAAAACTTTAATAACAATGGATAAAAAAACACTAACAAGAGGTACAGGGCCGAAACTACAGGGCGAGGGGGGGGGGGGGTCAGGGAGGGGCACCTGCCCTGGGTAACACATCTAAGGGGGTGTTGCTAGGGGTGCCGCCCCCACCCGCACTGGGAACTGCTGCTCTAAGTTTGTCACTGCCACCCGATCAAGTGTAATGGATAGGCAGGTCTCCCTCCTAGTCCTGCCCAGTGCCCAAACAGCCTATGACTTTTCTGCGTGAGGCAAACCAGAGAAGGGGAGGTTTCAAAGAAGGCCCTGGACTGGGGGGGTGGGGGGATGCAGAGGAGGCCCTGGACAGGGAGGGGGGTGCGGAGGAGGCCCTAGGCTGGGAGGTGCAGAGGAGGCCCTGGGCTGGGGGGGTGCAGTGAAGGCCCTGGGCTGAGGGGGGGTGCAGAGGAGGCCTGGGAGGAGGTGGAGTTAGAGGAGGCCCTGGACTGAAGGGTACAGTGGAGGCCCTGGGCTGATGGAGGATGCGGAGGAGGCTTGGGCTGGGGAGTGTGGAGGAGGCACTAGGCTGGGGGGTGCAGAGGAGGTCCTGGGCTAGGGGGGTGTAGAGGAGATCCTGGGCTGGGGGGCTAATGGAGAGGAGGCCCTGGACTGGGGGGCTGCAGAGGAGGCCCTGGATTGGGGGGGTGCAGAGGAATCCCTGGACTAGGGGGGTGCAGAGGGGGGTGCTGGTGCGGGGGGGTGGGGGGGTGCAGAGGAGGTCCTGGACTAGGAGGGGAGTACACTGGAGGCCCTGGACTGGGGGGTGTAGAGGTGCCCTCTGGACTAGGAAAAAGGGTGCCTGAAGGACCTTCCAGCTTCAGGGAGAAGGAGCCTGGATTTAAAGCTCGGACTGAGATAGTGCCTGCCTGGGCCCTGGAGGGTGAGTTCACAACATAAATAGGGACATTTATCAGTTACACTGCGGCAGAATGGCTCCCCTGAGCGAGCCGTCGTAGCCTTACGGCGGCCCTTTAAGACGCTGTAGGCGGTGCACACGTGCCGCCGGAGCGTGTGCCTGGAGCCGATGCAAGTGCCCGGCGGGCGTGATGACCGCCGGGCTCCTGCGATCGCTCGTGACAGAGCGAGGTTCTCTTAGGGGAGAGGAGAGAGACCGTGTGTTCATACTAAGTATGCACATCGATCTCTCTCCTCCCCTAGTCAGTCCCCCCCCCACAGTTAGAACACCTCCCAGGGAACACAGTTAACCCCTTGATCGCCCCCCCTACTGTTAACCCCTTCCCTGCCAGTGACATTTATACAGTAATCAGTGCATTTTTATAGCACTGATCGCTGTATAATTGTCAATGGTCCCAAAAATGTGTCAAAAGTGTCCACAGAGGTGATCATATACTCTATTTGTGGGGAAAAAAAGGACATAAATTTTGTTTGAGTACAGCATCGCACGACCGCGCAATTGTCAGTTAAAGCGATGCAGTGCCGCATCGCAAAAAATGGCCTGGTCATTGAGCAGCCAAATCTTCCGGGGCTGAAGTGGTTAAGGTTAGCTGTGTGTAGTAAAGGATATGTGATAGAACAGTTTTCTTTTCTTTTTACAAAGTTTTATTGGTAGAAAAGTGAATACAACAAAAAAGTGCAACAGAGTGATGGTTACATCAGACATGAGATAAAGAGGAGGATTCCAACAAAGGGATGCTATATATACATGGTACAATATTCATCAGTACAATAAGAAAATTGGAAGGGGAAAAAAAGAAAAAGAAAAATAATAGTGATGTTCCATAATAAAGTGCCATCAATACCCCAAAATATGTTGTTCGGTAGGCTTGAATGCAAAGAAAATAATAAAAAGAGAAAAAGCAACATAAAAGGGTACATACATTCTTATATCCACCTCAGATGGATTATGGATAAGAGAAAAAAATAAAATAAAATAGTCCAGTCTGTTTATTTTGTTTGTCCCGTATCTTTGTAACCATCATTATTAGACCCGACTCCTTGATATCAGGAGTCACAGAGAAGAGTACACATAAAAGGAAGAGAATGGGTAGACAGCAAAGAATAGAGGGGAACATAGGATAAAAAGAAAAGGAGGGAGGAAGAAGAGAGGAAGGGAGGAGAAGAGTCCATCATGGGGAGGGGCATCCGGAGACCGTTAGAATGATAAAAGTAGGTTATATGATATCCATGGTTGCCAGACCCTGAGAAATTTATTGTGTGTGTCAGAAGCCAGGGACGTCAGTTTCTCATTAATCAAAATATGGTTCATATGATTTTTCATTTTCATTGTTCCGGGCGGAGAAGTTCAAGGGTAGGTTTACATAGAAGGACTTCTTAGGGGTCTCTTTTCAGGTTGGAGTGGAGCATATTGCGTAAAAGGGTATAGACCCTGACCCAAAGCCTACATACCTTCGGACATGTCCACCAAATGTGGGCCATGGTGCCTTCCAGTGAACAACCCCTGGTAACATTGAGAATAGGAGGGGATAAAACGGGCTAGCCTAGCGGGCGTGTAATACCATTTGTAGAACACCTTGTATGCATTCTTTAGAGTAAGAACATTCTTAGAGCTCTTAGTAAGGGATATCGTCATGATCTGCCAGTCCTCTGGATGCAACTGTTTACCCAGGTCTTTCTCCCATTGGAGATGGTATGACCTCATTGGGGGGGGGGGGGGGGGGTGCATCCGGAGACCTTTAGATTGATAAAAGTAGGTTATTGAAGCTAGAGGGTTGGATATATGATATCCATGGTTGCCAGACCCTGGGAAATTTATTGTGTGTGTCAGAAGCCAGGGACGTCAGTTTCTCATTAATCATAATATCGTTCATACGATTTTTCACTGCTTCGAAACTAAGTACAGGGGGTTTCCAAGCCCTTGCAATGGTCAGCTTAGTTGCATTAAAAAGGTGTAGAGCCAATTGGCGTTCCGGGCTGAGAAGTTCAAGGATAGGTTTACATAGAAGGACTTCTTAGGGGTATCTTTTCAGGTTGAAGTGGAGCATATTGCGTAAAAGGGTATAGACCCTGACCCAAAGTCTACATACCTTCGGACATGTCCACCAAATGTGGGCCATGGTGCCTTCCAGTGAACAACCCCCGGTAACATTGAGGAGAATAGGAGGGGATAAAACGGGCTAGCCTAGCGGGCGTGTAATACCATCTGTAGAACACCTTGTATGCATTTTCTAGAGTAAGAGCATTCCTAGAGCTCTTTGTAAGGGATATCGTCATGACCTGCCAGTCCTCTGGATTCAACTGTTTACCCAGGTCTTTCTCCCATTGGAGATGGTATGATCTCACTGGGGGTTTCCTAATGGATATGATAGAGGAGCAAAGTAGGGATAATACCACTGGGGAGTGAGGTGTAGCCCTGCAAATCCTTTCAAAGGGGGTCAAGGTGTATGGGGTAGGTTAGAACAGTTTTATTTTATTAAAATGAGTATACTGAGGATAGTATTGCCTGCTACATACTCGCTTGTGGCACAGTCATTAAAGCTTATGGCCCTTTCAGCCCCTTCCACTGTTGATGCAATCTGACCACACCCACAGTTTTGCGGTGGTGGCACTACATTGTCACATATCATTTTTCTTGGGGGGGGGGGTTGTGCAAAAAAATGTCCATCCCTGGGTGCCAGATGTGCTAGCTACGCCACTGAGGAGGTATACGATACAAAGGCTCATCTGGTGCAGAGTATATGGGTGTAGATTCCTCCTAAATCTGACCTGCAGGACCGCTGTGGGATGTTCCAGCTGCTGGGCGAGGAAGGTGGCCCGCTCGGGAGCCTGGAGGAGCCCTGGGAAGCCACACTAACCAGCGTGGAATGTACACTGGAAGTGACATCACTGCAAGGATGAAGGACCAGAGAAGAAAGCAAGGTTAAGCACTCGGAGCATATAGCTCCTTCCACATGGCCTGGCTCCTCCTCTTCCATGAGTGCCCTCATAGAGAGCCGCTTTCTATAGGGACACATGTGCGGGCTCGCTCCCGAGCCACTCTGTCTGCGTCTATTGACACAGACCTTGCAGCTCATCCCCACCACCTGCTCCCTCACCACAGAAATTGATTGACAGCAGCAGAAGCCAATCTGCCCAGTGAGAAAGGAGAGAGCTGCTGCTCTCATGGACAGCGCTGGATTGAGATTGGGCTCAGGTAAGTGTAAGGGGAGGCCAAGAGGGATCCTGCAGCACAGAAGGTTTTTTTAACTGAATGCATAGAATAGAGCTTCCTGAAGACGACCAATCAGGTGGAAATGTATAGGAGCTTTGCCTGCGTCATTGTGATGTAATTTCCACCA
The DNA here is from genome assembly GCA_037952925.1 of Lithobates clamitans. Classification (NCBI taxonomy): domain Eukaryota; kingdom Metazoa; phylum Chordata; class Amphibia; order Anura; family Ranidae; genus Lithobates; species Lithobates clamitans. The sequence continues at coordinate 1,240,819 of JBBGZY010000771.1, read as the reverse complement.
GGCGCCATCTTTGAACAGGGACCTGAGCCACTCTTCCGAGCATGGGAGTACCACAGCGGGCCTCGCAAACAACCAATGCTGTAGACACCGAGTGCCAGGTTCTAGCCGGCACCAGAAAAAGTGAGTGTAATACCTTCTATTTTAAATAAATTTGTCCTAATGGTTTTACACTATGGGCTTCCTTTTATCATCTCCCTATGATTGGTACCATTGGATCTCTATCATCAGACAAACCCAACACAAATAGACAATGTATTTAAAGGGGACATGCCTCACAAGCGAGTTTGGCCGTACTAGAGATAGTTGGTCAACAGATTCTGGTGAGTGCAGCTTCATGTGGGGCACCATATGCACTAAGTGGATCAAGCACAAAAGGCATTTATGTCACAGAGCACCTGCACTTGTACAGTGGGATTTTAACTCATTTGGGACTTTGCTGATTGTACAATACCAATATGTGATATCATTGAGTGTGGATAATAATTTCTGGCTTTTGCAATTTGATATTAAATTGCAATTTAATATGTGATACAATGTGATATTAATGTGATTTACAATGTGATATTAATGAAAATAATGAAAAGTACAACTATGGGCAAAACTTTTTTTTAAAATTTTGGATAGAACAAGCGAGGGTTATAACCCCTGGCAGATTTTTTTTCACCATCTGTGTCCCATTGTAGAGATTTCCCTCCACTTCCTGTCCCATAGCCAAGCAGAAACTGGGAGGAAACTTTGCAAATTAAATGAATTTCTTGGGGACCCCCAGGTCAGCAGAACTAGTGTCCCCCATTGGAATATTTCCCCTCTATTACTTTTCTGAGGAACAACTCAAAATTGGGGTTTTCTTTTACTTTCACTTTCAATGATAATGGTAAACAGGGCAAAAAGAGAGGGGGATCTCCTTAACAGGGGGCACAGACAGCAATAAAATACTTTAAGCATTTTATTAATCTTTGTTTAGGTTTGGATGTTTATGCATTTAAAGCAGGCCATACACGGTCGAATTTCGAACAAATTTTCTTTTTAAAATCAGAAAGTCCGGTTTTTTTTGTGATCCGATGATGCCACCATTGATTTTCAAAATTCGGCCGACCAAGCCTTCAATTTCACCTCCTGCTGCTACAGAAAAGAATTTTCGTGGCCGGGCATCTTCTTTTCTCTCCGTAAATTTTTTTTTCTTATTACATTTCTCGCACGATTCTCCCATCATCGATTAGAAAATTGTTAGTTTTTCTAAAAATTTCCAACATGTCCGATTCCTCAAATTTGATTGCCGCACGAAAATCGGCCGTTGCTGCAGCCCACTAATGGTGTGAAATTCCTACGAAAATTCTTTGATACGATTTTCGAAAGAAAATTCTTTCGAAATTCGAACCGTGTATGGCCGGCATAAGAGACTGTCATGGTTGACATTTTTTTTATTTAACGCATTAAGGTGGAAAACCTTAATGCCGCGTACACACGGTCGGACTTTTCAGCTACAAAAGTCCAACGGACGCTGACGGACTAAAGCTGGCTGGTAATCCGATCGTGTGTGGGCTTCTTCGGACTTTCAACGTACTTTTTTAGCCTCAAATCCGACGTACTTTAGATTTGAAACATGCTTCAAATCTTTACGTCGTAACTACGACGGACCCCGAAGTCCGCTCGTCTGTATGCTAGTCCTACGGACAAAAAAACGACGCATGCTCATAAGCAAAAACTAAACGGAAGCACTCGGTCTAGTAAAACTAGTGTTCGTATTGTAGGTAGCACATTCATCACGCTGCAAAATCTGTGATCGTTGAATGCAGCGCATTTTATTTCTTCTTTACGAATGCTCTAAAGAACGAAGGTGTTTTGCTGTTCATAATCAGAGTTCTCCCAAACTGATTTCTGAATTCTTTTTCTCTTTGATCTCATGAATGATATAGTATGCTTTTTATAAACAATGTTTCCATACTAATAATACTTTTTCCCTTATTTTTTTTTTTTTTTTAGGTTTGTAAAGTTACCACAAAGAACCCATTATTCTTTTTTTTTTTTTCTAGTGATTATTTTTTAGTTTTTAGATAAAGTTAACCCAAAGCACCGTTTTTGTTTATGTATATTTTTTTATTTTCAAGACTTACCACTTGAACATTATTAACATTAGTAATGTATTTTTGGTGTGTTTTTTTAAAACTCAATGAGATTGTTGTCCCTTGTTAATTTAACATTGTGTGTAAAATCAATGATTTAAAAGAAAACACATAAAGTCTTTTGCTAAACTCAAAAAAGATCCATTTATTCATGGTCAAAATAAAATAAAGAGGAAGTCAACGCTGGAAAAAGTCGGTGTACAAGAAAATTGGGATCTTGAGGAGTCCATATAAGAGGGAGCACAATCTGGTCCAAGAATCCCAGAGATCAACAGCACCAGCAGATGATCTAGATGTCCCCAGACTGTGGTCCTACAACAGCCTGCGTCTTCTGTCAGACCAGACTGAACCCAGGTCATCACTTTCTTCTCTTCCCTGCAGCCTTTCCTCCACGCTGCCCTGCAGCCTTCCCTGCAGCCTTCCCTGCAGCCTTCCCTGTAGCCTTCTTTTGAGGCTGTGGCTCTGGTGTTTCAGTTGTGGCAGGAGGAGGAGGAGGAGGAGGAGGAGGAGGAGGGGGGGGGGCTGCCTCATGTAGTTGGGTGTTTTTTGTTAGCGTGCCCTGCAGCCCCTTATGGATTGTTTCCCCAAATAGGCGCTCACAAATGAGGCGCTGCTCCCAATCCATCTGAAGAAGCCTGCTGGCTAAGTAGCAGCCATAGGCTTCTTCCGCTTCGGGGGGGCTCGTTAAAAAACGGGTGGCCTGTTGCATGAGGCGCAGGGACGCGTCCTGTGTGACCATCCCCTTCCTGGCCCTTTTTTTGGGAAGGTGGAGGGGAGGCACTTGGGATTGGGTGAGGCTCCTACTGGGCCCAGCCACCTCACTTGGCCCAGCCACCTCACTTGGCCCAGCCACCTCACTTGGCCCAGCCACCTCACTGGGAGCAGCCACCTCCTGCCTGACACTGGGCCCAGCCTCCTCCAGGATGATGGTGAATCCGGCCTCCTCCAGGCTGTCCATGGGCCCGGTCTCCTCCTGCCTGCCACTTTCCCCACATTCCTCCTGGATGGACTCATCCTGTGTATAAAAAAAGGACAATAGTTTTAGTTTCTTTTTTTGGGTTCATCAATGACACACAGTTTGCTTCTCATGACTAGCAAATTCAATGTGAATACATCTCTTTAATAAAAGAGTCTAATCAGACACCCTAATTATTTCAAGCAGTTGCCAAACATATTTAGCCACTACTATCATTTGA